>JAHLJT010002406.1:199292895-199414780 GCA_031308135.1 Acheta domesticus
GCCTCGACGGCGTGGCGAGAGCCAGGGCGCAGTGGCTTGGTACAGGTGCAAGCCGCAAGAGTCAAAGCAGAAGGATAGCATGTAGGGTTGGGTCGTGGGAGCGAGGCGTGGGGGCTGTGCCTAGGGGGAGGCAAGGTCGGTGCGCGGGGACTCTTGGGGGGTCGCAGGGGTAGTGAGGGTGGGGACGGGGCGGGATGGAGGACGCGAGGGCGGGCCTCGACGGCGTGGCGAGAGCCAGGGCGCAGTGGCTTGGTACAGGTGCAAGCCGCAAGAGTCAAAGCAGAAGGATGGCATGTAGGGTTGGGTCGCGGGAGCGAGGCGTGGGGGCTGTGCCTAGGGGGAGGCAAGGTCGGTGCGCGGGGACTCTTGGAGGGTCTCAGGGGTAGTGAGGGTGGGGACGGGGCGGGATGGAGGACGCGAGGGCGGGCCTCGACGGCGTGGCGAGAGCCAGGGCGCAGTGGCTTGGTACAGGTGCAAGCCGCAAGAGTCAAAGCAGAAGGATAGCATGTAGGGTTGGGTCGTGGGAGCGAGGCGTGGGGGCTGTGCCTAGGGGGAGGCAAGGTCGGTGCGCGGGGACTCTTGGGGGGTCGCAGGGGTAGTGAGGGTGGGGACGGGGCGGGATGGAGGACGCGAGGGCGGGCCTCGACGGCGTGGCGAGAGCCAGGGCGCAGTGGCTTGGTACAGGTGCAAGCCGCAAGAGGCGAAGCAGGGGGATGGCATGCGGGGATGGGGCGCAAGCGCGCTGCTTCGGGGGCGCGTAGGCGGCGCCTCCGGGGGAGCTGGGGTGTGGGCGGAGCGAGGGCGGTCGCGGCGGCGGGCGTGTGAAGAGGTAAAGCGAGATGCGCGGCGGGAGACACACAAAGGGGGCCGCCCAGGAGCTGCTCGCATCCGGAGAGGGGTCTCTAGGCAGCGGAAGGACCCGGATTGCCGGGGCCTCCGGTGGCACGGTGAGGGGAGCGCGACAGGCAATCGTTTAAAACACAAGCGTCAGCCCTGGAATCCACAGTGCAAACGGAACGTTATACACAATAGGTGTACATTACAAATCTTTTCTATTTGAATGGTTCTCACATTTGTTTGGGATAAAAAGCTAGAGATATTCATTTTAAACGATGCAAAAGACAATTTTAGGTATAGATTACGATGAAAAGTTACCATCTGGTATTTTTCTGTAGACGATAACGCCGAATGTAATTGCTTGCAACTCCATTTTGTTAGCATTTATATTAATCGCATATATTAATAATTTATGTGAATTTACTGTCAATAACGGTAAACGAACGTCGAATGGGAAGAGTCCGGCCAGCTTAGATTTAAGATAGCTTAAAATAATCCTCAAAGTGGGCAGGTGAAATGTTTGGAGGGACGAGTTCAGGCAATCAGAGTTGTTAGCGAGCAGTGTTTGTATGGAAAAGCGAGTTGTTAACAAGACGAGAACAATTTCGGTGAGTGATGCACATTGCGCTGTAGTAACAAGGAGGGTCGAGAGACTTGGAGAGAGGTGAGATGGGTGACGCTATGTGTTCAAGACCACGTTGGTGCTCCTAGAGAATAGATAACAGAGGGAACTAGGAAGAAGGTTCCCAGGAGGGGAGTTCTAGAGCGCAATTACCCAAACTTTGCTACCTGTGGGTTGAATAAGAGGCCGCTCTAGGCGGAGAAACCTCATTCAATATATTTTTATTTTTATACAGAGACCAAGTTTTCAAACGGTTTTAGATAAAATAATTGGGTAGTTATCCCTTGCAAGTGGTAATTATACATCGATGGAAGAAGCCTTTAAACGCAGCCTCATCACAGACTTATTTAGTCGTAAGAACGCGTTAACTGTGCCCTCAAACTGTCGGGTTAGATAATGCCATTATATTTACCTGATAGCGTTCCAGTTCTTTATATTTACGTGATAGCGAATAAATTCCTTCATGCTGGACACGATGATAAAAACAAATGATGTTTTATCAAGAAGACAAAAAGCATTCATTTAATAAAATAGTAATAACTAGTTTAATTTCACATTTTTTTAGAATATACAATATAGAATATACATATCGTGTATGAAAAAAACTAACCACAGGAAAGATAAAATAAAATTGAACAATTAATTTGTTCAGAGACGTCTGCGGAACATATATTTATGAGTGTAAACGCGTCCAAAAAGTTGACAAGATTGTGACAAATATAAATAAAATTAGTGGAACCAGGTAGGCGTTTTGTCCTTCATCTCTCTTTCCTTCCCTCTCCCTCTCTCCCTCCCTCCCTCTCTCTCTCTCCATCTTTCAGTATCTCTCCATCCTCTTCCTCTCCTTTTCTCCCCGTCTCACTTTCCCTTTCCCTTGCTCCCCGTCTCTCTATCCCTTTCCCTCTTTCCTCGTCTCTCTTCGTCTCTCTCTCCCTCTCTCTCTCCATCTCTGCGTCTTGCTCCCTCTTTCCATCTCTGCGTCTCTCTCCCTCTCTCTCATTCGCATTTAGTTGCAGATTCTGCATGTCTCTGAATAGGTGGGGCAATATCGAGAAGAATCAAAAATATAATATAACGTTCAGATCTCATCCTGTAGATTACGATATGAGAAACGTTTGCATGAGGCCTTCGGCTTCAAATTTTTGGTTTTTAATGCCCTAGAACGCTTCGTTTAGGAGTTATTTAACGATATAGATTCAACACCGCCGTCTAGTGGTAAGTTACTGACGCGAAAAATGTATAAAACAATCTTTGAAGCAGGTTGTATATCGTGTCGAAATTTGATCTAAATCGGTGTAGAACTTTTTGAGATTTTGAATCGTACTCAAAAAACAACTTATGGAACACACACACACACACACACACACACACACATATATATATATATATATATATATATATATATATATATATATATATAGAGAGAGAGAGAGAGAGAGAGAATGAGAGGTGTGCAAATTATTAGACTAAGACGTAGAGTTTCAATTTATGAATTTATTTTCATTCATATAAAATATTTTTAATATTTAGTGAACATTTCTTTTTCATATATGAGCATTCTGATCGTCCTTGGCATGTTTCTTATCATTGCCAATCTCTAGATTTTTACATCTGGATCGTTTTGCCGTATTTTCTCCATTTTACCACCAGAACTTTGGGTGTCGTTATTTTACTATTTTTAGCTTCTTTTTAACTATTGCCCAAATATTTTCAATTGGGTTAGTATCTGGACTGTTAGCTGGCCAGTGCAGCACAGATTACCCAATTGTTCAATTGCGGTAACTGAGACACAGTGTAGAGTAAACAAACTGTTCTCACTGTGGAGTAAACAAGTTAAATAACAGTTGTAAATACATCAGTTGCACATGAAACACAAAAAAGTACCAGACGTCACTATGCATAATTTTAAAAGCTGCTGACAGATTTATTTATAATTTACAAGACGAGTTTGATTTTACCGAAAAAATCTTTAGACTAATAATTTGCACACCTCTGTGTATGTAAGTACACGTAATTTCCGCAATACGATTGGTAGGCAATAAGGGAGGGGAGGGGAGCCACGGGCATTCCACAGTGTCCGCTAGAACCACCACGAGCGCTCTCCCGTCCGCTTGGACGACCGTCCGCCGCTCGCCAGGAGCGCCCGTGAGGTGAGGCGACGTGGCCGGCTGTGAGAGCAGCGCGAGGGGTGGCTGAGGGGGGGACCGGAAACAATAACCACGCGAGTGCAGGCGCGTGTCGACGCCAGACTCCGCTCATCTTCCCCCTCTCTCCCTCCCGCACGCCGCCCCGCCACCCGTCCTCCTCCTCTGGCTGCGCCACGCAGGTCGCGGCGCGCTGCCTTCCTCCGTCCGCGCCGGCCGTTGCCTCCTCGCGGGCTCAATCCGGGATTCTTTCCGCCGCGTCCCGCGCGGCCTCGTTGCGCTGATGAGCCCCCTGCGGGCGCTGCGCTCTCTGCATGAGCCTCCGCCGCCGCGTCCCTCGGGGCGCTGCGAGCGGCCGCCCGCCCTGCCCCGTTTCCTCGCTCCCGCCACGCCCCGACCCAAGGCTTCCGTAATGCGTTTCCCCGCCATGCCTCAAACCGATCCCCCTCGTTCCACCTCTCTCCGCCACGCTCCACCCCGCCTGGTCCTGCTCTATTCCGCCTCATTTTATTCACTTCTGAATTGCCACTTTTCCCCCTTTCAGCCTCACTCCTCTCCCCTAGTCTCATCTCACTCCTTCCCGCCTAAAATCATTTCGTCTCACTTCTCTCCACCTCGCCTCGACTCGTCTCAACACTGCTCGCCTCGTCTCATTCCTCCCCGCCTCGCCCCATCTCGTCTCACTCCTCACAGCCTCGCCCAATCTCGTCTCAATACTGCTTGCTTCGCCTCATCTTGTCTCACTCCTCCCCGCCTCACCGCGTCCCGTCTCACTCCTCCCACCCTCGCCTGTTCTCGTCTCACTCCTTCTCACCTTGCCTCACTTCTACCCACCACGCCTCACTCCTCCACGCCACGACTGTCGCCCCAAGTCGTCCCGCACCTCCCCATACTGTTCCATACTCTCCCATCTCGCTGCCCCACGACGCGGACCGCCCAAAACCATCCTCCTCCAATCCTCCCAGCCACACGTTATTCTACTGTATCCTGCCCCGCCACCCTCACTGATTCTCACCCCACTTCACCTGCTCCCTGCTCCTCCAAGTCCTGTCGTCCTCGGACTGCTCCGGACTACGCCCAGCCTCTGTTGCCACACCCCTTTTTCGTTCCACGATGCGCCGGCCCGCCACACTCTACTACTTTCACTCGGTCCTTTACACCCCTCTTCCCTCATTCCTAGCCCCACCCCGCCCTACGGCGCCCGTCCCTCCCGTTCTGCGTCGTCCCACGTCGTCCCGCATCGTCCCGCGTCATCCCGCATCGTCCCGCGTCGCCCCACGTCGTCCCGCGTCGTTCCGCGTTGTCCGGCGTTGCCCCACGTCGTCCCGCGTCGTCCTGCGTCGTTCCGCGTCGTCCCGCGTAATCCCGTGTCGTCCCGCGTCGTCCCGCGTCGTCCCGCCTCGTCCCGCATCGTCCCGCGTCGTCCCGCGTCGTCCCGCGTCGTCCCGCGTCGTCCCACGTCGCCCCACGTCGTCCCGCGTCGTCCCGCGTCGTCTCATCCCGTCCTGCCCATCCTAATCTGCCGTCCCTCGCGTTGCCTCGCACCGCCGCGTCACGTGCCGCAATCAGATCCTGCGCGCGCCGGAGGCAGACGGGTCTCCTGAGGCCTCAGGCAACGAGACGGCGCGGCGGGGCTCAGCGCCAGATAACCGCCCCCTCGCCCCTCCCCTCCCCAGGCCCCTCGCCGCAATGAGCCTCAAAGTGCCCCCCGCGCCGCGAATCGCTTGTGAATGGGGCCTTCGAGAAGGAAAGCCCTGGCGCGTTCATTCGCCCTTTTCACCTTTGGAGGAGATCTCATCTCGCTTGGCTCGTGCCTTTCCTAATACACTTCCGGAGAAAATGTGCTTCCCGGAAAGACCATGGCGCGGTTTATACAATGCCCTAGAGTACACGAGAATACCCGTACAGATTGATTACTGGGTACGTCTGCACAGGTACTTTTGCTGGCTGCAGATCTATTGAAACCGTCTAACCGAATACCAAATTCTTACTTCAGTAGTAATAAAACAGAGATAATGCACGTAAAGCGACAAAAATAGAACTGTAAACGGCTCCGATATTTTACATTGACACCAGAAAAAACTTAACGTTACAACGCCTGTTGAAATACAGTTCAACAGCAATTGTGATAATAAATGGTGTGAAATTTTATTTTGCCCCCAAGAAAATATGCGCAGATAAATCTCTTTCCCCACACGTCATATACTGTTTTTACTGTTTTTTGATAAATAAATAAACAAATAAATTTCTTATTTAACTAATGTGTTGAAAGTAAAGTATCAAGAAAATACACTTCAACCATTTTCGTTTTAGAAATAATCGAATAATTTTAGATAAAATAAAATCAACTGTAAAAGACTTAATCAGTCATAATACTGCACATTAACATCATACTATTAGAATAATGGCTCGTTTATCTTTTCGAACGAAACTAAAATACTCACGCCCAGTGATCGTTCCTATCACTTCTGAAATTACCCCAACGTAAACTTCACGTTAATTCTTTGTTACACATTTCCCTCGTTGAAAACATTTTATGAATAATTAATAAGACAAAAGAACAAATTTACTGCAGCCTTCCTGAAAATGAAAAACTTTATGGTAATAAAGTGTGATAAAATTTCAAGAAATGAAATTGCATCTCCTCAGGCATACCCAGATATTTTGATGGGAGTATTAATTTAAAAACAATATATAGTACAGTGAGTGAGTCGAAGTATTAGAACCCGAGAAAGAAAAAAATGTATCTATTAATTACAAACATAACAGATAGCCATATTAAAAACAATTTAAAAAAAGATGACAATTAGCACGAGGGTCAAGATTTGAGCAGAAAGCATTTAGTCGCCGACGCGAACATGTCGTAAAAGAAAGCATTTGGTCGCCGACGCGAGCTCATCATAAAAGAAAGCATTTGGTCATCGACGCCAACAAATGCAAGAAAGCACATTTAAATAGAGCATCTATAATCAAAGAACTTGGTCTTCAGAAGGCATGTCTACCTGAGATATTGATGATTGTTAGTTATGTAAATATTGTGAGCTACGTAACATTGAACGTGGGATAATAACGTGAACCAGACGTCGACCTCAAGATGGAAGAATATTGGTGAAAGACGGGGATCTACGCAGAAGATCTTGGACTTTAACAAAGCGGGTTATGAAGAGAATATCAACTTCCTAAGTTTGATGAGTCACGAAGGAGAACGTCGTACAAGACAGACAAACAATACTTCTTTGTAAAGAAGGTAAGAGATAGTAATCCTCCACTAAAGAAAAAGCCTTTTAATTTACGCAATTAATTTAATTAGGGTTCAATACAATGGCATAACAGGTAGATCATTATTTAACGCCGTATTTAAATAAGCAGCAGGAATCAATAAATGCAATTGAGTTATCTAACATACGAATACTCCTAGAAGGAAGATTTCTCATTAATATACAAAGTCCAGACAGAAATCATACTGTATTCTTAAACGAAAGAATAGATTTTCAGCATTTCTCAATCCATACAGGATGGGACGTCAGCTCATGTAAGTTATCTAAATATATATAAAACATAGTCGGAAACAATATAATAAGTTTGAAAGATTACATTATTAAAATCTTTATGATTTAAAATCGTTCCAGTACTAATGTTTATATATATAGAATGTGTTTATATATAGAATGGAATGTTCATATAATATACTAGTAAAATGCTTTTATGATCTAGAACTAAGCTGTAATACATTTTTGGTCACTAAACAAATTGAAACGATCTACACTACTGACGATGTCTAACCAATGAAAGCTATTAGTAAAAAATGTGTCTGCTTTGGTAAGGAAATATCCGGGAATTCTACTTCAGAAACTATCTTAATACATAACAAGCTAAATGAAATGCATCTCGTAGAATTTAGAGCAATTATACAATTGCATTCGCACAGAAGACTTTTCTGCAAAACATATTCTGGGCAAACGTGCAAAATTAGGTTTGGCACAGAATAAACATGGACATCAAAGACTCGCGTGTTTCAGAGTTGTATCCATATACAGCAGTATAAACTCTTTCTTTTTCATCTTCCAAACTCGCGCGGAATGAAAATACTGAGAGGTGATCCTTCCCCTTTTACCGTGGAAGGGAAAGGAACATGTGAAAGAAGGGGCAACATGCGCCGGAATCTTACATTCCTCTGCGAAAAATATTTACTTTATTTCCAGGGTAACTCCATACGAGTGGCGCGTTATTGTTTCAGTGGAATCACCTGGATTCCAAGTTCCCCTTTGTCGGAGTCGGTATAAAAATACACTCGTACAACATATGTGGTTTCGAAATTAAGACATTTACCAATGTACTGAGGTAATTTGAACTTGGAAGTAGGTTTTCTTTCATAATGAATCACAATCTGAAGTGCACTGGCACAAATAAAATGTTTGAAAACACCAAGATAAATTTCGACTATTTGTTATATTGAGTGGCATAAAACACCGACCACGTATTGTTAGATATTAATAAAATTACCTACCAATTGCATTATCAGACTTCAGGATAATTATTGGAATAAATGCTCCTACCCAAATATACTCACCTTCAGTATCCAAACTGCGTGCTTTTAGACAAGTCTTTTAGACGATTCAACATTTTTGCAACGCTTGACCAAATATAAGCGTGAATTAAAGAAGTTGTTTTATGTGCATAATAAAGCAATGGTCGTTGTTAGTAATTGAAAATGGAAAAGTAAATCTTCAATGTTACCACTATTTCATAAGGTGTGAGCTGAATTTAGTGTTCAAATGTAAGGAGTATGAAACGGATGGCTTTAGAACAAAACGTAGCAGTTTGAAATAGTGTTAAGAGGAAAGAGTAATACAAAAGACATTTTCATTTCTATTGTTAAGCTACCACAAGAAACGTGCAAGTTAACACGCAGGCAGACGCTATTTTCGACCAATGCAAGAGATTTTCTTTGTCAAAAGAAGATGGGTCAAATGAGTATGGATATCGGCCAATCGATCGTTCTTCATTTTAGTAGTTTTAATGATATGAGGAATAGATGAGAAAGGAAATATCGCTAGCAAATAGCCCATTGATTAGGTACTATCCGGCATCCGCTTGGAGTTTAGAACAAGAAACCAATAAACGAACGAGGACAGAAGGAGTGTAGAATTCTCACCCATTGCTACTTACCTGAAATTTCCCATTACTTCAAAATTTCATTCTATCCTTTCTACAACCTCCCGCTATACGAACTTTCAATTGAAGGGTTTCGAGCCAAAGAGATAAAATTAAGTCAATTATGTCAGAAAAAGCACAAACAAGTGCAACCCTGATATTCTTTCTCTCTTTCTTATTTTGATATTGTTCCCTTAAAAGGTCCAAAATTTCTACACTCGTACGTTCTGATCTCCCGACCGGTCTCCTAACATGTGTGATAGTGTAAAACATGAATGACTAGGTGAGTGTGTAAGGAAGGGATGAGGATAAGACAAGGAAGAGGAAGGAAGGATCGCGCGCGATCCTTGGCCCATTTGTGAAGGTTCTGCTCCAACATTCGCCTGGTGTCGTTCGGAGAACTACAGAAAACTACCGGTCAGAGCAGATGAGTTATAATTCGCGTCCAGGCAGCTGCTGAACTCGACCTAGCTAATGTAACGTCGCGTCGTGGGTAGGGATCTATGCGACCAAGTAACAGACACGAGTGAGTATATACAAATTTATTTACACATATTTACAGAATCACTCTAAGGTGTCGTTAGAGGTACCCACTGCAGCCCCCCCTCTCTCTCTCTCTCTCCACGCGCCTAGCGGCCGTGAACCACTTCGCCGTGTTCGAGGACATCGAACACCCACATGTGCATAGAGCACTCCGCGCTAGCCTGGACGGATAAAGTTCTTGCGGATTACCGCGAGGGAGCCTCCTACTCTGTGTTCCCTCACGAGGCCTCGCGACACGGCCTTATATAATACCGAGTCACATGACCTCCTATGTCATTTCTACCTCCCATGCTCTCCTCTGGACCTGCTTAACCGCTGTCACCCGGCCTTGCGCACGACACCACGCAAACCCGCCACCACCTCTCTTAGACTTCCCTTCAGAGGGTGGCCTTTCTTCGGGGAGACTATTTTGAGGTCCCTCATTGCCATATCTTGCAATCAAGTCTCTCTGAGCAGGAAGTCCAGCCTATGACACTACACTATTGTCGAAAATCCTGCTTCCGTCGAGACAGGAACCTTAGAACCTCCTGGTCAGAGGCACTGCAACGACACCAATTGATGCCCTGTGCCACCGAATACGATGGGGAAAGACCTCATATTGTTTACGGGTAGACGCGTTCACTGCGTTCCGGCATATCCTGACACTAGCCTAACAGTGTATCTGTACACCCTCTGAGGATGAGGATCAAGCCCTTTTCTGGAGTCCAGCTCGGGGGACGAGAAAATCCCTTGATAAAGCCCATGTCGTGTTGTACTAGTAGAATACTTCCCTTTCTCCAACGAACTATTTAATTACTGGTGGCTGCACGGCGCCACCTGGCTCCGAGGGCGAAGTCCGGCGCGTCGAGGGAAGGCGAAGGGCGACGCCAGCAGATTCTTGGGAGCGCCCGCGCCGCTGGCCCTGCAGCGCAGGACGGAAATCGTAACAGCGCTCGCCTCGGTGCCGGCACGGCCCTTCGTTTACGAGCGCATAAACTGCCTGCGCGGCTCTCCCTCGCCCCGCCCCGCTCCGCCTAGCGCTGGCCGAGGCGAAGGAGCGCCCGGCCGACAGGCGAAAGGGGCGTAGGGGAGGGGAGGCGCAAGACCGGGCGTAGCAGGTCGAGGCGAGGAGGAACGAGGACTTGGAGCCGAGCGAGGGAGAACGTGGGATAGGAAGTCGAATGAGATGAGGTGGGTTGGGATGGATTGAAATGGGTTGGGGTGGGGTGGGGTGAGTTGGGGTGGGTTGGTATGGGGTGGGGAGAGTTGGGGTGGGTTGGTATGGGGTGGGTTGGTATGGGGTGGGATGAGTTGGGTGGGTTGGTATGGGTTGGGGTAGGTTGGAGTGGGTTGGTATGGGTTGGGGTAGGTTGGAGTGGGTTGGTATGGGTTGGGGTAGGTTGGAGTGGGTTGGGACTCGTTCAGTTAAATTGGTGCGCGTTGGTGTGGATGGTGGGTAGAAGTGGATTTGGACGGGTTGGAATGAATTGGGTTGGATTAATATGGTTGAATGAGCTGGGATGGGATTGGTTGTGTTAGGTGGGATTGGTTGGGATGAGTTTGGGTGGCATGATGTGGTTGGTGGGTAGGAGTGGATTTGGATCTTGTGGGATGGATTAATATGCAATGCGTTTGGTTGGGTTGATAAAGGTTAAAATAGGTTGACGTGAATTGGCGTGGCTGAGGGGGAAGAGTGGATTTGGATGGATTGGGATGGTTTGGAATGGATTAACATGCAATGAGTTGGGTTGGGTTGATACAGGTTGGGGTAGCTGGTTGCTAGTAGCGGTTTTGGATGGATTAATACGCAAAGAGTTGGGATCAGTTGATGTAGGTTGGTATAGGTTCAGGTAGGTTGGTGTGGTTGGACGTGTGTTCGCTGGGGAAGGGGAAGTGTGACGCGGACGGAGTGACGGAGTGGCGCGTAGCGAATTTGGTGGGGCGAAGCGGGAGTGCAGGAGTAAAGTGATGCGGGGAGGGGCGAGGAGGACGTGATGCCGGTCGGACTCGATCAAGGTAGGCCTCGGTGGAGAGGTGGGAGGAGTGGGGGCAGCGTGGGGTGGGTTGAGACGTGGTCAGTGGCAGAGATTCAAGAGGAAAAGGGCGGAACGAGCGAGAGAGATCAAGTGCTATGACGCGGAGAGGAACGGGATGGGTTGGCGCGAGGCGAGGGCGGGAAGGCAGGGGGAGGGGCGAGATGTTGTGGGGTGGAGCGAGATGGCAGGAGGGTGGCAGACGAAGCGGTGGAAGGGAGATGGCACAGGAGCGGAATATCCAGGGTGAAGGGTGGTGCGGGGCGGGGCGAGATGTAGCCGGGTCTTGGGGGCGGGGAACGGGGCAGGGCGGAGCACTAAAACGGGCGACGTGACTCGATTCTTCTGAGCAAATAGAACCCCGCGTTGTCTCGCGTGTCGGTGGCTCTTTCTGACGACGCCAACAGAACGTGGTGTCTGGCCATAAGCGATTCGTTGTAGATCGATGACGTGGCGAGGAAATTGCTGGCGATGTTCTCTTTTCTGCGACACTGCAGTTCACTGTCGTTCACTACTGAGAGACCGGCTCAGTTATCTCAGAGCCGGCAATGTCGCTGCCTCTGCAGCGAGACTGACTGCGAGGTCTCACAATTCCTTACCTAAAGGTCGTGTGATGCCAGATTTTTGTCACTAGCTCTGTAGATAGGTCGAATTCAGCCGTCTCGACATTTCTAGCTGCTCTCATCGGTAGCTTTTTTGGTTTCTCTAATCAATACCATGCGAATCCAGAGCTGAGCTTTAGCAAACGGGCTACGAACTGCCCATGATATTTAATTACTCTTCCGTATTATCTCCACTCCCCTTACACACACACACACACACACACACACACACACACACACACTGAAATGTGTTACACTACTCCACAATTCAGAGACCAGTCGGGAGCTTAGAGCTTGTTGCGGGTGGGGCGGTGCCTTACTCAAGGACATACAGAGATGGGAATGTATCCCGAAAGTCGACCTGTAGTGTGGCGCCTGATATCATTATCTAGCGCTACCTCTCTGGACAAAATCCTTCACTACAATGACTGGACTAATGGCCATGGCAGTTGATGAACCAATCAACGAAAAAATGCCTGTCCGTATGCACCGAAGTCCCATTGGGGAAAATATTTACCGACTCTACATTTTTCATGTCATTGGTTACTGCTTTTAAATATTAAATAATATACTCAATATAATACATTAACCATTCTTCACGGAGGGAATAGATCAGAATGGAATGTGATGAGAAAATACGCAATATATCAAACCAATTCCTGTCACTCATCAGGGATAGAATCCATGATCTTCGAATCACCAACAGTCCCAAATTGTTTCGTTGTCAAACTTCTTGAGACTATCGATTCTTGTGAATACTGCGTATTATGAAAAAGAAGATAATTCATCAACTTGTACTATTGCGAATGCTCGCCAAAGTTTACGAACAGGTATATCAGATCCCCTATTGTGACCGTGGAGGCAGGCTAGGGTGTAGTTCAAGTTAATAATCCGAACATGGAAAGGTGAATGCTCGTTACGGTTATTTTGTACTGAGCTATTTTGCTACATATTTTCTGGTCTTGTTATTTATAAATCAACTTTCTTCACGCAAACATTTTCGGAAATTATCAGAGTATCTTCTCAATCCGGAGAAATACAACGAAATCGATCTATTTTACGAGTAACTGTTGTCGCTTTTATTGTAGATTGGAAAAACCCATGTCTTTCCCTATACATTACATCATTGGCTCGCTTCTTCCCAGAGCCGTCCATTCCCTTTCTCCCTTTATCCCTCGTCCTTTCCCCTTCGTCAGCATTCAGTGAAGCTTCCCCAGTGTGTGAGTGTGCACGAGGTAGCACGTACGAGCAGTATCGAGAGCCAGAATTCACATGTTGAAGAGGCGTCCCTTAACCAGACTCTTTCAGCCGCACGTGGGTGAATTCCCTTACCGCAGTCGCACGCACACTGTCCAAACACAGGGCTCGGGTGACTCAGGGAATCAACTGATGTCATTGCAGTGCCTGTGACCAGAAGCTTATAGAGATTACGTCCCGATGGTGGTAGCGTTTTCGACACTAACTAAAAGGCTTAGTGGGATTCAGCCGATCTCTGGATGAGAACTGTAGCGGCCGGCTGCTCTAATCGGTTGCTTTCCACAGTTTCTCCGATCAACCCCAGGCGAATGCCGGAGCAGTACCATAGGAAATGGGCCACGGACCGTGCGCGATCTTTTCTTCTCTTCTTTATCCTATTCTCAGTCCATATCTAAACACGTTTACATGCACTACAGTGCAACGCATGTCGGGAGACCAATCGGAAGCTTAGTGCTTGTACTGGATGAAGCGATTCCCACTGGTGAGAAATGGACCAATCCCTGCAAGCTGATGAATAGGTGGGCGCTCGATGTCGCCATCTAGCGGAGGAGCAATACTGTCATCTCCCGCGATAAAACATGCACTACACTTACGTAACTAATGGCCTCAGCCACATGACGATCATGGAAACACAATCAAGCAAGCAAGCCATCCAACCAGAAACCCACCCTGCGCAGACTGCCATCTCCTATATTCGCCCGTCATAACAGACCGGACCCCCGACTCCCCACCGCCGCGCAGCTTCTTTTGTTCCAGCACAGAAGTGTCGACCGTTGCCACGAGCTTTCAACTACCATATATCGTGGTGGAGACTATGACTGCCGCTGTTCTGTATCACCTTACAGGAACTATAATACGAACTGCTGCCAATACTTACAGCGTGCGTGGCAGCTGCGTGGGTTCGCGAGACGCAAGCAGGCGCGTAAAGTTACAAAATATATTTGTAACATTCGTCGTAACAGCATCGATGTTCGCGCTTTCTTCACAGGTTTCTTACATGCGTATATTACGAATAAGTGAACATTTAGAAGACATTTTTCGTATTTCTCACAAATTAGCCAATTTTAATGCGCGGATGTTGGCGAGCCTGATCTGCAGCTGTTCCCAGTGACACTAGTATCTCCTACAGTAGCACCCTCGAGCTTTGTCTCCGGTTTTGATGGAGAGTTGCAAGGCCCGCGTAAAGTTACAAAATATTTTCGTAACATTCGTCGTAACAGCATCGATGTTCGCGCTTTCTTCACAGGTTTCTTACATGCGTATATTACGAATAAGTGAACATTTAGAAGACATTTTTCGTATTTCTCACAAATTAGCCAATTTTAATGCGCGGATGTTGGCGAGCCTGATCTGCAGCTGTTCCCAGTGACACTAGTATCTCCTACAGTAGCACCCTCGAGCTTTGTCTCCGGTTTTGATGGAGAGTTGCAAGGCCCGCGTAATGTTACAAAATATTTTCGAAACATTCGTCGTAACAGCATCGATGTTCGCGCTTTCTTCACAGGTTTCTTACATGCGTATATTACGAATAAGTGAACATTTAGAAGACATTTTTCGTATTTCTCACAAATTAGCCAATTTTAATGCGCGGATGTTGGCGAGCCTGATCTGCAGCTGTTCCCAGTGACACTAGTATCTCCTACAGTAGCACCCTCGAGCTTTGTCTCCGGTTTTGATGGAGAGTTGCAAGGCCCGCGTAATGTTACAAAAATATTTTCGTAACATTCGTCGTAACAGCATCGATGTTCGCGCTTTCTTCACAGGTTTCTTACATGCGTATATTACGAATAAGTGAACATTTAGAAGACATTTTTCGTATTTCTCACAAATTAGCCAATTTTAATGCGCGGATGTTGGCGAGCCTGATCTGCAGCTGTTCCCAGTGACACTAGTATCTCCTACAGTAGCACCCTCGAGCTTTGTCTCCGGTTTTGATGGAGAGTTGCAAGGCCCGCGTAATGTTACAAAATATTTTCGAAACATTCGTCGTAACAGCATCGATGTTCGCGCTTTCTTCACAGGTTTCTTACATGCGTATATTACGAATAAGTGAACATTTAGAAGACATTTTTCGTATTTCTCACAAATTAGCCAATTTTAATGCGCGGATGTTGGCGAGCCTGATCTGCAGCTGTTCCCAGTGACACTAGTATCTCCTACAGCAGCACTCTCGAGCTTTGTCTCCGGTTTTGATGGAGAGTTGCAAGGCCCGCGTAAAGTTACAAAATATTTCGTAACATTCGTCGTAACAGCATCGATGTTCGCGCTTTCTTCACAGGTTTCTTACATGCGTATATTACGAATAAGTGAACATTTAGAAGACATTTTTCGTATTTCTCACAAATTAGCCAATTTTAATGCGCGGATGTTGGCGAGCCTGATCTGCAGCTGTTCCCAGTGACACTAGTATCTCCTACAGCAGCACTCTCGAGCTTTGTCTCCGGTTTTGATGGAGAGTTGCAAGGCCCGCGTAAAGTTACAAAATATTTTCGTAACATTCGTCGTAACAGCATCGATGTTCGCGCTTTCTTCACAGGTTTCTTACATGCGTATATTACGAATAAGTGAACATTTAGAAGACATTTTTCGTATTTCTCACAAATTAGCCAATTTTAATGCGCGGATGTTGGCGAGCCTGATCTGCAGCTGTTCCCAGTGACACTAGTATCTCCTACAGCAGCACTCTCGAGCTTTGTCTCCGGTTTTGATGGAGAGTTGCAAGGCCCGCGTAAAGTTACAAAATATTTTCGTAACATTCGTCGTAACAGCATCGATGTTCGCGCTTTCTTCACAGGTTTCTTACATGCGTATATTACGAATAAGTGAACATTTAGAAGACATTTTTCGTATTTCTCACAAATTAGCCAATTTTAATGCGCGGATGTTGGCGAGCCTGATCTGCAGCTGTTCCCAGTGACACTAGTATCTCCTACAGCAGCACTCTCGAGCTTTGTCTCCGGTTTTGATGGAGAGTTGCAAGGCCCGCGTAATGTTACAAAATATTTTCGTAACATTCGTCGTAACAGCATCGATGTTCGCGCTTTCTTCACAGGTTTCTTACATGCGTATATTACGAATAAGTGAACATTTAGAAGACATTTTTCGTATTTCTCACAAATTAGCCAATTTTAATGCGCGGATGTTGGCGAGCCTGATCTGCAGCTGTTCCCAGTGACACTAGTATCTCCTACAGTAGCACCCTCGAGCTTTGTCTCCGGTTTTGATGGAGAGTTGCAAGGCCCGCGTAAAGTTACAAAATATTTTCGTAACATTCGTCGTAACAGCATCGATGTTCGCGCTTTCTTCACAGGTTTCTTACATGCGTATATTACGAATAAGTGAACATTTAGAAGACATTTTTCGTATTTCTCACAAATTAGCCAATTTTAATGCGCGGATGTTGGCGAGCCTGATCTGCAGCTGTTCCCAGTGACACTAGTATCTCCTACAGCAGCACTCTCGAGCTTTGTCTCCGGTTTTGATGGAGAGTTGCAAGGCCCGCGTAATGTTACAAAATATTTTCGTAACATTCGTCGTAACAGCATCGATGTTCGCGCTTTCTTCACAGGTTTCTTACATGCGTATATTACGAATAATTGAACATTTAGAAGACATTTTTCGTATTTCCCACAAATTAGCCAATTTTAATGCGCGGATGTTGGCGAGCCTGATCTGCAGCTGTTCCCAGTGACACTAGTATCTCCTACAGTAGCACCCTCGAGCTTTGTCTCCGGTTTTGATGGAGAGTTGCAAGGCCCGCGTAATGTTACAAAATATTTTCGAAACATTCGTCGTAACAGCATCGATGTTCGCGCTTTCTTCACAGGTTTCTTACATGCGTATATTACGAATAATTGAACATTTAGAAGACATTTTTCGTATTTCTCCCAAATTAGCCAATTTTAATGCGCGGATGTTGGCGAGCCTGATCTGCAGCTGTTCCCAGTGACACTAGTATCTCCTACAGTAGCACCCTCGAGCTTTGTCTCCGGTTTTGATGGAGAGTTGCAAGGCCCGCGTAATGTTACAAAATATTTTCGAAACATTCGTCGTAACAGCATCGATGTTCGCGCTTTCTTCACAGGTTTCTTACATGCGTATATTACGAATAATTGAACATTTAGAAGACATTTTTCGTATTTCCCACAAATTAGCCAATTTTAATGCGCGGATGTTGGCGAGCCTGATCTGCAGCTGTTCCCAGTGACACTAGTATCTCCTACAGTAGCACCCTCGAGCTTTGTCTCCGGTTTTGATGGAGAGTTGCAAGGCCCGCGTAATGTTACAAAATATTTTCGAAACATTCGTCGTAACAGCATCGATGTTCGCGCTTTCTTCACAGGTTTCTTACATGCGTATATTACGAATAATTGAACATTTAGAAGACATTTTTCGTATTTCTCCCAAATTAGCCAATTTTAATGCGCGGATGTTGGCGAGCCTGATCTGCAGCTGTTCCCAGTGACACTAGTATCTCCTACAGTAGCACCCTCGAGCTTTGTCTCCGGTTTTGATGGAGAGTTGCAAGGCCCGCGTAATGTTACAAAATATTTTCGTAACATTCGTCGTAACAGCATCGATGTTCGCGCTTTCTTCACAGGTTTCTTACATGCGTATATTACGAATAATTGAACATTTAGAAGACATTTTTCGTATTTCTCCCAAATTAGCCAATTTTAAATGCGCGGATGTTGGCGAGCCTGATCTGCAGCTGTTCCCAGTGACACTAGTATCTCCTACAGTAGCACCCTCGAGCTTTGTCTCCGGTTTTGATGGAGAGTTGCAAGGCCCGCGTAATGTTACAAAATATTTTCGTAACATTCGTCGTAACAGCATCGATGTTCGCGCTTTCTTCACAGGTTTCTTACATGCGTATATTACGAATAATTGAACATTTAGAAGACATTTTTCGTATTTCTCCCAAATTAGCCAATTTTAATGCGCGGATGTTGGCGAGCCTAATCTGCAGCTGTACCCAGTGGCACTAGTATCTCCTACAGTAGCACTCTCGAGCTTTGTCTCCGGTTTTGATGGAGAGGCCCTGAGCGTTGCCTTGGCACGGGCCGGTCAAGTGGCTGCGATTGGAGGAACCGAATTGACTTGACTTGAATTGCCTTATTTTACGTGGCGAGACTCAGGCCATGAGGCCTGCTCTTCCGTCTGACCACGCAAATTTTGCTACACTCCTTTCACCTACTGGCGGAAAGAAGGTATTACTGAGGTGACGAAACCGGCGATTTGAACTTAGCTCAGAGGCTTCATTTAAGCTTGAGGACAGCAGTTTTACATGCAGTAAATCTATCATGGGACAGCCGGCCTTACTTCCCCTCCGAAGGAAGGCGTACGAAGGATATTTTGCCCCTAAAAATCCGCGGCTTCGATCGGATTTGAACCCGCGAAACTTGGGTATAGCAGTTCGTTACGCTAACCGCTACACCATCGTTAGCCGACAAGGACCGGTGGCGTTGGGGAGGGGAGGAGATGGGCGGAGAGAGGGTAGAGGGGAGTAGAGGGGGAGGAGAGGGGAGGGTATGGCGCGGCGCCAGGCGCCACAGAAATTCCACCTCCGCCGTGTGACCGCGACGGCCGTGAAACGCCAAGTTGCGGCCGACTGCGAGTCATTAGAATCAGTGTGACCGCTGCGCCGGCTCCCCCTCGCTTCTTTTTAATTTATTTATTTAAGGTCGCTTTCAGCCGATCTGGCGGCCGAGATTGACAAGTCAGTAGTGTCGTGGTGATCTTGGACCGAAGGATCGTGGGTCCGAATCCCGCCTTGGGCGTGGTTGTGTGTGTTTTGTGAGTGTGTGTGTGTTGTCTATGTCTAATGTGTTTGTGTGTCTCTTAAGGTTGGCGTCAGGAAGGGCATCCAGCCGTAAAACATTCGCCAAATCCGCGAAAAAATGGAGGGTGCGAAAATTAATAAAAATGAGCCCACATCCATTAGCGTCGACCCAATATAACGGGAAAAGGCAGAAGAGATTTACTTAAGATCGCTTTTCAACAACAGGGTCTTAAGCGATTACGAGTATCAAGTTACAATTCATTTAAGATTATACATTTTTATAATTATTCCATTACAGAATTACTGTCCATACAAACATTAAATTGTCACACAGTGTCAATATTTTGGGTACTTACATCATTGGGATAGTTACTCATATTTATTTACAAAACTCAGGTCTTTGATATTTATACGTTTCAAGCGTTGTACTGGATGAGATGTTGATAAAGGAGGGTCTTAATATTAAAGTGTCAATTTTTGAGATTTTTAAAAGTTGTATGACTTTTTTTATATTCTGAGGAGAAGGAATTAAATAAAGAATCGTTTAACTTCAAGGGCTGTCATTTATGGGGTAGTTCAGGGCATTCCAGAATAATCATGGGTGTATATAATTAGGATCCGCAATTAGAATAGGGTAAAGGGTCAGTTTTGTTTATTAGATGAATGTAGAAGAGACTGAAATGACCAATGCGTAGTCTAGTAATTTGGACTTGTTGGAATCGAGTGAGTTGGAGGATAGGGAGAGTGGGTTCGATAACGGATTTCCTTACATTCATCTAGCTTTCTGCCGTCGCGCTTTACCCACTCACACCTGCGATTCCTCACGACCATAGCTATAAGTCGACCACTTAGAAAAAGAAATCTGGACTGCGCATGTGCGAAAAGTGGTGGAGGGGAAGGAGGTCACCGCTCTTAGAGGCACACCTTCCCCGCCTTGACGCGCTACCGCCGCCGCCCGCCGCCTCCTCGGCCTGGGCTGGCATGGACGAGGCAGCCGGGCCTTGACGAACGTCCCGAACCTTGGAATCTTGAAACGTGAGAACTAAGTTGCAACAGCACATCAGTAATCGTTGCAGGCGGTTTTTGAGTTTAGCTGAGCTCCCCCTCGGGAGCATGGAGGATGGATTCCCCACGCCTTCTGAGGTAAGCGACGACGCCATGGTAGTTTTTTTTCTATGTGGTCGATCTATAGTTCATACAGCCTTCCATAGCACGCTCCCTATACTCTCCTTGATTTCCGTGCCCCAGTACACCTTTCTCCGCCACAGTACCGTTAGAGGTAGCTCAGGGCATCAACTGATGTCAATGCATTGACTCTGACCGGGAGGTTCTAGGTGCAAGCCCTGTCGGTTGAATGATTTGTGACACTATCTACATAGGTCAGTCGCTGTCAGGAGGAGAATTCTAGCAGTCAGCTGCTCTGATCGGTAGTTTTCCGTGGTTTCTCCGATTAATACCACGCGAATGCCTGAGCTGTTTCCTAACAAACGGGCCACGGACCGCGCGCGATATTTCCCTCACATTCCTTGTCTTTACTATCCCTAACTTAACATTTCTTTTGTGCATGCACTTCACTACCTCACATGCCGCTGGGAGATGTCCCGTTGGGGGGAGATACCTGTTTGGGAAAAACCCCGCGAGCCGATGGTAGTTTGACGCCGGATCTCGTCATACAGCGGGGCAAGTTCACCGACATCTCTCGATGACACACAAGAACTGCACTTACTGAACTAATGAGCTAACCCGTTGATGCGCCCGTAATCACTGGCCAATCTATCCGCCTCGGCACGTCACGCCACAATGTCTTCCCTAAACGCACCTTCCCACCACGCACTCCGCGTTTCTGTTTACCATTTCCCGGCCTTCCATTTACATGCCCACTCTTCTTTTTCCGCAGTTTCCCAATTTTTTTCAGAGCCATTTTCCTACAACGCTTTCCTGCTCCCTATACGTCTTTAACACATTCAGGTTGCTGCCCGTATCATCTACGAGCGCCGACAGGTCACCTTCATTTGCGACAGCCGGCAAATCTGCACGCGCACGTTTCGTCCTGTGTATTTGGTTATATCACGTCATTTTTCCGTTCGATGACTATTCACGGAGGTTTATACATCAATACAGTACCTAAATATACCATTGGATTTCGTTGGCTGCCATTTAATTGGATATAATGCGCTTTGGAATACACTGTTGGGCATGACCTCTGGGTTGACGCCTAAGGATTTGTGAATAAAAAGTAGTTTTCTTGCAATAGAAACGTATAATGTTCTAATATATATAGTATTTGTAATAATTTACTTAAATACACATGTTAAACTTCTTTTACTCAATTTTGTGTGTTTTTTATACTAAAATTTTTAAAACTATTAATGTAAACATTAAAGTTAGAATGTCATATAAAAGTACAATGTCATTACTTTAAAGTTTTTTAAAACCTTTCTTTCGTGCTTATTGGTTTCGAAGATTCGACCCTTCAAATATACTGCAAAACAATACGAAATGTCGTGAGAAACTATGTGCCATTGTAGTACCATTAGTTTTAATTATTTAGACGCTTAATGGAGATTTTATAGCGAAAAATAAATACTTTTGTCTGGGGAACAGGAAGCGTAAAAATGCTTGTTTGACTGGTTTCTGGTTTAATTCACCGGGTTTTGGATCTATCTCTCGAAGTCATCGCACAAGACATGTGTTATCAAAAACTGCTAACACAGTTATAACAAAATTGTTATAAATAGTTTCCAATTGTAAATTTTCGTTTGTAATTTGTATTGATGGACAGATGATGGCAACAAATAAAGACTTGCAAGATTATTATTCTTTCCAATGCCCAACAGCATCAGGTAACAGCTTCCTTCTACACGTAAGAAACATTACGCAAAAGACGTAAGAAGAAGAAGCAAGAAACCGGGGGAGGTTAATTGACCTTTTTGCCAATTATCGCAAGGATCTGCCTCAAAGAACATGCTGAATTTATTAAAACTCCGAGTTGGGAAGAATATGTTCAGACATTTCAAACTTATACCATTTCAAACAGAAAGGCAACGCTCGAAGCGAAACTTACTGCATCTGGCGAAGGAAGTTACGAAATGCAGCTCACTAGGTATTTTGCTGTGTGTAATATGTGTGGTGGTAGGTAAACTGCAAATATATTACGTGTTCAAGCATTTCTTCTCTTTTCCATACAGCCTCACTTACATTTCTTTAGCGTAGAAAGTTGCAATTTTCTCTTTCGTACTCTTGTTAAAGTCCCATTGTATAGACTAGTTAGTATAATTACAATGAAGCATATTCATCCTAAGCTAACAACAGTACTTTTAAGTGCTTGTACTTTCTCGACGACATAAGAAGAGAAAGTATTTAATTCGAGCACCGCAAAACCACATTTTTTCCGACAGAAAACTAATGGTTGACTCCTGGTCCCAACACATTGGATAAATCTTGTTCATGTATACAGTAAATTACATCCTCTTTCGAACTGTGTTGCCGGTAAAACATCTACCCCTGGATGGACGCTAGCGCCTATACCGTTCGGACAATTTTCTCCAAAATTGATAATCCCCGATCCATCTGTACAAACGCGATGCTCTACGTGTTTGAAAAGGGTATTAATTGAATTAGAGTACTTAACATGAAGCCTCAGCAAAACTTTCGAATTTTTACTCAAAAATGACTTTTGATTTTTTATTAAACTTTTCACAAAATAGCGTAAAAAATCTTTAAATATCGCATGGGTCTCATTCTCTTAAAAATACCTGATTTTTCAAAAATTGCACAAGTTCAATTTTTTTCGGCGTCTTCCAATAACTGCTGTATCAAAGGTAGATATATTTTTTTGTAAATAAAATCTGTAATTCAAAGACAGAAATTGAAATAAGATTATGTAAAATTCTTCAAAAATATTAATAGTTTTCTTGCTATTTAACGTGAAATATAGGCAATATTTAAACAATTATTTTTTCAAAAACGACTCCAAACTTTTCTTTCAATTTTTTCCTCGTATGTATTGTAGGAAAGCTAAAAACATTGAGCTGGTCCCATTTTCAGCAAATTCTCTGTATTTTCGGAAATTGTAAAAATTTAACAATGCAAAAGTGCAATATCGAAGATGAAGATTTGGGTCTGAAATAAAATCCATTCAAAATAATCAGATCTTTAAATGAGGTCAAGGGCATTTTTTTTTAAAAACGAGGAGTATTTTTCGAAAATCTCATTGAATATGAAAAATAGCAAAAGTTAAAACTAATGCGAGAAATTCTCTGCTGTCGTAGCCCTAAGTAGTCCTAAGCTATCGTAGTTTAAGTATCTTGTTCACGAGTATTGCACGGGGTGAGGATGCAGAGGAATTTGCAGTAGGGGCGCTTATAGGGTTTTTCCACATTAATACGTGGGCAAATAAGTGACATACATAGTTATTTCAGTAATTTGCGGTAATATTATTTATAATGTGTTTTGAAGCCATTTTAATTTCAGAATTAGGTTTATAATTAAAACTTTACATTTGTCATCAAACGGCACGTCCCCTTTTGGGAACACTGAAGGAAGAGTGACATTTTGCCTTGACGTATAGTCCTACTTCCGTTTCTCACATATTGTCTTTTCACAATATTGAAAGAATATTGACACTATTGACATATATACCTCATCAGCTACTTCAGTAGTATTTTTTATGATGTACTTCAACTAGAATACTTTACGCTTGGACATTGAATTTTTCCATAACAATATAATTTTACTGGTCGCCTTTCTCATAATATCGTGTTCAATGGTACGAGTTAACAGTGTGTAATATTTGGCACGTGTGCGAATTTTTTTTACATCCTGTTGTAATTGACGAAATACTTACCGGATAAGGTAGAAATGACGTAACGAATTGTGTCATAAAGTTGCATTTTACGACCAATTTTACACATCGTAAATGTCCTTATAACACTGCTACTAAAAATTTCATTGACCTTGGCGCAAAGTCACCAATATTAACTTTGCCACACTATTATAGGATTATATACTTTAAAAATGATTTATCTTTATGTTACCGAGTACTTTATGTGTCTGGTAATAACGAAATAATTTACCAATTGGTAACATTATGAATTAATAAAAGAGGAGAGAAATAAAAGTCGCACAAAAATGAATTTATGTGAATACCGTATCCAAGTGCACTGCTACATCGTGCTTCTCTGCCTCATCCACTCAAGACGATGCGAAAGGCCTGAAGTGCAAATGAAGAACTGAACAAGGGAATGACACTGTCACCACCGCTGCTGTCGCATCCACAATGCAGAGGCGTTAAAAGCCCTCGTGCCCTGCGGCGGAAGAGATTTCACTTATCTTTCTTCCGTTCTTTCACGTGCCTTCCTGTTTCCTTCCTTCCTTCCTCCTTTCTTCTTCATTTCATTCCTCCCCTTCCTCCTCTTCCTCTCCATCCTCTCCTTCTTCTCCATCCTCTCTTTCTTCCCCATCCTCTCCTTTTACATCCCCTCTTTCTTTTCCATCCTCTCCTTCTTCTCCTTCCTCTCCTTCTCCATCCTCTTCTTCTTCTCCATCCTCTTCTTCTTCTCCATCCTCTCCTTCTTCTTCATCCTCTTGATTATCTCCTTTTTCTTGATCCTCTTCTTATTCTCGAACCTCTTAATTACCCTTCCTCAGTACACCCCTTCCTCCTTTCATCCCTTCTTCCTTCCGCCCCTTCCTCCTTTTCTTCCTCCCTCACTTCCATTTTTATTTTTTCCTTACATCTTTGTTCTGGCTTCTTCTCTTTTTCCCTTTCTATCATTCTTTCTCTTCTCCATTTCTTTCATTCTTCGCACTTATACAAGCTTGTCCACGACAGTTCAAAGTGTTGCAGTTCAAAAGACAGATGGGTGAATGACGATTTAACTGAAGTGTCTTACAACTTCTATTTATATTATCCATTTACAGCAGGTTTAGTTATTATTGAATGATTTAGAATTGTATAGTTAGAAGTAAATAACTTAGACTTGTGTTGATCGTAGAAACCACGGAAAACTGCCAATCAGAGCAGCCGGCCACTAGAATTATCCTCCAGACAGCGACTGAATTCGACCCAGCTGCCAAGCGAGTGTCGAAATTTCTGCCACCACCAGACGATCATTTATTTGCTTGTTGGTGAAAGTATTTTTTTATCCACTAAACGAGTCAGAATGTTGTGACGCACACCTCTGAAAGATGTAACCAAGAGGAATGGATAATGGCAGTGCTCCACAGAGATCCTCTTATGCGCTACATCAACTCCTCCTAGAGATGCCGCAATTTCATACTACACCACTGAGCTGAGTGGCGCTGAGCTGGGTTATATTTCGGGGAGGACCGGTTGACAGTCGTAAATAACCCGAAATGGCTCGAGTACGATTCCTTTATGAAATATCCTCCCATC
Source organism: Acheta domesticus (assembly GCA_031308135.1). Lineage (NCBI taxonomy): Eukaryota > Metazoa > Arthropoda > Insecta > Orthoptera > Gryllidae > Acheta > Acheta domesticus. The sequence continues at coordinate 199,318,246 of JAHLJT010002406.1, forward strand.
AAATCCTCACGGCACAAACACAACTTGGCGTGGTCTTCTCCGTAACTGTGCTCTTCTAGGCACCGCAAAGCCGCACGCCGTACTAAATCATCCTTGACGCTCGTAAGGCAACAGAAGCAAACGTCTCCAACAGCCACGCTGTCACCGGGACAGTAACCGCTTTACTCCGCCTCTGCTGCAAATCAACCGTAGACGCGTTCGCCGAACTTCACATCAAAGCTCTTTCTCTAGCCAGGGTTGCCAGATGCTTTGTTGAAACGTCTGCCGTTAGATGGTTGTAAATCCATCCAATAACCCCTAATAAGAAAAATTGATCTTTCCAAGTGGGAAATTTGAATTTGCATTAAAAGAACTTATATTTGAAGGTTGTTTTTGAGGTAGTGACTCTATGAAATACTTGATTAGTTTGTTTTTGTGCGTGAACATTGTAATAAATATTTTATGTAAAATCTTACACTTTTGGTAATGATAAGTTTTATCTTAATATTTAAAAAGTTGTGACGACTATTCTTATGATTACAGCAGATGAGAGGATTATTTTTAGGGATAAAATAATTTCCCCATTTTCACTCTCCTTGCTCCTCTAAAATATCCGCCCAGAAAAAGATTACCTCAGAAATGCTTACATATGCATGCTTATTCCCTAAGGCAGGAAACTGCTGGCAGTGACACCGTACTTCCAAAAGATGACTTAATTTTAATTGGGTGTTCTAAAATTAACTACAAGGACTGTCTATGTGATATATTATATACTCATGGTGTGCACGACAAAGACGCTGTGACTTTTAAAACTCACCATATATACTAGAGGTCTAAGAACTAATATCAAATTTCTCAAAGTAAATTTGAAAAAAAGTAACTAATAATTAATTACAAATCGTGAATAAAGTAAAAAACTGAAAGTCAAAACTCATTGTCAACGTCGTTGTGGCTGATTTTTTGAAAATTTCGTCGTAATCTGAAAACTCGCCCAAAACCATACACATTTTGTTGTATTTTCGTTCATTGGGCGGTATTCCCCGTAGTCAATTTTTGTCCTGAGTGAGAGAGAGAGAGAGAGAGAGAGCAGTTTTCCAGCCCAAAAAGCGGAATTCCGCCCAATCTGACAACCCTGTCTCTAGCCTCACGGCTAAGTCTCGCAAAATTCTTTTCCTTTCTTTTGAAAGCGTAACATTCGGTATCTGTGGCCACTCGTTAACACTAGTACGCCTGGACCCTGCATTTACCGCGAATACGCGTCATTTTGACGGTTCATGTATTTAATGAGTTATTTCTGGATTTTAGGGAATTTATACACAAAAATATACGTACTTCAGATACCATTTTTATTGATTACAGTAATTAGAATAAAATATGCAATTGACATGAAAATAATTATGAAAATTCTGGCTGCTCATTCGTGAGTTGTCTTTCGTCGTAAGATAACAGTCCCGACAGCGTATCTTTTCATCATCGACTTGTAACATCAACACTTCATATACAATGGACACTAAATGTTTTCCAATAAAGACACCGCGTATGCTTACTTGGAAGAGAGATAAGATGATCTAAACAAAACAAGCCTACACACAGATAGCACAGTTTACCAGCTATTGGAAGGCAGTCAATTTGACGGCTGTCGGGCGTTTATGGTAAATCGATCAATATAACAATTTCGAGGAGATGAACATTCCCGAAATTTTCACATATACATATATTTCACATAAATACCTTTAAAGTCAAGTAATCATAATGGCCTACTGTTCATTTAAATAAAGATAACATTACTTGAATATGTTGTGGTCCGACGTTCTAGTGTTAATATTCTATGAATTAAAATGAAAGATATGAAATGATAGAAACCAAATGATTTGACTACTTCACTAATCAAAATTTTAAGACCTGATCAATTATATTGAAATCGTCATACACGACTTTAATAAGAACATTATGTCATGACTGATTCCAATTAGTGTTTCCAAAATTATTCCAATTAACGTTTGAAAAGTTTTTTTAAAAAAAGGTGTAGATTTAGTGGATGGGAAAATGAAAATTATGTATATATTATGAGTATTGATTTCGATGTGATGAGAGGCATATTCGCTGATTAAAGGGTTTTTGATTTGGAAGTTTCAAGTGTACGTTGTCTGTCCTGATTAATCTTATTTTACAAAATAATTGAAAATGATTTGGCTGTTCGTCGGAAAATTAATGTGTCTGAATTGGAAAAATTCAATTAAGGTGAGAATATTTGTGGGACGTATTGTGGAAGAGACATCAAGTTTAACATCCTGAAAGTAGTTGCGATTGTTTTCAACGCTTCTAGTCTTAAGATTGCATAAGAGATTTTTAACATTTGCATAACTTGGGCAACTAGGTAACTGAAAAAATTAATGTAACTCTAAAATTTGAAACTGATCCACCGCTCTTGTCTCCTGAGTGCACACGTTCTTACAGCACTTTTGCTCTACATTGCCTACGTCATTTTGTTTTACTTTGGTATCTCTTCCTTGCCATCTTTCATGTATCCCTCCATTATCTCGCCAAAGACGAGCCCTTTGTCTTGAAGCCTTCCTCTTCCTACGTGTGTAACTCTTCGCGCATTCCTTCATCGTCACCTTGTAAAAATACTGACTGATGGACTTTCAAGTAACAGCGAACAAATAGATTTTATTTCCTCATGAATTCGTACATACATCAATATATTACGATATGCAATACATAGCAACCAGCGTCATTACTTTATTTTAATGTATCAGCCGGAACACAACAAAACCAAGTAATGTTGCTGTTGTTGCTACGCCCTGTATTATGACAAACAAAACGATCTTCTGAGGTGACTTCATCCGGCATGACATAAACCCCAATCTATCGCGCGTTCGCACCTATACTCACATAGGAGTAGTTGTTCCCTTCCTTTGCTTATTCTTCTGAGTCGTTACCATCGTCGTCTTCTCTAATTAATCCCCTGTCACCCGACCAATCATCGTCATCACCTCAACCTCCGCCATTGCCATTTTTCCTCTGCCGCCGCTCCTTGATCTGCCCTTCCGCCATCGCCCTTTTCTAAATCATTGTCCGTTACCACCATCCTCCCATCCCTAGCTATCCCTTTCTAACTCCGCCGTCATCCATTTATACGTCATCGCTTCTCCGCTACCGCATGTGCCAGTTCCTCAGTCTTGCCTCCGTTCATCTCGTTCACCGCCATCACCCGATGTCAACCCCTTCCCTTTGCCATCACCCGTATCTCCACCCCCACCCCCCACCCGCCTCGTGCTTCCGGCCAGCCGGCCCGCAGGGTGGGTTTTGCGGGGCGGTGCCGCGGGCTGCAATAAGTTAGCGCCAAGTTGGGGCATGACAATAGCAGCTCGAGCCGCGCTCTCGAGTGCTGCTCCGCCGGCACCCCTCTCCCCCCACCCCCCGGCCCCGAGCTGCGCCCACGGCAGCTCTCGACCGCCTCGAGAGGGCCCTCGGCGGCTCGGGTCACGCCCCACCCCGCACCCCGCACCCACGGCCTCTTGCGGGCGAAACCAAAGGCCCCTGTGCTCCTTCGTCACAGGGCCCCGGCGCCTGCGCTGGCCACGTTTCCACCTCGCCGATAGCTAGCCAGCCGCCCCACCCGCTAAACAGGAGTTGCTCTCTAAGAAGGGACCGCTTTGGCAGGCCGGGAAACAAATGAACGTCGTTAAGGAGGGACTGGGAGAGGTGGTTCAGGGCATGAACTGGACGGTGTTATGTATCAACCGGCTATGCGACATCGTACATGTTTTAAGATAATCGTATTCAAAGATTTTATTGCATTTGCAGCTCTTAAAAACTGTAATTTAATTATTTCAAGCACCAAACTGCACAAACATGAGTGGAATATCTAGGCGCTTACCTGCATAATGTGAAATTAACAACAGCAGATTTGAAGATCTAGGTTTATAGCCGGTTGTTGCGAAACATAAAAGCCCTAATATGAGTGATGGCGTTTAAATTTTTCATTAATTATAAGGTTATTTTTATAGATTTGGTGCCAAAATGTTGCATACACTTAGAACATGGTCCAATGCAACTGATGGCGTCCATATATCTTTTTTCAAAAATGGCGCTTAGACGGTTGATGCATAAAACCGTCCACCTGATGTTACTGCAGTGCTTCTGACCAGGAAGTCCTAGGTTCGAGTCCTGACGGTGACAGGATTTTCGACACTAGCTCGTCAGCTAGGTCGATATCATTCTCTGCCTGGAGGAATATTCTAGCGGCCAACTGCTCTGATCGGTAGTTTTCCGTGGTTTCTTCGCTCAACACCAGGTGAATGCCGGAGCAGTATTTTAACAAACGGGCTACGGACCGCGCGCGAAATTCCCTTCCTCTTTTTTACTGTCTTACCCCTTACACACTTTAACATGCACTACATTAGCATATATTCCGGGAGACTTACAGCTTAGAGCTTGTCGAGGCTGGGAAGGTGGCCCGCTGGTATGAGATACCTGGCTGGGGAAAACCCGGCTAGCCAACGGTAGGTCGGCGCCGGATTTCGTCATCCAGCAGGGGAAGACCACCGCCACTTCATGGACTACACTTACGTTTCTAATGACCTTAGCAGTTGACGCGCCCGCAATCACTAACAATCAACCATTCAGTGTCATGCAGGGCAATGACGTTGCAAGATATAGTAATGAAGCCATTTACAACTGAGCTAAGAGTAAACTAACGCACTGACAAACTGAATACATGGGCGTAACTTGAAGTTACATTGCCAGCAGTGGCCAAGCAGTTGCTGTCAAAGCTGTCCCTTCTGATAGTAATCTCTATATATTTCAGAATTTCCATCCAGAATCGACGACGTACCTTACTCATTCAATCTCTGTAGTCAATCGCAAATACCATTTCTTCCAAAACCAGTAAAACCCACACACACACACAAAACATCCGAAATTTCTAATTTTGTTAACATGGTTGAGGCATACGTCATGGCAACTAATTTTTTTTTGTCGGAAAACGAGCAAGGATAGAAAATGTGAAATATACTAATGAAAAGACAAGGTACCAACTACGTGCATGGATATTTAAAGACACGTCAAAATTGGTTTCGCATATTTATATTTGAAATGACAATACTGGTTACTGTTCTAAACTGGTTCCAAAGTATTTCAGCATATACGAGCCCACAATATTCCAAAAGCATTACAAATTCGTTCTAAAAGACTGATTAGGCAGATTCTCGAGTAATGTACGTACCACATCTGTCCTCATGCTCACAAGTAGTCACATGCGTTGCTGACCACAGGTTGCTACGCGTCCTCCCAGAAACTCTCCTGCCCATCTCACGACCGTTTAGTGTTAAAGGGGATAATTCTCAAGAACTTCCACCAAAATCCGGTGGCGCTTTCGGGCTTTTCTCCAATAGAGAACTGCTGTCTTTGGAAAGGAGCGCTCCTCGAAACGGGTTACATTCAGCTCGCACGAAGCAGTCAGGCAATTGATTTAACATTGCTCTCTGTGTTAATAGAGACACAGAGACATCTACTTTTGTAAACACACATTAGTGCAGCATTTCTTTAACGCAACAAATAAACATGTCTGATCCGATCACATCTATATATTTAAAAAATAAGGTATTCTGCCATGGATTCGTTTCGAGGCTCTACTGAACCGAACCTTTTAAATGAAAGAATGTGATTCCTAGATATTTTATCAGATATTATTTGTGTTTAATCACCAATATTTATGGTGTAAATTAATGAATTAAATCATCCTTTAATAGTACGCTTATAAGTAGTTAACTGTTTTCTTCCATACGGCGGCTGTTTCAAAATAGATTTATATGAGCCAATCGATGTAAAACCGTTCGTTTCTTTTGAAAAAAGAAAATATTGCCATTATTTTCGCGCAACCCCCACTCCTTCTACCCCCAAAAAATTTTCTTTCATAATAGGCGTCGTCCAAAAGAGAGGATGAAAAATAAAATGCGTCTAAAGTTATCTGGAGTGTTTTATCGGCAACTGGGCTTTGGTGGCTGCTTACAAAACGAAGTTCAAAGGGATGAGCTCTTGTTGCACGGTGGGGGCGAGGGGAGACACAGCAGCAAATTTGCAACATGGAAATGCGATCATTTGGAAAACGAGATGTATGAAGTACGCTCGGCTCAACCACGCAATGTATTTATTTTATTTACTTATTGTATGTCGTCTTGCAGGAGGCAGCACACAGGTTGCATTTCTGATGAGCGAAATTCCACCACGCCGTTATCGGCTCTCTCAGTTAAGGCGTTGAGATGAAATGGTTGATGAGGTGAGTAATAAGCATGACAATGAAGAAGATACAATGGGTCGGGAGGGAAAACTGAATGCCTCAAGGAAATCTGCAGACAATTTATACTGTTCACCGGATCATGGATCACTCTTCGTGGATCGGAGGAGAATCGAAACCAGCTGCAAGAGGTGGAAGTAAACAGTTTCTTCAATTCCGATTCGATTGCTGTTTTGGATACAATGACTGCCATGATAATTCGTCCCGTTAGTGTAGTGAATGTTTTATCCCGGGAGGTGGCGGTGTTCCTCCCTGCTGGATGGTGATTTTCGGCTTTCGGCGTCGACCTACACGTCGGTTTGTGGAGATTTCCCTCTCAAGCTATCTCCTCTTGCAGGAGATTTTCCTCTCCAGGGGAGCAGCCTCAGACGGGACAAGCTCTCTGCGTCGGACTGGTGGTGTAGTGAATGCAAGTGTGTGTGTTAAGTAAGGGGATAAAATAGGTCAAGAAAATGAAGATAAGATCACACGCGGTAAGTGGCCCATTTTTTAAAGTACTGCTTCGACATACGTTTGGCGTTTATCCGAGAAACCATAGACAACTATCGATGGGAGAAGTTGATCGCTAAAATTCTCCTCCCATTAGCGTCTGAATGCGATCTAGCTGTCTAGCTAGTGAATGCAGTTGAAAATTTGTTCCCGCCATGTCCTCCTCATCCAAAGTGATAAATATGTAACTACACCTAAGAAAAAACTAAAAGTATTGGGAACAGCACACACTTTCTCGCATTAGTTACATTTTTATTAATTTGTTTTTCACGTACAGGAAAGAACATTTTTAAAAATATGGTGCACTAGTGTTCAGGACAGACGGAAAGCCGGACAGACACACAGAGAAATGACAGTCAGAGGTTTTGTAGTAAATCAATATTTCGGAATCAATATCCCACAAAACGTGAATTCTCATTACACTATTTTAGAATGAAAAATTAATTTACTACATACAGGAGCAAAGTTTAGCTACATTTTTTGATAACAGGGAGCCGCTGCGGTGTTAAAATATTTTCTCTTTACTCCGTAAGTACGTAGTAAGTGAAAAGTAAAATGGTATAAAACACGTAAGGAATTCTGAAAATATATTGTACTTAGTTCCTAATAGAATCTAATTTAAGTTGACAAAATTAAATAATAGTAATTAAAGTTACATCTTTGTTTCAAACGTACATACAGAACTCTTTTCAACGCAATGACTCCGCAAATATTGGCAATATAAATGAATTACGTTTTAATGGATTTCTATAAATAAATATAAATTTTATCCATTCCCGACTGACACAGCGCCATGTTCTGGAACTTCTCACGTTCCACTGAGAGGTAATTACGCCTTACGATCCGTTCTAGAGAAAACGGATGCGAAATTACAAATTTCCCTCAAGTGGCGAAACGACCGCAGGGAAGAAAACGAGAAACAAATTCTTGATTGGATGTTCATTTCTCGCGCCGTCCAGCGAGAGCGCGAGGGGAAAATGAAAGAGCTCTTGTTATCCGTTTCACTCGGCGCAGACGTCACTCGTTGATAAATTATTATTTACCGCTCCCTTCCTGCCCTGAACCCGGCACCGAGCGAAAATATTGTGACCGCAGCCGCACAGAGTTCGAGGCTCAGCTGTAATCCACCAGGAGCGCTGCACGCCTCGCCCGTCTGTGAACAAAGTGGAGGGGATAGAGCGGTTTTTCCGTTCGGCAGGTTCGCAGGCGAGACCGCTGCGCGCGGTATGATTTACAGCAGGTGACACGAAAAACGAAATGGAAATAGATGAGAAGGACGCAACAAGTGAGATTTATGAACCCAGGACGCCCCGCATTTAATGCGCCGACCAGCTCCATTGTTTGCGGCTGTCAGTTGGGATACGCGCCGAAGTATTTGCGAAGTGTCAACCACGAAACGCAACTCGCGTGCGGGTGGACCAAATAAAAAAAACACCTAAAAATATCGTTTGCAAGAAATCATGTTTCTGTGGGAAGGAAAATTCCGAACGATAAAACAGTTGAAAATTTTCAAAAATGGAATATCAATTTTTGAAGAGGAATATATCGTGGTATTCGCAAAGAAAAATCTCTAATATGATCTGTAAAAAGACACATAATATGACGTTGTAAATGAAATATTATAACTCCCTACATTAAATACCAGTGCTACACGTTCGATGTCTCAGAAAATTCTCGTGAAGAATGAGTAGTATGTTAAGTGAAAATGTTCGATAATGTAAATTTGTTGATAGTTATCATGTTACACAGAATAAAACTAATTGTTTTGACGTCATCAGGGTGAGTTGGAAGGGGGCTCAAAAATTCTTTTTTCTACCTACGTGATACAATTAAAACTGCTTTAACGTATAGTTTCATTATCGGGAGACCACAATATTTAAATAGTTGTTGAAGTCCGCCATGGTCAGTTTCTCAGAAGCAATTATATTTTACAAATGGAAAGGAATTATTTTGCAATGTGAATGCATGGTTGAAACCAATTTAATAAACATATGAATGCCCCAGTTACGTGTAAATTAATTTAAACTAAGCAAACTGCCGGTGTACCTCAGCGTCATATAAATTATCACGTAATAACTTACAACGGTGTACAGCCGTTGCCACAGCCCAATGTAAAAATGTTTTCTCATCTTCTAGGGTCGTTGCTAGGTAATACCTGCAAAACTAGCAATCATGTAATGTCATCATAATTATAAATACGTATCTTCAACGTTTCAAAAATTTAAAGTAGACAGAATTTGCGGTACTTTTTGACTTTTAAAATCATGTAGAAACGTCTCATTACATTGATGTTACGCACTGATAGTTCAAGACTCTCTCAATTACAAATATAAAATAAATCCATTACATAGCAAGATGTTGGTATGTAATGCAAGAAAGTTCAAAGTCCTTCATCATCTACATCATTGTAAAGTATGAAGTACGTTGATACAAACTTTGGTTGTTATTTGAATGCACTGTCACAATCAGAACCAAAGCTGTGCTACGCTTCGTCGGTTTGATTGCAGTATCTGGAGGTAAGAGAATCAGCAGCGCGCTGCTGTGATGAAAAGGAACGGGAAAGGGCTGTCCGCCTGGGGGGCGGGGGCGGGGGCGGAATCAATCTCTGACGGCGGAGGCGGGGGCGTCTTCGGGAAAGAGATCCGCGCCCGCGAAACGTACAACTCGAGGGAAAATAAAGCAGACACCCACGTGTTATCGTTTTTAGTAGCGGCGCTCGCGTCGGCTCTGTGGAGGCGGCGGGCGGCTAGGGGCAGGGGGAGGGAGAAAGGGGTGGAGAGAGACAAAGAGGCAGGAGGAGATGCGGAAAGAGGCAAAAGATGGGAGTGAAAGACAGAGACAAAAGAACACAACAGAGACAGGATAGGCAGAGGTACACGCGGAGAGACAGAGATAAAGAGACGCATAGGTGGAAAGGTAAAGGTTGATCAGGTGTTTCTGAGAACGTCGACTGCTATGGACATTAGCCCTGGAAGTGTGGTGGATGGAGAGATACAGAAAGAGGCATAAGAGAGTCAGAGACAAACACAAGAGCAGAGACAGAAACAGGCGCCGGCCCGGTGACCGAGATCGCAAATCGCAATAGTGACGTAGCGATCTCGGACCAAAGGGTCGCGGGTTCGAGTTCCGCCTCGAACATGATTACATGTGTTCGTCCTTCCCTCCCATCATTACCACATCGTTTCATCCTAATAGACTTCATAGACCAGTGACCTAGAAATTGATGCGACCATAAATAACGAACAAAAAAGAAACAGGTGGAAAAAGATACGGAGAGACAAACGGGTACAGAGACAAGCAGGTACAAATTTATTATGCGTTTCCGGGAACCTCGACTGCTATGGTTGTTGCGGCAATCTGCGCACCGTTGAAAGGCGCGCCAAGACAGCGGCGCGAAGCGGAGACTTCGCGGGAACACGGCTCGGCGGGCCGCAACCGACGCCGGCCTATGAAAGAAGGGAGGCCAGTGGGCGAAGCCGGAGACCGCTATATAAGCGGCCGGCGGCGCTGAGGCAGCAGAGAGAGTTCCAGTTGGATAGTGAGCCTGCGAGTGTTGTTATTCAAGTGTGTATAGCGAAGTGGTGAGAAACTGTGCTCCGTCATCGGACTTCTTCTTCTGGTTTTTGGTTGGACTTCGCTAGACATTGGACTTCTCCGGGATATATGGTTTGGCTTGGCTACGACGACGGACATATTCTTTGTATCTTGGCATTGTCTTCACCCACCTGTATTGTTGCTGGCTTGTTAAGAATAAACAAAGTTGTTGAGAATTTGTGTTTCTTTGAACATAACAATGGTCATTAGCGCAGTAAGTGCGGCGCATGTTATATCCTGGAGGTAGCGATGCTCCTTTCCAACAGAAATGGGAGACCCGGCACTGTCCTATACATAAGCTAGTGAGGTTTTCCTTCTCCAGCTACCTGTTAGAGGTGAATCGCTCCAGCCGAGCCAAGCTCTGAGCTCTCGGCTGGTCTCTACAAAAGTGGTTGTATAGTAAATTGTAAGGGTAAAAGAGAGTGAGTGTGTAAAGGGGAGAGGAGAGGTTACGGGTGAAGAAAAAAATGTGTGCAGTCAAAAGCCCGTTTTTAAAAATATTGTTCCAAGATTCACCCGGCATTTATCACGAAAACCACGGAAAAGTACCGATCACTGCAGTCGGCCGCTTGTATACTTACCAGATAGAACTGTACGCCAGAAATGCCTCAAAACTAGTTAAAAGTCCAAAAACTCAAATTATACCCTGCCGCTTATATTTCTCGTATTGTGAGATTAACGATCCCTTACATGAACATAAATAGAAATTCCATGCACCGTTCTATGCCTTTGAAACTGAGCTGGAAAGTAGAGTTCAATTTGTTTCTGTCTTCTGTCGTAACAAGTGTGATACAGAAAGTCCATATTGGTGCAATCAATACGCAGCGACTTTGCAAAATATCCATCTGTTCAATACATGTTTGTAGATGCAGGTATTATTAGTTTTTACTAAAGACAGTTTTCAGTTTTGAAACAAAGTTTTTAAGTTATAATTATAAATAAAAATTTGCGCACTTCAATCGTAAAATAGATATATTGTACTTATCTTCTAGGTTTTAGTAGTTACTTTCACATTCTTCCGGCTTGAGACAAATAGTCGTAAGTTGAAGGAAGTGTGAAGAAAATGACTCTGTTAACAGATTACAGCACATTACAGCGCCCTGTGAGACATACGCGTTTGATTTCTGTTCTCCGTAACTTGTATTCGGTACTGTGCATTGCGTGTTCCACGAAAAATTGCGTCACTTCCTGGCGTATGTTAAAAGAGTAAATAACATTTTAAACAGTTCTAACACGATTTTTATTACAAAACAAACATTTGTTCTTTTTAGGCAAGTTTCTGCAGAATACTAAAAAATGATATATGAGAAATGATGTTGGAAGCTCTTGGTCACCGCAACGGATGTTTAATTGTTTTTGCCTAAATGCTGATAATGAGGAAATACCAAATGTACTATTAACAAGACAACGGAAAACTATAAACAATTTTTGTAATAAAGCGTTTGCCAGTTGAGGAAAATGTAATAGAAAGAGTGATAAGTTTTTAAAAGAAAATTCAGCTTAGTTGAAGAAAGAATTATTTTGCCTTCTAGAATTCCTACATCACAAGATCCTTAAGGCTCTTCCAATCTAGAAATTTCATTTGAAGCAAACAGTGAAAGAAGGAAAAGGAGGAAAGTAAGACCTATTCTTCATCCACACTGATCTCTGCCGTCCGAATTCACCTGCGCTCTGAAGGGGCAAAAGACGCAGCCCAGCTGATGAAGGAAGCCTTAAATATTTCAACCTGAACTAAATAAATGCGCTTGTGATTGTCAAAGAACGGATGTTCAATGCAGACTGCTCCTGTAAATGAAACGTTATCTTTATTGATCAACTCCCAGCTCACAAAACACCAACACCAGATTGTCCCGAGATTGGTTCAAGGAAAGGGAAGCCACAGTGTGCCCCACGTATAGCGAAGTTTGGGCTGCCAAAGAATGATGTTATCCGATAAAAGCACATCTTCACATTACGGAACGTTTTGTCGAAGTAAATCTGCAAAGTGACCATACCGTTTTTCGAATAATTTCCACTAACCAAAGTTTTTTGACACTCAACTCAAATTTCATAAGCAAGTGAAGTTTTGTAAGCAGCACTGGTGACAGTGAGTACAAACAGGATTTAGAAACTGGAGACTACTTAGTGATATAGACTTGTGTATTGCCTATTTTATACCGATTGAACTTTCAGTAATTTCATCAGAAACAAAAACTGTTTTATGACAAAATCTTCAACCCTCATCAATTTGTTCCTACAGACCGATTAAGCTTCAGTTCCGAATAAAAACAGCTGAGATAATTAAAAATGAAGAAAAATGTATCCACAATCACATTAAAGAACTTAGGTTTACTTTTACTTCAATTGACGACCTCCATGTAATTAGTATTACGTATTTCGGGGACATACTTCTGAATTTGGTGGACGGAAAGGTATCAGGCACTCTCAAAACAACTTCAAAGCAGAAACTTCATATCACTAAAGCAGCTGGAAAGGAAATCAATAATTTACATACATTCCTTACCTCGAAAGAAAAAGAAAGTGAAATTAGCTCAAGCAGTGAAAATGAAATTCCAGTAAAAAAACGCAAAGTATCCTATTGTATCAAAAAAATATATATTTCTGTCAAATAATACAAGATATTGGTATATATTATGTACATTTATTCAATTTCCATCCATGCATTTGGTGGGAGACGCAGGAATTTGGATAGGACAGTTTTGACCCGGTTTCGACACTTCGTGGCCCAGTGTGAGCAGTAGGTAAATTCGGCGCAGCCATGTAGATAATATCGAAAATCTTCCACCGTCGGAACTGAAACCGTAGAACCTTCTGAGATAAAGAGGGACAGATCAAGACATACAGTAGGAAACAGAGCCGGAGAAATTCGAAAGGACATAAATTAACAGAGACTCAGTGTGAGGGAGAGGGAAAGAGGGAGAGATAGACAAAGGGAGGGAGAGAAAGGGAGAGAGAGAACGGGAGAGGGAGAGAGAAAAGGAAAAACAAAAACGGAGAGAGATCAGAGGGACGACAACAAGTGTCTTCCAAAGGGCGAGCGGATGATCGCGGAGTATGCCCCGCCTGCGACCGAGTTGAATGAGAGTTCACGACGGAGCAGTGCTCGAGGAGAGAGGAGGCTGAGCCGAGTCAAGGGGCGGAAGTGGAGGGGGGCGAGGCGAGTGTCGCGAAGGAATTTCATTCGCATTCGCAGGCGTATTTTCGATTCGATTTGCGCGTGGCGCGGCGGAAGAGTGGGGCGGGGCGGAGCGAAACAGGGCGGGGACGGGGCTACGCGGCGATGAGATGCGGGGGAGCGGCAGGACAGGGCGGAGTGGGGCGGGGCTAGGCGGGAGGGCGAGGCGGAGGGGACGGGGCGGGGCGGAGCGGGCGGGGTGGAGCGGGGTGGGGCAGGGAGGGCGGGAGAGGCGAGGTGGGGCGGGGCGGCGGTGAGAGGCGGGGTCGGGGAGGGGCGGGCGTGGTGGAGCGGGCGAGGCGAGGCGGGGTTGGGCTGGAGCGGGCGAGGCGGGGCAGAGCGGGACGGGGCGGGGCGGGGCGGGCGGGTAGGGAATGAGCGCGGCGGAAGAGTGCGGGGGCGGGGCGGGGCGGGGCGGGGCGGGTAGGGAATGAGCGCGGCGGAAGAGTGCGGGGGGCGGGGCGGGGCGGGGCGGGGCGGGGCGGGGCGGAACTCGTTGATCAAGCTCTTTGACGAGGCGACGACCTCCGTCGCGACGTCGCGAAGGCGGCGTCAATGCAGCCAATCGGCGGCAGAGGCTCCGCTGCAGACAATGGCTGCGCTGGCGCCGCGACGCGCACACGGAGACGAAATTGCCCTTTGCATGTGCCACCAGCACACCTCACTTTTGCGTTGGTTCTTTGGACAAGCGAAAACATGGCACATCGAAATGCATCATTTTGCTTCTTCATTAGTGAATAATCCACGTCATCCATATATAATTCATAAAGAGCTATTTGTTCATCAGATGAATGAACGCGGGTGATTCATTGATTGATTTGTGATTCCCGGCGCGTCAACTACTAAGATTTTTAGTCCCATTAGTGTACTGCATGTTTTTTGCTCGAGGTGGCGGTGATGTTTCCCCGCTGGCTGGCGAGATCCGGCCACATCTACTATTATTTTATTTTCAATCTTCCATGATTGCAATTTTAGCACAGAAGAAGCTCAGAGATGATGATAGATAAAAAATGTATTATATTGCTACATTTGCAATGTGACGGAATTACGATCCACAATGTTGAAGTTACATAGTAAATTTGTAGTGTATGTGGAAAGAATGCATTACTCTGTAGCGACATACAGATAAAGAATTATTAGAAAAAGCTGTGTAACCAATTTCGTGGATGCCTCTGTAATGCTTCTAGATGAATGGTTGATGTACGGAAAAAGGAGTGCAGGTAATGCTGGCAAATTCTTTGAACTTTTTTAATTTTCGCGCGTTTCCAGATTGCGAAAACATGGACAAAAATTCCAAGAAACACCACGGAATGACGTTCGTTTCGAGAAGTCAAATCACTGGTCAGAGAAAAAAGAAACAAAGAGGTGTGCTCTTGAAAGTTGTGAAAGGAAATAAAAAGTATTCGCAGAAAATGCAATATTCTGCATATTTCTCGCAATTCTACTGCGCCTGACAGAGCAAATGGGATTTGTAATTTTCTTTCCTCTCGGTCCTTCTCGCTAGACTGTGTTATCTATAGAGTAATATGCTCGTTTGTCCCCAGCCCGTTGAAAGCTACGGTGTTTGCTGCCTTCGGCGTCCGCAACTCAACTTCGTTTTGCAGGGCCAGGATATTTCTGCCCTTGCGCTCCGCTGGAGCAACGCAAGTGTTTTCTGTGCATAGCGTCCGATAAATCCGATGGCGTATTTCTCAGACACTGTAACTCAAAATATTATACAAGCGTTCATGCATGACACAGTAATATGATGACCCTCTGGACAAGTAAAACAGGTAAATGACAGTTGATAAATGAAAGCTTCTAGGATGACGGAAGTGGGGGACAGGTAAATGATAGTACTAGGAATAGGAGTTAAAGGAAGTAGGATTAGAAAGGTAGAGTACGTTGATTTTGATTGCATTTTGTAAATATTATACTCCAAATAGTTTTTGTACGCATTGTACAGATCGTTTGAAATATTGAAAAAAAGCTTAAGAATTGAATGATAAAGTATAAGGGAAGGAGAAAGAAGGAAAATAAGATGTCTGTCAAAGAGATAATAGAACGAAAGAGAAGATAAACTTATTTTTCCTCAGGTTATTATGTTTATAAATCGCACTAAATATTTGGATGTAAAACTGAACGGTTTTTTAAAAATAATATAATTGAGTAGCAATGTGTGATATCCTAATTCTGTATCAACAAGAACAAAATTGAATAAAAGAAATCTATTAATGTCTCTTACAAAAATAAATTGCTTGAACGCCCAGCAGAAGAATGACATTACAACGACTATTCATTTCACAATACAAGTTTAGTTTTTAAATATTTATTTTAGTTTAGTCTCAAGAGGCAGAGTTTTCTACAAGTCCTCATCACTTTCAGTTTGTATAAATAAGTACATTCATTTTTTAATCTATAACACTAACATTTTTACTAAACATTTTGCCTACTTTACCCCTAGGTGTCATTTGGATGCCAGAAATATTAAGAATATTGGTCTCTTGGAAATGTACTAAAGAGTACATTGCCTTCTCCAGCCATTGTAAGATGAGAGGAGTAGATTGTCTGAGTGGGCAGATAAAGTGTGCCAGATGATCTAGATATAAGTTAAAATCACCTAATGAATAAGAATAAGACCTTTTGCACTTCATTTCCTGTCCAAAGGCCCAGCCAGCACCGTATGGATATTTAACCATTCGCAAGAATATCGTCTGGCTTCAGCGCTGCCTCTGCCCTCGGATGCTCTGTGCCTTGTTAGGCTTTCGACCCTCGTCGCCCTCCAGTGCTACCACCCGTCCCCGCACACGCTGCCGCCGCCGCCGCCACGATCTCTTGCGGGGGTTTTTGCCTCTCCCTGTCCCAGACCCACAGCGCGGGCCGCACGCGCCCGATAGCGGCAAGGCCGGGCTGTCCCTTGTTCTCTGCCACCACCTGCAGACGCATTTCTCCCCATGACACATAGCGGACGTTTCTTTCTCACGTACGTCATTACGCGAATTCAGCGAATCCGCGTATAAGTCCCCACGGAATGATTGCATTCTATAGGTAGTATTTCCTAAAATCAAAGTTGTGAATAATTCATTTTGTAAAGAAATATACTTTTCTACTATAGAAACTACGACAGATACTACAGAAAAATTAGAATTTTATCAACAATTGACTGCTGTTCTACATGAGATTGGAAATAGAAAAGAAATACTTATTTTAGAAGATCTGAACGGTCGAACTGGAACAAATTAAAGTAGCAACATAATTGCTAGATACGGAGAACCATTAACAAACGATAATGGCCATGGATTGATAGAATTATGTGAAGAATATTATCTCCGTATTCTAAATGAATTTTTCAAACATAAAGACATACGCAAGTTTACATGGGCATAAACTACCAGACAACTGAATTCAATTATTATGTCATTTGAAAAATCTCCACTAAATTAAAATTTGAAAATGTCAGAGTATATCGAAGTGCAGAATGTGGTAGTAAGATGAAAGTGGCACAGTATTTTCGATTCTCTAATAACAGCAAAGAAACTTTGACGATAGAGGAAAATATGCTCCAAATTGATACAAAACAATATAATTTTAAAAAGTTAGAAAATAATTCCATTAAATTTATGTTTAAAACACAACTTTCAATAAAATTAAGTGAAATTTTAATTTTTTCCGTTTGACTTTTTCCATGCCATCTAATACGCGAGATGAAGAAAAATGTTCAATTCGTGCGTCAGAATTTGAATAACACCAGTTGTTACGTTTCTATACGGATGTGCGCTGATGGTAAGAGGATGGAAAGAGATTGAGGGTAGAACCACCGCCTATTCCTGCCATGCGCCGCCCATCCACGCTTCGTCCTGCCCGACACCCCTCCCCGACACCCCTCCCCAGGCCCTTCCGCATCGCTCCTCACCCTTCGTCCTCCCCACTCCACCTCGTCCCGCTTCGCCCCTTCCCGCTTTGCCGCTCATTGCTTCACCTCTCCCCGCTTCACCCCTTCCCACTTCATCCCTCCACGGTTCGCCCCTCTCTGCTTCGTCCCTTCCCGCTTCACTCCTCCCCGCTCCACCCCGCCCCGACCCACCCCGATTCATCACTTCCCGCTTCATCCCTCTCCATTTCGGCTCTCCCCGCTTCTTCAATCCCCGCATCTTCTCTCCCCGATTCATACCTCTCCTTTTCGGTCCAATCCGCTTCACCTCTTCCCACTTTACTCCTTCACACTTCACCCCTTCCCGCTTCATCCGTCCCCGCTTTGCCTCTTTCCGCTTATCCTCTCCCAGCTTTGCTCCTATCCACTTCATTCCTTCCCGCTTCCCTCCTCCCCGTTTCTGTGATACCCGCTTCGCCCCGTCCCGTTTTGCCTCTCCCCATTTCGTCCCACTCCGCTTCGCCACATCGTACTTCAGTCCTCCTCGCTCCAATGTCACTCCCCCGCCGGCGCTCGCCTTCCGACCCTCTCTGCTTCTCCCTTTCCCGCTTCGCCTCTCATGGCTTCACCCCTCCCTACATCCTGCTTCATCACTCCCGATTTTGCCCCGCCCCGCTTCGTGTATCCCGCGTCGCCCCGTGGCTCTTCACCACGCCCTTCAGCCACCCGCCGGCAGCGGCGCAGGTGAGATGTCAGACTCCCTCGCGCACCCTCTCCATCCCACCCCACCCTACCCTTCCAGGCCACCCCCCAGCCCGCGTTTTCTCGGAAGTTGCGCGCCCGGAACCCGCTTCTACCCTCCACGCTTCGCCTCTTCCCATTTCACTCCTCCCCACCTCATTCCTCCCCTCTTCACTCCTCCCCTCTTCACTCCTCCCCTCTTCACTCCTCCCCTCTTCACTCCTCCCCTCTTCACTCCTCCCCGCCTCACTCCTCCCCTCTTCACTCCTCCCCGCCTCACTCCTCCCCGCCTCATTCCTCCCCTCTTCCTCCTCCCCTCTTCACTCCTCCCCGCCTCACTCCTCCCCGCCTCATTCCTCCCCTCTTCACTCCTACCCACCTCACTCCTCCCCGCTTCACTCCTCCCCGCTTCACTCCCCCCGCTTCACCCCTCCCTGCTCCACCTCTCCCGCCTCCAGCCCTCCCCGCTTCATCTATTCCTCGTCGCCCCGTGCCACTTCACCTCGCCCTTCAGCCACCCGTCTGCAACCGCGCAGGTGAGGTGTCAGACTCTCTCGCACAGCCTCTCCATCCCCCACCCCCACCCCCACCCGCAGGCCGCGTGTTCTCGGAAGTTGCGCGCCCAGAACCGCCCGTGCGCCCTTGTAAACAGATAATCAAATCGCTCCCTCCGCCGCCGCCGTAATAACTTAACTAGCTAACTCCACTAATTATGCCCCATAATACGCTCCGCGGCAGCCGGCGGCGGCGACAGCGCGGCGTAGGCAAGCGGGGCACAATCGGGGGATCCGGACATGAAATTGCGTCGCTGCGATCGCATAGTGCAGTGATTGCCCGCCAGGTAGCGGTATCCTCGGAGGTGCAGCCGCGCGCCGCTTGAGGCATTGCCAGCAAACACGGGCTGCTACGTACAGCAACAACGAGAGGCTGCCACGTTCTACTGAAGTTTCCATTTCAAGCGAAATTAAACAGGAAGTTCCCCTTGTTCTATGACGATTATTCTATTAAAATGGCACTTATTTTCTTTAATTGAGTTTAGAGTAAGAGTGAGAAGAGGGTATCACATGATACGTAAGTTTATTGGACTTTATTCATTAAGCTAAAACTTAATAAAAATGTAAAGTATAATAAATTCTAGTTATTTGAGAAATATTATTTTATTTAACATATATTACATTATACCATTATTTAACAATGCTGGGAAATGATCTGAAATTCAGTGTTTCTGCTTTACATTTTTACGTATCATTTAATTGGTCCCGAAAAAATGACGTTACGGGAAAGAGATGTTCCGAAGAAGGAAAACGACCTCTGAAAGATGCAAGATTACGAATTGTGAGACTCTACAAAAACAAAATAGACTCACATACATAACAGAACATTAAAGAACTATATTACCATGAACAAAAGATGCTTTTCTTTCTTTTTCTAAACATGATATCCGCTCTGATGTACACTGTATTTATTACACATGAATTTGGATTATCTCTTTCTCTTTTAAGCATACTCATGAATATTCTCTGTTTTCTTCACCATCTTATCTCGTTAGTATTCTCTTTTCTAATTTGTTCCATTCATTCTTCTTAACTTGTTTAGCGAAAATGTTAACATTTTCTCGTTATTCTTGCTGCTCCCATAACTTCAGTAGCAAAATCGTGCTGCATCGAATAAAACATTTTATTCCCGGAATTGTGTATGTCTCGCCAATACAAACAAATATATTGTTATTAATGATTTAAAATAAATGCAGAGCTTAAAGTATTAGTATTCGATAAACTCAATAGTATAATACAATAATTTTTAATAAACAAATTGCATGTTTGCAAGTTTTGCAAAACAAAAATTGCAGTTTCTTTCAAATTCGATTTTTTTACATTTTCAGAAAAATAGTTATAATGTGTTATCTCAAATGATGATAAAAATATACAAATCAGAGTTTCTTATTAATAATGATTTGATTTGCTACCTTAGGTGAGTAGAAGATTATTACTTCTTACTATTCACTGATGTTCACAATCACAATGAAATCCTTCAGCAGCAAATGCGTCCGTTGAGATTAAAGATAAAGCCAAACTTTAGGCAGGGGTGAAGGTATTAACTTGACTAAATACGACATATCTCCCCGCGTTTGTTTGGAACACGATTTACATCTTCAAAACTGAAGCGTGATATTTCTTTCACATTACAAGCCATTCTCCAATACTAGATCATTAAATAATTTTATGTTTAGTTTTTTACAAAATACCAGTAGTGTTCTAATATCTTCGTATTGAGAAAATGTAGTACCTAGTCGTTAGGACAACTACAACATTAGGAGTTCCTAAATTGGCCATTCTAAAAAACCTATATTGCAAAGTAAGCGCGAACAAGTAAAAATTGTATGAACAGTTTAGGCTCTAGTGCTATTTGCAAGGGCCAGACAGACGGACGGTCGGACGTTTTGCCGTAAACCAACTTTTCGGAAACAAGTACCCACAAATCGTGTATTCGAACTATGTATTCGGACTATACGAAATATTAAAGGAAGTAATTTGGAACAAGATTTATCCACTTTTTGTCTATTAGGCCTCACTAATACGAGGTTTCCGTCTGTTCTGTATTATTCTGTAAAAACGTAAATATACGGGAAAGTAAAATATCTAATAATGTGTTCTGATGATAGTAGTTTATGTACTAAGGTGTTGGAATGCTACTTCTTCGAGCGAAATGGTTTATAAAAGGAAGCGAACCATAGCCGAGCTGAGGTTGATAATATTTCGAGATCAAATTTTGCGACCGAGGAACTACGATATTTTTTTACCCTCCCCTTTACTGAAATTTACTTAGTTTGCAACTCACTTTTTAATGAACTCTTGCAACATCGATGGAGAGATCGCAATCTGAAACTAAAAAAAAGTGGCATGAATTGCTCGTGCATCCACTAAAGGCGTATTAGTGCCACAGACGTTTCAAAACTCAATTACTAATCCTGTGGTTCTCGTAGAATTTGCGTATTATGTTTGCATTACGTGTTTATTTCACGGTCTATGCCGAAAATTATTCTTGACCTACATTTTATATGCGATCTTTTCGACTCTTTGAAATTGAACATCAGAGGTGAGTGTGCAAAAATAGTTAATAGCATCATCAAACTGTCATTGTCTTAAAATAATGAAAAAATTATGTTACAATATTTTACCACGCCCAGTGAACGATCAATAAAACGTGTAAAGAGAAGTGGCATAAAAATGTCTGAGAGATGTTTTGTGTTGCATCATTCGTTGACAAGGATTGAAACTCCCTTCGTTAATGCTGGGAGAAATTGTCGTAGTTTATCGGGTCGGATAAACTAATGGCTTTGAAATCCGTTTGGCAATGGATCAGAGCCATTCCGCTTGTGTCAAATTGCATACTCCGCGCATTGTAGAGGAATTTTGTTGGCTGAGAGGCAGCAGAGGAAACTGTCATTTTCAGAGTAAATCACAGGGGTACATACGCGTGAAAATATTCGTAATACTACCTTTGAAAAAATAATTATTCTGAATTTTCAAGCCAACGAAGAAAATGTCTAATTTATAAATGTTTTTATACATAATTTTTCCTCTAACTAATAATGAAAATTCATTTTCAAATTAACTTGTTGTCCAGTTGTATGTTAGTCCTAAGAATCCGAGAATATTTGCTTCTGGGTTCGTTCGTGCAGTTCAATATTAAAGGGAAGTATTTCAACATGAGAATTGGAGCTAATCAATGATAGATTCAAAGATAATACAAGTTTCGTGAATTCTACTAATGAATTATCAGTGAACGAGGAGATAGATGAAATGCTAACTCCGCCTGGCAATTTTGCGACGCCATCTCGTTGAAAGTAGGTATCGACCCTACGAAGAGACCTTCGCTCTCCTAATGAAGATTGGTGGTAGCGGCG
This sequence comes from Acheta domesticus, assembly GCA_031308135.1. NCBI lineage: Eukaryota > Metazoa > Arthropoda > Insecta > Orthoptera > Gryllidae > Acheta > Acheta domesticus. The sequence goes on from JAHLJT010002406.1 coordinate 199,340,282, forward strand.
CAGTTGGAAGCTCGAACTGTCGAGAAAATCTGATTCCAATGCGCTGAGCGCACCTCGCGGCGCACCATTGAAGTAGGCAATGGCAGACGTCGTGTGGGGCGTGAGAGGCATTAGCGGTAGGTCGAGCACGGAAACACGGGTGGGGCAAAATGGACGTGCAAAATGCGCAAAGTTTGGGAGGATGGCCAAGCGACACGAAAGAGTGAAGAGAGGTGAGCAAGGTGAAGTGGGCAGGATGAAGTAGTCAGGATGAAGAGATCAGGGTAAAGCGAGCAGGGTGAAATGGGCTGCGTGATGTGGGCAAGGAGAAGTGAGCAGCATGAACGGGGTAGAGTGAAGCGGAAGGGGATAGGGTGAAGTTGGTGCGGGCAGGGTGAAGTGTGCAGGGTAAAGTGAGTGAGGCAAGTGATCAGGAGCAAGGGGCGTGTGCAGGCTGGAAAGTGGGGAGAGGGCAAAGTTGGAAGAGAAAAATAGGCCAAAAGTGTGTAGAGCGAAGTGAGCGAGGCGCAGTGGATGGTGGTAATTGAGGTAAAGCGAGGAGGGTGAGTCGAAGTGCGCGAAGTAAAATGAGCGTGGCGAAGCGTATAGAACGAATTGGTGAGATCAAGTGAACAGAGAGAAGTGAGCAAGGGCAATGAGACGAGTGCAACATAGGCGGGATTGAGCAGGGTGAGCCGGGTGGACAGAAGCAGGCGACAAGTGAGCGGGACGAAAAGGGCAGGGAGCACTGAACAATGGAAGTGGGTGGAGCGAAGTAGGAGGGGCAAAGTGAGTGAGTCCGAGAAAGAGTGGGTCAGGGCCGCTCTACCTCAGTTTCCGCCGTCCAGTGCGCCTCGCTTACTTCGCTTCGCGCACTTCTCGCCTGCTTCTCTTCAACCATTTCGGCCCGCCCACTTGCTTCCGATCACTTGCCCCACTCACTTTACCCTGCACACTTTACCCCGCCGCACCACCCTGCCACCTTCATCACCCTACCACTCTATCCCCTACCCTCTTCATCACGCCCACTTCAACCTTCCCACTTCACCCTGCCCACTTCAACCCTTTTCACTTCACACTGCCCACTTCACTCTGCCCACTTCACTGCCTACTTCACTCTGCCCACTTCACTCTGCCCACTTCACCCTGCCCACTTCACCCTGCCCACTTCACCCTGCCCACTTCACCCTGCCCACTTCACCCTGCCCACTTCACCCTGCCCACTTCACCCTGCCCACTTCACCCTGCCCACTTCACCCTGCCCACTTCACCCTGCCCACTTCACCCTGCCCACTTCACCCTGCCCACTTCACCCTGCCCACTTCACCCTGCCCACGTCACCCTGCCAACTTCACCTTGTTAACTTTATTCCCCCTGCCCACTTCACCTTGCTCACATCATCCTTCAACTAGGCGGTATACGCGAGGCGGAGTAAGTGCTGACTGTCGGGAAGGGGCAGGGTGGTTCGAAGCGAACGGGTGGGCAGCCGAGCGCGAGCGTGGGTGCGGGCGCGGGCGCGGTGGTGGGCGAGCGCGGCGCCCCGGGCGAGGTCCGATACGCGATCGCTCGTGCACAATGATGGAATCTGACACAGCTGATTACAGATTTAGTGCGGGCTCGCGCACGCCGCTGCCGGCCGCCCCGTCGCCGCTCGGAGACAATATTTGATTTGCGAGTTAAACGCTTCCCGCCCGCGACCCAGGGCGTTCAGTCGGGCGAAGGGCGGGGCGGGGAGGGCGGGGTTGGTGGGGTGCGGTGCGCCGGGGAGTGGTGCGGAGCGGTGTATGGCGTGGGGCGGGCAGGTTCGATGCTTTGCGGTACGATGGGGTGCGGGACGGTGTAGGGCGAGGCAGGACGGCACGTGGCGGGGCGGTAGAGAGGCGGAGCCGGGGGTGGGGAGGAGACAGGGAGGGGCGTGGTTGGGAGGGGGAGGTCGCGAGCAGTGGTGCAATCATCGGCGGACAAGCGAGAGGCGACACAGAGAAAGATGAATTACAAACTCAGGACTCAGTGCCATCACGACGAAATTGATAAGCAATATCATTCAAAGCAATATTAAAAGGCAATATAATATTCATTACTTGTTATGAGAACGGTTCATATGACATACATTCTGCAAACTACATAATAAAGGAGTGATATATCGTGTAAGTAATATGTCACATAAGTTGTTGTGCCTTGCGACGGAAGGCTTAGTTTGTTCCATATGGAGTCAAGGGATTTAGTGCTTGAGTGTAACTCAGTTATTTTTATTTTTCATTCAAAATATTTGAAATTTACAAAACAACTTACAAGAATACTACATTTTTAGTGTATTCTGGGCAAACACATAATCAAAGTGTACGGCACACAAGTAACCCAATTGTGGTACTCGGAACGAATTACTGAGTGACAAATGAATTACATATCAGAGTAGCATTACGTAAAGACAAAACACAATACGTGATATTTGGGGGTCAATTTTCTTTCATGAATTCTGGAAACTGAAATGGTCTTTAAAATATTAAAACTTCTGTTATCTCTCGTGCGTTTTATATTGGTAATTGCTCCTTATTTTTTTTAATGTATCCCTTGATTGCGCGACAACTTTCGTTAATGCATAGCTATCTACAAGTATTTATAAGGAACTCTTTCCCCACATGTTTGTTAAAATCAATTGAATTAATATTACTAGAAATATGAAATATGGACTCTTATCTGGCATGATACTGACTGTCGACTGCCGAACAATCTCTCCATCACAATATTCTTCCAGATTTTCTTTTTTCCTCCATCGTTTATTAGAACTGCACGTGCAGAAAATGGAGAATATCCTACGTTTGGACAATACAGCCCGCAGGCACGACCATTTCTTCGCCTTCGTTCGTAAACAAAACCTGGAGTCTTTTCATCGCATTGCGAAGAATGCTCTCGAATTTCTCTTTTCTGGCTGGAATACCCTCCGTTTTATGCGCAAAATGAACGTTTTGGACATTTTAAATGCAGATTCCGCTAACCCTGCGCGGTAGACAGAAAACGAGTTTCATTTTCCATGTCAAATTATATTTCCTTCATTACGAATGCAAATTAGTGCGCCTTAATACATACAACTCAATCATATATATAGTATACATCGCGTTTTTGTGAAACGAATACAGAGGAGAAATGAAACAGCGTTCTTTGAAGGAAATGTGTACCAGATGTATAGAACAACCTTTTTAAGAGGCTTTACAAATAGGTATTTGTCTCTTGTAGAAGTTATCATGTACGGGGTTCTCTCATAAATTGGACATTCTATGGGATATTTTACAATGGGTTGTTCCCCTCAACACAGACGGAGTACTGTTCACCCAACGATCAACACCAATATCAATCCCTGTGTTGAAAAGTTCCAAACAAAGAACACAATTATGACGAACCTAACGAATTGTTAAATACCGCACAGCTCTTAATGTTCCACATCGCCCGAATATGATCAAGTGATCAGTATCAATAGATAATTCATGCAGACAGCACTTCTTACGTGTATCACAAAATAAAACAGAGCAAATGACCACATGTTTTCACCTCCCACGGTTGCAATGGAGTACTTCTGAGAGGAAATTTCCGAGGGCAGAAATTCCTTGTTAGGCAACTTATGTGAAACGCATATGCGAGTAAAAGGAGTAAGTCACCAGGTTAGTCGGGTGGAAAAAAGTTTGAGAGAGAAGATATTTCTCTGGAACAAAATTCTGAAAACTAAAGGAAGGAAAATTATAAGCCGTAAGCTAATGCCGATTTAAATGATATATGTGTAATAAGAAAAATTCCCCCATTCATTTATCAAGTATAAAGTGAAAGACAAAATACCTTATTACGAAAGGTAGAATACAGTTTATAGCAGGGGTGCCCAACTTGCAAAGCGTCAAGGGTCACAACTAAAACGTTAATATTGTTGTGGGGTATAATGTCATTGCTTGGGCGACTCGCACCTTACCTCCCTGCTTTGTTGACCTCGGCTCTTTGCCCGACTGTTCTGAAACGAGGAGGGGGAATAGAACAACCCGTGATATCTGACCGCATCATGCATAGCTCAGTGAAACACATTGGGATGGAGATTCAGTTTCTGAATTTACTGAAAAAATCCATAAATCTGAACGTAACCTATTTTTACATTAAAGGGGGTGTTTAACCCGAGGGCGCATGTGATAGCAGCAGAATATTCTCTTTCGACATGAAGGAAAGGGACTTTTACGTTTGACCTTTCTCAGGCCACAAAAAATTGCATCGCGGACCTAATGGGACCCGCGGACCGCTAGTTGAATAACCCTGGTTTAAAGGATAACTTGTTAAAGTTGTGACATGTACTACATTGGTTAGACAAAACGGAAATTAGTAACTAGAATTAAGGAACATAAAAGAAACAGTAGGAAACCATCTAACAGGCAGAAATCAGTAACTACCCACAGAATAAATATTGATCATAATTTTGTAATGTTCACATACGTGATAACAAAACCAGAAAATCCTCTAGGATTGTATCAGAAATATCAGTATATATTAAATTAAATTAAACCCTGAATTCGACGTTAGAGTGCAACAATTTCACAAATGCATATAATAGAGTCCTCAGAATCAAACAAAATTTCAAATAAAATTTAAAATTTGTTATCCGTCTTTCAAAATCAACACTATTCCACATTCTTCATGTCCATCCTTTCTTTCTCTCGTTAATCTTACCATTTCTTGCCCCTCCATGCCATTTTCCTGTTCTTATAGTCGAGTGAAAAGACAAAAACCTTGCAGTAGTACTTGGCCTTCGAACTCTGCATAACCAACTCCGGAGAGCAAACCAAAAATATGTTTACTAAATGTAAATTATGGCAATAGGAATTCTAAACTGTGGAAGATAATGCCAAGGATTCATGATTGTCATCAATCCTAAAATTTATTCTACTTAAATAATAAGTAATACTTAAGTCCACATTAAACAATATTTGGATTTACTTGTTATCAAAGATAAGCTTCCAATTATGCTGTTTCTTTCTGCTTGAACAATATTTTCCACTTTTTCCTTGATTATTCATGTATTAATGTATTGTATAAAATATTTATATATTTTCGTTTTAATTTTGGTCACAACATGTACCTGAAGGTGAAGACGCATTGATCTCGGAAACAGTTCAGGAAAATGTTAAAAAACCAATGTTTTATTTTTTATTCAAATTTGTACTTTAATTATCTTTGACTCTTTTTCCAACAAATCTCTGATTGTCTAAAAATAATCGGAATTTTCTTATCAATAAATGCACGACAGACAATCATTAAAATTGTAATCGTCTCTTCCTTATTGCTATTGTTGCTAGTTTTTTCAAATTGACGGTGGAATTTAATTGATAAAAAACGAATATGTTTGGCACTCTTTTGTTGGTAATACATTTCAAAGCTATAACTAAAATGCCCCATTATTGTCTCACACTTACTCAGTTTAGAAATTCGAAATTTCTTCATGAGTATTATTCTTTTAGACTCTTAGTGAATAAGCAAACAATTTTCGAACCTTGGAGTTGGTCGTTATCTTAAACACTCTTTACTAACGAAGTTTGGTTGCAACTAAATCAGAAAAGTGCACTACTAGGTTGCACCCGGAGGAGCAGCGATAACAAATGCAAATACTGCACCGCGTGAATCTTTAAACGATTCTTGCCTTCAACGGACATCGCCTGAAAGCTGCAGGAGCAGAGTCGCGTTTCTCTACAATTTAATTCTGCGGAGGACAAGAAAGAGAGAGAGAGAGAGAGAGTTTCACTAGTTGGTGCACAAACAACTATTCTCGGTTCTTCCTAGAAAACGTGTAAAAAATATCTCTGATGCCAAAAAAAGAAGAAAAATACTGGTAAAGGAAAATTAGTGGCGTTTAACAGATGTTTTCTCACAATATTTGCAACTTCTAAAATGTTCGAAAATCAGAAGTCAGTAAAAAAAATAAGACGTGTGCCATTTTTAAGCGTCCGGTACACTATCAGAGGAACTAGTTGTGCTAAAATAGCACATACTTTCTTTCATTATTTTAATGTGCAATTTTCGAAAATTCAGGTAATTCAACGAAAATTATACTTACGCCATTCTTTTCAGCAATTTTTGTTCTATTTGTGGAAAAAAGTGACGTAAAAATTTGCAGCGGTTTACGATTTTTTCTTTCATAAATTGCTTAAAATTCCAGGAACAAATTCCGCAAACACTATTCGTTTTTTTAAAAAATGACTTTTTTAAAACATTACTTTTTTAAAGAGCTGATTTTGAGAACATATTTTGTTTAAAACAAAACTCTCTATCTTCAGTTTGATCTTATTTTGCAAACAGTAAAAGTGTAACCGAAGTAACAAGAAGGATTCAAAACTAGCATAAAATAGCCTTTTGAATATTATTTAATCAATCGCTATTAAACTGCACGAATTGCAATGTAACTCAAATCCTCCCGTGAATTCTCAATCGTAGGTTTTATCACAGTTTCAGAGGTCCATTTCAAACAGAGTGAACACTAGTAATCATTTACAGCCGTATTAATATTTCATGGGTCTCTGTCAAAGTTCGCAGTCGGACTCTGAGACTTGGCTGGGTAAATTCAAGTACCGACAGAATTCCAAGACACAACTCCCACGACAATAACTACAGTTTGTAAATGTGGTAACTAATTCATAATAGCTGACCTCCACTACCATTTTGTTCCCCAGTATGAGCAAATTCGTTGGAAAATGTGTGTAACACAAGAAGTGCCCTCGTCATGTTTTAGTGTTGACTAGAGAGAAGACTTGTGCATTTGTGTCCACCCTTCATATTGCAGGCGCTCAAATATCCTCTTGCCATCATCTATTACGATACAATGGGCTAGCATGCGAATAAACCACACGATGAAAACACTCAAGCCTTATGCGAAATTCCAGCCCACAGCCTCCACCCTTTATATTTGGGCTCTACTTCAAGACCCTGTAGCACGGATATCCCATGGTGAAAATGACTCATCATTTTCTCGCCTTACTTCGTACGAAGTAACGAAGTACGGAGTATGAAGTACGAAGTAAAGGGAAGGTATCATATTCGATTTTCAATCATTAAGTTACTATTTCGTAGGATTTTGTCTAGACATTTTTTACACGCCCAGTTATTACTAAAATAAATAAACACGCACATTAAACAGACAAAAAACATCATATTTTTACATCATTTAATCAGATGTAAAAAATATATTAAGAACTCTTTGACTAAATCTGAAATTGAGTAAAAAATATAGTTTGAAAATATAAAACTATATTGTGAGACGAGTTCATTTGTACCCTGTATTGGTATAATTTCAATTTGTCTACCTACGTTTTATTAAAAAATTTGAAGTATGAAAATTTAACATTGACTTATGTAGATAGATTGTCATAAAGTTGATCGGTATTTTAGCAGTTTTATCTTACATTTAGAAGCCATTACTCTTAAAGCAGAGGAAAAGAAATGTTCGTAACGTAGAGGCAGATGGAAAGATTTTTTAAATTAATACAACATTTTAATAAATATTATGTAAACTGTATTAACTAAAAGCATGTTCTTGTGTTTAATGTTTTTTATTTATTATAATAACAGAGTCTAAAAAATGTATAGAAAAAATCTACGCAATAAGAAAGTATTGGAATCATGCAGCGGAAATTGACTATTCATTTACAATAACTAGTTGCTCAAAAAGCACGTGTTTTCTTGCGTTCTCGCCTGTATTTTCACGCAAAATTACGTTAGAAGTACTCAAACATTCAAAGAATTGCACAAGACCTTATTTCACCAAACCTGTCTTTGTGTGTCCTAAATAAAAAATTCTAGTAAATGAAATCTTTAAAAGAATCATATAGAATTTTTTGAAAAAATGAGCAGGTTTCGCGAATTTTTTCTGGAAATTAACGCCATTTATGAAAAATTTGAAGAGTAGGTTAAGGTTATAAATGTTTTTTTAAGAACATATTTGGTTGGTTATAAGTCTTACCTATCCCTTCGGTTTACAAACTTCAACCGAATCTATTATTTGATTAATCGGCTTAAGAACTATTATAGAGGGAATGCGCTATGAAGTGAAAAATAAAGAAGAGACTCCTAGCAAATCCCCAATGCATCTGTGAAGCCAATTCACAAACTCTAAGTCCAATGCCCACAGTGTAAACATCTGGTGCAATCTGCGAGAGAGCTCAGGGGGAGAAAGACACCTGGGGCACTGTTGCCCAGCGCAACTGCCCCTGACTCCGACATAATTGGGGGCCCGAAATTTAGTTTTCACCAAAAACAAATAAAAAAAAGATTTACTCAAATTCAATTTACCCGTTATTTCGGTTGCATAGGTTCTAAGATGGCTTATAGATAGCTTACTAGCTTCCCAGGGTGTGGTTCCGGGGTTTCATTCCCTGTTGAGGAAAAATAAGAGTTGTAGCTTTCCTGTAACCCTGCAGAGGTGGCGGTTGCTAGAGTTACGTTAGAGGTGGCGCGGGGTCATTTCTGACCCCTTTAAAATATTTCTTTATAAAATTATATTTAGCAAGAAATAAGTGCGAAATTAGTTATTTTAATAATAATCAATCATTTTAAGATCGTATAAACATAATGCATTATTATAAACAAACATGCAAATGAGGAATTGAAACAAATAAAAGGGCAAAATTATAATTTATCTTTCATTTTATATAGTTACTCAATTTACATTTTTTTGAATATTTCAACGACAAATGTATCAGAAAATTCAGTAAGTTTCATTTTCTAACATTGTCTCACATAAGAACAAACAATTTCTTGAAAATTATTCAAAGCCAATCAATACAACTTAGAAAAAGTACGAAATTTAAGACGTTTGTATTGGTTTCTCAAATATTTATAGATAAATTATTACATATAAAATTTTGAAAAAAATTCAGACAAAAGATAAAGAATGTGGTGAAAGGTATGTAAAATGTAAAGGTTTTGACTCACAAAATTCAGCAACTACAGCTAAACAGAGATACGTGGGGTCACAAAAGACACCTCGCCACCTCTCCCGGGTTAAAATCGTCTCCAAGTTTCTGTAGCTGACGGCGATGATAATCTCAGGCAGGTGGACTTTGCTAGTGACGGTAAAGAGAATACGTCGTGTTCGTTACATGTTGCTTACCCTCAGGCGTGGGAATTTAACTCTTTTCCGGGCAACCGATTTTAGTGACGCAACCGGGCAAGCGGTGGCCAGCGGACCCAGGAGTGTCGGCGTTGGCATTATATTACAGGTGTATATTTTCGACGAGGACAATGAAACGGAATGCTCTAATATAGTTGTTTAATTTAACAAAACCTTTCAATGTACTTTTTATTTGTTGTTAAACATTTTTTCTCTTATTGTAGAACGCACGCACTGTGTACCTGAGTAGGTACATGAGTATGAACAGATACTACGTGCCGGTTTCCTTCACTGTCTATGAAGACGTCGATCTTAGTATCGCTCACAAGTAATGTCAGATAACTTTCCAATGAAAAGATGTTGCGCATCCCGACATACGTCCGTCTCTTGAAGACGAAACAATCAAGTAATCGATCAAACAAAACGAAAAAATGCAAAACTTACACGCAGAGTAAGGGACCTGGGTCTAATGAACCCCGTTTGCCCGGTTGCGGCAGGAAAAAGGTAAAGATTTCTTATTTATTATTCAATAACGCATTCGTAAAATGGTTGCAGGAACATTTGAAATATATCACAGCAAATAAAGTCACAAAAATATTCTAATATCTTGGATAGTTTTCACGTAAAATGTTAAAAATGTTGCTTCTGGATCTAATTACCGGATAAGGGTTAACTACACACAGGCATGGGGGACTCAGTTAGATGGCCGACAAAGTCGGACTATCGACCCAAAATGTCAAATTCATGCATACATTATTTTGCATGAAAAAATTAATTCTGCTTATGTATTAGAAGATACAACTTTTGTTTGAAATTAGAAGCCCCCGTGGATCTACTACACCAGTAGTTCTCCGCGCGCCCTTCGCAATCTGCGAAAATCCACGGGCCGTTCCTGCGCATGTAAGGCAACCTTATACATAATTTTACATGGAAAAATTAAGTCTGCTTATGTATTAGCGAGGAGGGAGATAAAACGTTTGTTTGAAATGAGAAGCCCCCGCGGATCCAGTACACTAGTAGTTCTCCGCGCGCCCTTCGCAATCTGCGAAAATCCATGGGCCGTTCCTGCGCATGCAAGGCAACCTTATACATTATTTTACATGGAAAAATTAATTCTGATTATGTATTAGCGAGGAGGGAGATAAAACGTTCGTTTGAAATGAGAAGCTCCCGTGGATCCAGTACACCAGTAGTTCTCCGCGCGCCCTTCGCAATCTGCGAAAATCCATGGGCCGTTCCTGCGCATGCAAGGCAACCTTATACATTATTTTACATGGAAAAATTAATTCTGATTATGTATTAGCGAGGAGGGAGATAAAACGTTTGTTTGAAATGAGAAGCCCCCGCGGATCCAGTACACCAGTAGTTCTCCGCGCGCCCTTCGCAATCTGCGAAAATCCATGGGCCGTTCCTGCGCATGTAAGGCAACCTTCGCGCTCGCAAGTGTCCCCTTTGTCCGCGCACTTGCGATGTCGCCACCGGCGCGCGCACCAGTTGCAAGGCGACCCCCCCTCTTTTTCGAGAGCAGACAGCGGCAGCAGCGGCCGAAATTAAACTCGTAACTCGGGTCCTTGGCACGATGCTCTCTCGTAAACCTCCGGCGAGGCGGATTAAAAACAAGGCACAATACGCGGGAGCCGACAATTAAAAATGGAGCGCGCGATTTCCTGCGTAAGAGCCGCGGTAGACTCGCGGATTCGACGCGCGTATGTGAACATATGTGGCGAATTTTTTTGGAGAGAACGCGGTGCTCTGCCGGAGGCCTTTGATGTTTCGGAGATATGCTGCTACTGCAACTGTACACGTGTTGCGAAAAACTGTTTTAATTTATGTGGGGTTATGGTATTCGGAAATGAAATGGCAAATGAAAGTGGCTTTCATTGGGTCACTTTCACTTTTGACCACATGACGAAGGCTTGTTGATTGTCTTCATTTATCGCAGATAATTTATTCAATTTAAAAAAAATTATTTAGCAAGTGATGATTTATAACGGTTTTAACACAGTTCATTAACGTAAATATTATTATCGGGAGTTATGAGGAAGGAACCTCTAAACTGTTTATTATTTTTAGATATAGGTACATAAGATATATTTATAATTTCTTGTAAACAGAAAACAAGGCACACTAGATATGAGATAAAACCGTTATTCCAGTCTTCTCTTTAATCCCTTAAGCGCGCGCGTCAAATTTCGGAACATAAGTGAGGGCGGCGCATACGGAGTCCGCCCAGCGAATTTGCTATATTTTCTGCAACTATATTGTGATATTAGTGTCTCAGTTTATGCCACATATGATCACAGTTAATTATTAAAGGCACAGTCAATTCATTACAACCCACTTCTACCTCCTCTTCGTATTCGAGCATAAGTTTTGTAATGCGACAGGTTTCTCTCTCAAAATCACCCCTGGAACAAAAAGTTATTGTTTCTCAAAAGAATACGATTTGAATTTACTAGTTTGTACAATGACAGTGACTATAAAAGGATTTTTATCATCAACGTGGAGAGATCATAACAAAGTTCATAACAAGGATAATTTGAGACTGCATAACTCTACGCGCGGCGCACAGTATACGACAGATGGTCCGTCGATGACTGATCCACCAATAATCCAACCCAGGATTGAGTGAGGAGAACGAAACTTTACACACGGGAAGCCAAGACTACACTGAAAGGTTATACAAAGTGCTAACAAAAGTCGACTCATCTGTCGGAAATGGCGCAACAATATCCGCTGATGGTGCACACTGTGCGCCAACGCGTCCACTTACGGGTTAAATACCAGGGAATATTTTTTAACTGCACGTTGTTTTGAAAGAATCTTGCAGTTTGTAGTAGGAAAGCAAGAGCGTCTTTGCACTTTTCCATGCAGATCCCTAAAACGAGAAATGTGAATATGATATAATAAGCTTACGTAGCTCTTTTTTGTCCCTTATTTAAAAGAAGAACCGTTTTTAGTGATCCTTCTAAAAATTTAACATAAATTCTGGATTTTTTTACACGAGAGCTTCCGAGGCAAAACAAACTAAAGTAGAATATTACCTGCTTCAAACAGAGAGAATAAGACTAATCCTACTAAGACTTTGTTTCAAAAGTTTGCGCTGGTTATTCAGGTTGGATTAAATATTATCAGCCGACTTGATAGACCTACGTACTTCACTACCGGGCATCACTAACAACATTCGCTTAATGTTGCAGAGAACAGTTGAAAATTATCCTTTACAAGCAAAACAATAACGGGCTAGAGTACACTGTCAACGACAGCCTTTCAACCTTTTCTTCCAGGCATTCAGAAGTTTAAAACAAATATACTATTGTGTATTTTATATACTTCCATTGTGTACGATATTACCTCATAAGATATGAACATAAAATAGGTATTATTACTACGATTTTACTTACATTACTAACAAATATTATTTCATAATAAAAAACATAGGTTTTAATGCGACGTAAAATATTGAATGGTAAAAAACTGAAGTGACGTACACTAATTAAGAAGTGTAGTGCTACGGGGTTAGAAAATCAATCTGTTATATTTTACAATAATTGTGGATGTTTGCAATAGCAGCTTCAAATTATTAATACAATGCATTATTATTATTATTATTTAATAAATTGGAGTTTTCGTCCTATACCTATACTATTAATGTATTGTGACTATACAGAAAACTACTCCTATCTTATCTCAATTTACCCTATTTACAAAATTTACGGTGGCTAGCTCAGTTTAATTGTTTGAATGGGCGTTTTCGTACTTACAATCTGAGGGTTTGTCTTTTCCTCTCCTGTGGGCTGAACATATCGCTCTTAAAATAATTCGATTGGTGAAATATTTCTATTTACAATTTGATTGGTTTGCTTTACTGGATGAGATAATTTTTAAAATCAGAACACAATGTTTCCTGAATTCTGATTCAGCAAGATGAAGTGCCAGCTGCTATTAATTTTTTTTCAATTTTGCATTGAAACAAACTTTGTTTAATTTAACATATTTACCTAATGATCTAGTGTTTTGATGGCCATAGGATTATTAAAAAAACTTAATTTTGTTTACTCTTACAATTGCAATTTGTGCCCTTACATTTAACTTAATACTTAAACATTCTTGGTCTTGAACCAGAATTTGGAAAGTTCTTTATTTTTTCTAAATTTCAGTTTCTTTTTCGAAATCGGCATGCTTGGACGACGTGTAGATCCCATGAACACTTCGTTCTTTGTTTCACCTCACGGCATTGTACATTAACTCTACTAATTCAAAAAGAAAAAACTAATTTTCCCTGTACAAGACTGTCTACCATGACACTTCATCCCATATCTGTAGTACGTCCTAACTCTATTACCACTTTACAACAATATGCTCCCTACACGTCAGAGCTCTACCAGAGGGAGAGTAATCCTCCTTGCGAAAATTCCCTTCTATCGGATTAGCTTGTCTTTTCCTATCCACATGTACTACATTTTTATAGCACTGAACTCGATGTAACGTATCTCTTCCTGAGCTTATCGAGATTCTTTTGTAAATTTTAACAATGTTTCTTACATTCACACCAATTTATTAAAAATATGTTTTCTAATATTTAAAATATTTACGCAAATGCGTTTTTATTGCCATTTATCCATGCTTTACGTCCGCAATGTCTCGTTTCTGCTTATATTTCCATGTATTTTCCTTTTCTTTCTACCTTATTCCGTCGAAATATTTTTATTAATTTATACAAAAATATCCGTTAGGTATTTTTACACATCTCAGTATATCAATTACGTCCTGTCAAAACTATTAGAAGAAGACGTGTGTTACCCATGTGATCATAAAGATGAAAATGGAGCATGAAATATGCAATATTAAAAATTACTGGCAAATAATATTATGTAACACCCGCCCCCGTACACACGACCACTCATCGGTGTCGGCGGTGTTAATCTCTCTCAGGGCGTGACCCGACTCACCTGTGGATTCCCGTCTGCTGCAGGTTGCCTCATGTGCTCGGCTGGAATCTATTTACGACGCATGCGTGACTGGGCATATTCATGCACTACACAGTAAAACGCTCTTTCATGATTTCTGAGTTTAATTCACAGCAAAAAATAATCGGGTGAAGCCCCCTACAGTTCTTAATACTATCTTAACCTAACTTATAACTAGCTTAACTTAACAGTCCAACCCTTCCGGGTCATTGCACGGGCGCTCCGCCCCTCCGGGCGTCGGCATCGGCCCGGGTGTCGGGCGGCAGGGTAGCGGCGCTTCCCCCCGTTTCCTGGGCCGGTCGGGCAGCTGGTGGCCGCGGCGGCGGTGTCGCGGCACGCGAGCAGGCGTGCGCGGCAGGCGCAGGGCTGCGCGCGGGCGGGCGCGCGCGACAGCGCAGCGGCGGCGGCGCGGCGCGTGGGCTGGCGCGGCGGCGACGACGGCGTGGCAGCGGCCCGGCGCGCGGCACTGTTGACTGCGGCGGCGGCGGCCAGGGATCGCCACACCAAAGCGTCTTTTAGCGGCGGCCGGCCCTCAGGCCGCGTCCGAACGCTTCTTCGTTCATTCGAGTATCGGCACTCACACGGTGTTCCGCCTCTCCCTTCGGCGGCACCTGAGCGGGCGGTGAGGTGGCGACGATGCGTTGCCGGCGGCGATCTAGCGTCTCGCGGCGGTCGTTACCATCGGACCCAACACCTCGGTCGTCGCTTACATCGGAAGGTAACACTCGCGGTCGTCGTTCGTCTCGGAATGGCCGAGTCTCGCGTTCGCAGCAACCTCCCTTGCTCGCGAGATCACATGTCTCACCCCCGCCTAGTGTTCGACTATTGGCGCAGCCAAACCGCGTGATGCGCGCCGTCCAATTGCCATGGGTCCATCGACGGTTGGAACCCGATTTCGAGTGGGCGTTCACGTCACCACGATTTCCGAGAAGACGCGGGGTGTGCTCTGACGCAGCGCTCGGAAATACCAGAGGTGTGGCAAACGGTCTTGAACAAAGGGAGGCGCTCCCATCGGCGGCCGGCGGCGACCCTTCGCGCACTCAGGTAGCGGAGAAACGCACATTTTCAGCCAGCTAAGTTTTCCCGGACTCCCTGTTATATAAAATATTCATCTCGCACACGCCGAAATTAGTTCGTGTGCGACCGTCCCATTACAATTAGAATGACTAATTTGATGAAAACGGAAGAGAAGTTTGAGGAGAAGTGCAAGCATTCACTAAGAAACGTCTGTATTTCTGACTCAATATATTAAATCGAATGCAGACTATAACAAAGACCTTAGAGCCTTATTTGCTAGTTTTTTTCTAGAAATCTCTGCAATAACTGAGTCTATATGCTCCCTCTCCCCCCAATTCCCCTTTCCCAATCCCCTCCCTGCCCCCAATTCCCCTTTCGCAGAGCAACACGGGCAAAACGATCCCCTGAGAGCCATAACGCAACCCGCTGCACACTCCGAAAGCACTGCTCTCTCCCGAAGGGAATGCTCTAGGCCGGGAATCTGATTTTATTCGGGTGATTCAATCCTCATTTGGAAATCACATCTTCAATAAAAACGCCGAATATAGAATCTATCAGCGTTGTTTCTTCTGGTATTGATGAGTCTACTAAACTGCTACCTTTCATGACTTTGGTGCATCATTGTATTACAGATAATTTAACTGTCGAATACCAATTTCCTTTTGGTACAAGGACTCAAATGGAAAAGAAGTTAACGGGGGGGGGGAATAAATTGAAATATAACTAAAGATACATTTTATGTATTTAAGAACTAGTTGATTGATTGATTGTTAGTGATTCTAGGTGCGTCAACTATTATAGTCATTACTCCCGTGAGTGTTTTTTACCTTCGGGACGTGGCGGTGATCTTTTCCCGCTGGATGGCAGATCCGGCGCCGACCTACCGTCGGCTAGCAGGACTTTTTCCAACCAGGAATCTCCCTTCACTGTGGCACCGCCCCAGCCGGGGGACAAGCTCTATGCTCCCGTCCGGACTTCCGGCATGTAAGTGTAAATGTAAATGTGTGTAAGGTTGGGTGAGGATAAGAAAAAAGGAAGAGGGAAAGATAGCACACAGTCCGTCGCCTGTTTGATAAGGTGCTGATCCGCCTGTTGATCGGAGAAACTACAGAAAACTATCTATCAGAGCAGCCGGTCACTAGGATTCTCCTACAGATAGGGACTAAACTCGAACTAGCTGACAAGCTAGTGTCAAAAATCCTGCCACCGCCAGGACTCGAATGTAGAACCTGCCGGTCTGAAGCACTTTAGTGACATCAGTTGATACTCAGAGCCACCCCTCCCGGTTTATGAACTAATGATACGTGTTACATATTAAAATAATTTTCTATGAGTTTGAGTAATCATATTTTCAATTTTCGAGATATCACACAGAAATATATATTTTTAATGTTTTATGTATTTGCGTTCCGTTCTGTGTGAAGTTAGATGGTTACGTGCTTTTTTAAAGAATTTCTTCAACATTCAGTCTTTTGCTTCCAGTGTTCAACTGTTATTTACATGGACAGATACTAAAATAGAGTTTGAACAGATTCTGAAAGTTTGCCGGAGTTCCAAGAATTGATTGCGCTTGGGGATGGTTTCGATTTTTTGTAAATATATGACAAGCGTTGAAAGATAAAACTATCGCTGAAGATCCAGAGATCCTTTATTATTTATGTTCTTGGCGATAAAACCGTTGCTTCTTACCTACAGTAGAAGAGAGAAAATTGACCTAGAGCCTGCCGGTTTTTTTTTGTTATTTAAAGTCGCACCAACTTCTAGGTCATTAGCAATCACTATTGGATTTAATGTTATGGTAACTATAAAGATGACATGATAGGGAGTGAAAGGACGAACATAAGTACAACCAAGCCTGACACGGGACTCGAATCCTCGACCCTTCGATCTGAGATCGCTACGACACTACTGGCTTTGCGATTTCGTCCACGGGGATAGTCTGCCGTTGTCCACCCCCAATTGATAGATACAAAGAATTGTTCAGAGAACGTGCACGAATTTCCGGAAATGGATTTTTAATTGATTCGAACTTGCAGATACTCTTTTCTAATAAGAAGTGGCAATGAAAAGAGATTGTCAGGATGCTACTACCATGTAAAAAAACAGTCATGGGAAAATATTTAAGGGATAATTATAATTTCAAAATCATTAAAATTACACTTATAACAGGCAAGCGTCAGTTGATATCTCTTCTGTGGCTGAGAGGGTCAGAAAACTTTTTAATGCAGAACCTTCAAGTTCTACAACAAAGAATATTCAATGAAATTCTGAAAAAATACTTTAACACATTCTTCAATGTGAAAACCGATTTCGTTACATTGCTACCTATTAACTTCACTTCCCGATAATTCAGATTATTAAGCACATTCCTTCGGCTCTTTGTGAACATAAAAAACAAACCACTGAACTCGGGCAAGGGGGATATTTCGGGTTAGCTTCCGGTTAAGCGGCACCTACGAAACATCACCGTGCTCTTGAAATTCAGCACAAAATAACATTTCTATGGACGCCATACACTTGATTCAGAATCTCAAAAAGACTCGTGAACGTACGGTAGCATAAAGTCTTGTAGTTTTTCTAAATTAACAATTCACAACTCACAATTTGATCGCATAACACACCTACAATTTTTGTTGGTAAGGTATCTTTATAGATAAATTATTTTTATGACATATTTCTATAAGTTTCCTTATCAGATATAGTGATTATTGCCTACGTACACATTTACATAGAATTGCATATGTAAGTTCAGTGATGAGCAACATCTATGCTGACCATCAAAATATGCTTTTATGTAATCGATCTGCGAATAATTCTACAGAGAGATTGTGGACTTCAAAATTAAGTTTTAAAGACAAATAAGAAACAAACTTTGGAAAACTACACAATCATTCCTAATTGTTCTCAGAAAAAATGTCAATTTGAAAAAACTGCACAAACGAGCAAGTCTGCGTTGCACGAGTGAGGAAATTGCTTTAGAGGCGGTGGCAGGCAGAACGTGAGGTGCTTTGAAGCTGATGTCGGAAGCACACGCCAAGTCCTGGATGGAGGTAACTGCACCGACACAACTTGCCCTTCCAAGTTGCGCTTGTATCGATGGGCAGCCAACAGCACGGCGGAGGCGCTGCGGGCACTGGCATCGGCGACAGTGGCGGCGGCAGCAGCAGAGCGGGAGTGTGGGAGCTAGAGACGATAGACGAGGGGAAGGAAGTGGAAGAGGAAGAGGAGGAGAAGAAGGAGTAGAAGGAGATGCCAAAGGAGGAGATACAAGAGGAGAAGATAAATGAGAGGGAGATACAAGAGGAGGAGATACAAAAGGAGAAGGAGGAGATGGATGAAGAGGAGGAGATGGAAGAGGATTAGATAGAAGAGGAGATGGAAGGGGAGGAGGAAATGGATGAGGAGGAGGAGATGAATGAGGAGGAGGAGACGAATGAGGAGGAGAAGATGAATGAGGAGTAGGAGGATATGAATGAGGAGAAGGAGATGAATGAGGAGTAGGAGGAGATGAATGAGGAGAAGGAGATGAATGAGAAGAAGGAGATGAATGAGGAGAAGGAGATGAATGAGGAGGAGAAGGAGATGAATGACGAGCAGGAGGAGATGAATGAGGATCAGGAGGAGATGAATGAGGAGGAGGAGATGGAAGAGGAGGAGATGAAAGAGAAGAATGAGTGTGAGGAGCATGTGTAAAATGAGAAGGAAGAGGAGAAGGAGGTGATGGGATGAAAGAGAAGGAGACAAAAGTGGAGGTGAAAGAGAAGGGGCGGTGAAAGATAAGGTAAAGGAGAAGGATGTCAAAGAAAAGGAGATAAGTGAGATGGAGATAAAAGAGACGATGGGGTGAAGGAAGAGGAGGAGTAAGAGAACTAAGAGGAGGAAGTTGAACGGAAGGACGAGATAAAGGAGGAGGTGAAAGAGGAGGCGAAACGAAGGAAGCGGAGAAAGAGGAATAGAAGGAAGTGGACGAGGAGGGGATGGAGGAGTAGATGGAAGATGAGGCGGAGTAAAGGAAGGGGAGAAGAAAGATAAATAGGAGGAGGAAGTTGGACAGTTGGAGGAAATGGAGGAGAGGGTGAAAGGGGACGGAGGAAGTGAAGTAAGAAGAGAGAGTAATGGAAGGCGGGAGGGCGGTGGAGTAGGACGAGGAGGAAGGGGTTGCGTTGGGGATGGGGGGGGAAGACCGGATATTGTGCAGCGACCACGCCCTCCGCCCTCCGCCCCATTGACCTCCGCCTCCCAAGCGCGGCCGGCGCGGCCCACACAGCCCTCGCGAATGGGCGCCGAAAGGGCTCTGCCGCTCTTCACGGCACCGGACGAACCGTCCTAACTCTTCGCCGAGGCGAAGACTCCTCCTCACCCTCACCCTCCTCTTCACCCACACCCTTCTCCTCAACCTCACAGTCCTCCTCACCCTCACACTTCTCCTCACCCTCACCCTCACTCTCCTCCTCACCCACTCCCTTCTCCTGAACCTCACTCTCCTCCTCACCCACACCCTTCTCCTCAACCTCACCGTCCTCCTCACCCTCACACTTCTCCTCACCCTCACCCTCACTCTCCTCCTCACCCACTCCCTTCTCCTCAACCTCACCATCCTCCTCACCCTCACCCTCACTCTCTCTCCTCACCCACACCCTTCTCCTCAACCTCACCGTCCTCCTCACCCTCACCGTCCTCCTCACCCTCACCCTCCTCCTCACCCTCGCTCTCCTCCTCACCCTCACCTTCCTCCTTACCCTCATTCTCCTCTGTCATCTCTTCAGCTCACGTTCTACACCACCACCGTTTTTTCTTTGATTGACCTCTCACAAATAAGTAATTAAACAAATCTAGTGAAAACCTAAACAATTTAATCGTACAGGAGGTTTAATGCCAAATGAGAGCGTAGGCTTTCCCGGCCGAAGTCAGTAATTACTTGTCTGTCCGGGAGACGCCGCCACCCAGACACAGGGCTAACGTTTCGGCCGCCATTCTGAGGACGGTTGCAGAATTGCGGCCTAAACGTAGGCACCTGTTCCTAGGACGCGGTGCCTCCCGGACAGCCAAGTAGTTGAAGCCGAATGCTTTTACTTGTCTGGATATTTATTTATCTTATTCATCAATTCAGATAGGAAAAGGAATGCGTTATTTTATAACGTATCCTCTTCCTAATTGGGTATGTCATTGGTTGGTGTGGCCTGCTCTGTCCTCGCCCTGTGTTGCCTGTGCCGCAACCTACCCTGCTCCTCGCCACTGACCTCGCCCTGTGTTGCCTCGCCTGACCTTGATACTTCCCGCCTTACCGCCAGGTTGTACAAGATGTCAACATTTTATTTTCTTCCTATCATTAACTATCAACTGGTGACCTGCCTTCGAAATTCTGTTACCAATGACGTGCAGTCACTGTGACCGGAAGAGTTGTAGACTGATTGTATTCGTTATTTCATTTCACATCGAATTCACAATATTTTTTCAAATTAAGAAAGACATAATAAAGAGAAAAATCGAAAATTTGTAGCTTATAAAAGAAACAGAAAATAATATAATTTTTGATCACTCACTGACAGAATTTCAGGTCACATATTGCTCCATATTTTTTCTTCACAGTTGACGATTGAAGTACGCATAGAAGGGCTTTGAACGATACTGACTACACAAAACAACCTCTATTCTAATTAGAAAATACACTCTTATATGAAAATTATTTACTAATTATAAAAGTGCATTACTAAATATAAACGTCTACTACTGGTGAGGTGCGACCATCGAGACCGATCCATTTCATCAACTGATTCTCAGAAGCAAACGGCTGCAACTAGATAAGGTAGCTCACACCCAAACATTTTCTAGAAAGAGATACGAAAGTACTGTAAACCAAAACTTCCTGAGTTCCACCGGTCGAGTAGACAGTGAGTTTACTTTTCCTTGCCGCTCACTTGGACCGCACGTCACCAGTTAACGGTTAAGGTTTATTTACCATACGATCACACTACGTACATGTACCATACTACACGTAGAGTAGTCGGGCACTTCCAGCTTTCAAACAACGTGTTTGTTGAAAGTATTTCATCCGGAAATGGAATGTTTACGTATCACTTTACAGAAAGTTTTTGCTCCGCAGATTTTCTCGAAAGAATTTTAAAAAATGTTCCTAAAAAGCGACATTCAACGTCATTTTTTATTCTACGTATATTTACACCCTATTTTAAATGTGAAATAATAAATAAATAATATAAAAGGTTATTAACAACATGAAATGAATTAAAGAAAGTCCCCCATCGGCACTTTACGAGGTATCCTTATCAAATTTACAATAAAAAGATCATTAGAACATTATTACAAAATTGTTATTGAGGATTATAGGAATTAAGAATATATTAACATACTAGATCAAAAGAAGAGAACATGTTTGGATAAATATTAATTATTAAAGCGGAGAGAGAGAGAGATGAACAGGAAATTCTATTGAGTCGTAAATTTGACTATTATGAAGTATGGTTATGATCATATTAATTGTGTCAATTAACAAAGAATGAGGACAAACTAATACATCTTTGGTACAAAGGAATATGATCAATTATAATTTTAGAGACGGTTGCCGACAGGGTTCCAGTCCTGCGAGCAAAGGCAATGGTAGTCCATATTACCATACTTGCAATATTTGATCTCCAAAAGGGAAACTCTAGATTTACCACGTGAGATCTGCTTGTATTACACCTGATTCAGTTACATTAACGAATACAATGTCACTGATGTCTGGCAAATTATATTTGTGGGGAGAGGGATTATTGTGTGTAATAAGTAGAAATGTTTTAATTTAAGAAACGTCGGCCAACTTGTGCTGGGGATGAGCAACTAATATTGCTACGTGGCCTGTATTCAATGAAAATGTGCTTCAAAACTTATATTGAAAGAAGTATTCTTTATATTATTCTTTTACTCATTGAAGTTGGTCTACTGCAAGTTAAATCTTCAATTAATGCATAACGGATAAAAAGAAATATTCCAGGCTTCATCTTATTTGGTGATGTAGGCTCTCCGATTATTTTTGATGTACAAAGCTTCAATGTTTTTTTTTCTCTTCAGAGAATTCATTTGACATTCGCACTTGTTTATCAACATTATCAATAGAACTGTATATAATATTTTTTAATGATGATTCAGAGAAACTCTACCCCTCATGAAAAGTATCGCTAATCTCGAATTGAATTCGCTGAACTGACACTTTGGGGGCATATCAGCTGATGCTTGAACTCATCTGCCTGGTAGAAGAATTCAATTTACAGAGCGTTGCAGTTTCTGACAACGCTCAACGTTTTATGAACCTGTGAAAATAATCGCTCGCTAATGTTCACCGAGATTACCAAATAAGATATAAATAATGGAAAATTACGATTATATTCTTGTGGCATTTCTACATCTGTTCGAACCTGATAATGCATGTACTGCACACAAACGAGAATAGATCTCCAATACTTGCTCACGGCTTTTAACTTCTCATTTTGCTCTTTCAAGGTTGCTTTGTCTACAAGATCACAACCTCAAAGGGAACTTTGAAATGCCCATTAGTATTTCCGTCCCGAAGCCTTTTATTTCGTGCGGGTTTTTATTGAAAATGATATGCAATCCCAACTTCCACATTTTAGATAAAAATGTAATGATCATGGAAATACCATTATAATTTGCTATGTTTTGGACATAAAATATAACGACGGTGAGAAGGGTTTGCCACAAACAATTCTGTGTTCTTTTGTTTCTATCTCCAAAAGCTTTTGCTATAAATATTTCAATAATTTAATAATACTCACAGTTATTAAATCATCCAGCTATCTCAGCTCGTCTCCTGAAATGAAAGAAGATAAACATTAGAAGTGAGTTGTTACTTTGCCGTTACAAACATTCAGATATCTCGATAGCGTTAACTGTGTTACCATGAATTCAACCTATCAGTTATTGCAAACTGTTTAATTAGTTGTTTTTAACTGTTCATATCCATTTATAGAATCAAAATCATAAATAATTCCACCAACATTTAATGGTCATAAATGTTTTGACGACCTCAGAAGAGGTGTAATCATTACGACAATTCTTATTCAACTTTCTCAGTATTTGCTGGAACACCTTATCTCGTTAAATACTTCATGATTTCTTGTCGCAATCAGAGAAATAAATTAATTACTCCTTGCGCTTTACAGTCTTTGTAGAGCATTACTTATAGATACACTTTTGACTGAAAATAAACTAACCAATATTGTAATAAGTTCAGGAAGAGATAAACAAGCTTTTATTAATTTAATTTCTCAAAAACCATATGAGTTCAAGTGAGAAATATGGCCAACAAACATGTTTATTCACAGTGGTAAAGTAACAGCTGAATAGCGCATCCCTTTGTGTATTATTGAGTTTCATGTGGATATGCATGTTTTTATTTATCCGTAGCAACACTTAGCAATAATATGCTACTTAACAATACCAAAGAAATAATTTTAGTTTGAATTATAATAGAAGTTAAGTAAAATTGTAAATATCTCTGCAAACACTAATTATAATTATTAACTTTATTGTTTTAAAATATTTGATTTTGTTTTAAAGAGAAGTACGTTTACTGTACAGGTTAATCTTAAACTTTTTCCAATGTGTTTATACTTTTGCCAAGTGAGTAACAAATTCCAGGCATTTTTGAAGCGAACATATGAAGTGTCTAGATGTTGCGCAAAATATTACAAAGTGAAATTAAATAAAAACTATATCAAAATTGTTCCTTTCATAACTCTTCTTCAGATATTAATGATCACCATGAAAATAAATATATTCCAGTAGAACGAGGATGTATTTTTCAAAACAATATATACTTGGAAACAAAGAATATCTCAAAACGAAGAACACCTCAAAACAATGTAAATCACATAACAACATATTCCTCAAAACACCTCAAAACAAAGTATATATCTAAAAAAATACACCTGAAAACAAAGTATGCCTCCAAACAAAATATTACTCAAAACCAACAAACTACGCGCGTCATTAACACTAACAGTTTCATTTTTTACAGCTTATTAGTACAAAAGCAAGGGTGAGGTGGCGGGCGAGGGCGAGACGTTCGGCGCCAATAGGGCGTCGCTGGGCGTGGCCGCCGCGGGGATGGGCGCGAAGCCACTTAGGAAAATGAAGGGGGCGGAGCACGTGGGCGGAGAAGGCACGTGGCACCTCCGAGCTCTCACACCACGAATCGCTCAGTTCGAAAAACATGCAAATTCTGCTTTTGTAACATTAAAAAAAGGATGTATGCTTTAAATGATTGTTTGAATTTAAAAATTATTTGGCTGAGGAAGTATTTTTTTATCTTTATGAATTTAATTCCCTTTGGTTTATTTGAAATGTACTTGGTAGACGTATTACTCTTAAGTGAGACGTAATGTGAGGTAAATAGGGCTGATTGATTATACAACCATGGTTACACGCGTCTTTATAGCTGGCTGTATTCGACTATTCTTTATTGTCTCGGGAATATACTTGAAGTTCGTGAACACGTTCTTGGGTTTATCTGGGATTATTTAGTTAGCTGTGTTTTTATTCTATCTGTAGCTAGTTCAAGCAATATTGAAAAATATATATTCATTATTTACGAACTGCAACTGAAAGGAAAATGATTCAAGGTGAGCTACCCCTTAAAGAAGGAATGAACATTACATTGTCTGCCAATGCGTTCCCTCTGAAACCGCATTTACAAAGAGAAATCCGAAAATATTAAGTAATCTTGGTCAATATCCTCGATTGACATTAACTTCAATTGTTAAAAATGCTTTAGTTAATGAAGTTCTATCACGTTACAGTTTTCTAAAAGTTGAAATATTGTGTTCAAGTTAATGAATTAGAGAACTGTGTATTTCGAATATTGTGATCGTATTTCTGTTCCAAAGCAACTTCCATCCTTTTCATTACAGCTAGAAACAATCATTTATTGAAATATTATGAAAAATTAGTATTAGTTTTAATTAATTTCACTCCTGAAATAATGTTAATAAATACCACTGTGCTTACAAAACTCTGAGATAAATTTCCACGTCTCTTCGCCACATACGTAGTCTCAGCACTGCAAACGCAATAGCGCCAAGTACAGTAGTATTCAGAAGCTGTTCATGATAATAAACATGATTGATTATTCTAAAAATGAACGTAACCGAATATCAATATTTTTTAAGTTAATTTTCTTCCATTTATTCATATAATTCAATAAAATCTGAGGAAAAAGTTTCATATAATAGACATGAAACGAAAAGTTGACGCTATAATCCTATTAATTGTAAAGAGTTCATAAAAAGTTATATAACAGATTATAAATGATTCTGATATTACAGATTTGTTACTGTTAAAACAAAAAAAATACCTTACCCATAGTTTTAATGATACAATCAATTCTTGGCAGTTTCTTAAAGATGATAAGTGATAAAACACTGAACTGTGCTTGATTTAATTAATTTTAAATATAGTTTCATTACGCCACAAAATTACGGCAGCAGTAAAAAAATTGAGAAACATGAAATTGTCTACCTGGGCATTTGCCAATATCCCTATCCCCAAAGCACAGATTTTCGGGTAATTGGAGGCCTCCGACATCTGTAGCAGCAGTCCATGTAGCGGCGAGAACTTTTATTTTGCTTCGTGCAAAATTAGCCTGTTCATATTTGTTAAATTATTTCAGATTTTACCAGATTAACGCAATCTTGGCTTCAAACAGATTACGGACCGCGCGAAACCTTATTACACCCACACTTACATGCACTACACTACCACACATGCCGGAAGCATAGAGTATGTTCCGGCTGGGGTGGTGCTCCGCTGGTGAGACATACCTCACCACTGGTGGGACGGTTGGGCGGTGCCCGAGCTCGCCATCCATCGGGGGAAGATTACCGTCACCCACCCGAGAAAAAATCTGCACTATACTTACGGGACTATTGACCTTAGCGGTTGACGCGCCCGGAACCACTAATCAGTCGAACCTTAGTAGTCGATGCGCCCAGAAACACTAAGGAGTCAATAAATCGACTGCGGTCTGTGTCGGGTCCCGAGAGTAACCTAATATTACCATTAATTACTCTCTTGTAATTTAAATATTCTGCCACCAAGTAATGATACTTAATTGCAGAATTAATAATAAATCTAATCTAATCTAATATTCTAAAATTAATATTTCCAGTCCACTATTACGACACCGAAACATTAAGACAAGATCAAAAATATAGTTTGGGCGGCGATAGATGGCAGCGGTCGCGAGTATGTAACAATTCCGAGGCAGGGAAGGAAGGCGTTGGGTGCCTCGGCCCAAGAGAGGATGGGCGCGCGCGGGGGAGGGCGGGGCGCCGGGGGGAGGGGGAGGGGCTGGCCCAGCGACGACGCGCCAAGGCGTCACGGGTGAGGGCGGGGGCGAGGCGGAACGGACCATGCGGCCGAGGTCAATGCTCGGTGCGAGGCCGCGGCCACGGGCGGGAGGGAGGGCGGTGAGGGAGACACACGACGCAGGGCGGGACAGAGCAAGGAGGGACAAGGCGGGGAAAGGCGGAGCAAAGTGGGGCAAGGCGGGGCAAAGCGGAGCAGGGGGAAAGGTGGGGCGAGGCGGGGAACGGCGGGAAAAGGCGGGACAAGGCGGGGCAAAGCGGAGCAGGGGGAAAGGTGGGGCGTGGCGGGGCGAGGCGGGGAACGGCGGGAAAAGGCGGGACAAGGAGAGGAAAGGCGGGGAAGGGGCGAGGCGGGACGAGACGAGGCGGGGCGGGGCGGGCCGGGGCTGGGAGTGGCAGAGGAGGGCTGAGGGGATTCGGGTGGGGCTACATAGGGAAGAGGAGGTCTCAGCTGGAGGCTGCAGTAATGAGCAAGGCGGGACGGGCCCGGCGAGGTAAGACGTACCGAGATTTTACGGGAACCGTCGGGACGAGAGTGGGTAAAATAAGTCGGGATGGGTGGGTTTGGGTGCACGTGGGTGGGGATGAGCGGGGATGTGCGGGGATCGGCAGGATAGGTTGGGATAGGCGGGGATGAGTGGGGATGGCGGGAATGCCCGGGGCAGGATTGGGCCGGGAAGGACGAGGACGGCGAAAAGCGCAGAGAAGGGCGTATGAATCAGGGGATGAGGTGATGAGGGAAAGGTGCTGCCAGGATGAAAGGGGTAGAAAGATACGAGATGTCGTCGAGCGAAGTGGAGTGAGGTGATGACGGACAAGGAAGCGGGGCGAGACGCGAAGACATGGGGCGGTCAAGGAGAGTAGTAGAGACGAGGAGTAGAGGAGAGAATGGCAGGCCGGAGATGTGCAGGGCGATAATTGATTGATTCACGGGTGCTTCCGAGCGCGTCAACTTCTAAGCTCGTTAATCTCGAAAGTGTAGAATATGTGATTGCTCGGGAGGTGCCGATGGTCGTCCCACGCTGGATGTTGCGATCCGGCGCCGACTACCGTCGGCTAGCGAGGTTTTCCCCCCTACCAAGTATCTCCCACCACCGGGACACAGCCCAAGCGGGACAACCTCTAAACTCCCGACCGGTCTCCCGGTGTATGTGGTAGTGCAGTGCACGTGAGTGTAAATGTGTGCAAGTGAGGTGTAGAATAGAACAATGAATAGGAAGGCAAGATCGCGCGGGGTCAGTGGCCCGTTTGTTAGGGTACTGCTCCGACATTCTTCTGCTGTTGATCGGAACAATCACGGAAAACCAACGCTCAGAGCAGCCGCCTACTAGAATTTTTCTCCATTCAACGACAGAACTCAACCTAGCTACCTAGTGTACACCGTCGGGATTCGGACCTAAGACCTCCCGAGCCAGAGGCACTTGAGTGACATAAATTTGTTCCCTGAGCCACCCCTCTTGATCGGAGCGATGATCTGGTTGCGCAGTGCGGATTGAATAGGGGCGGAGAGGAGCTGGAAGGTCGCAGGGCTGGTCGTGGTGCGTGGTGGATGGTGCTGGGCTGCGGACGGTTGAGGCCGTGTGGTCCGAGGGGGGTGGGCGGAGCAGAGAGGGGCGAGACGGGCGCGGGCGGGGCGGGGCGAGGCCGGGCCGGAACAAACTGGGAAGCGGCTGCTGCCAGGCACAGCGGAGGCGTCGGCGCGCGATGACAAACAGGCGAATGGCGAGGCGCGGGCGCCGCAGGCTCCGAACAAACGCGCGCGAGGCAGAGGAAGAACGGGAAAAAATCTCCAGCAACTCAACGCTTCCCTTCAGCTTCCCTTCAGCTAGCAAGACTCTGCGCCTTGTATAAAGCCTATAATGGTCATCCAGCTTGGAAAGAAATTAATCGGCGGCTATGTATTCCTACATACATCAGTAGAGTGGATCACAGGCGCAAAACAAATTTAAGAACAGCAGAGAACGGATGTCGGGAAATTTTCTTTTGCAAATCGAACGATTACGGAATGGAATAGATTGCCTGCAAAAACCTTTGAACCCTTTTCTCAAAGCGTTCAACAGTTTAGGAAATTAATTTAGGGTAGTATTAAGTAAATGAGGGAGAATACTGGGTTATATAGCGATGCGTAAGTGTTCTATTGTGAAGTGAGGTGTCGTGCAGTGTATAGCAGAGAAATAAAGAAGGAAATGTTTTCAGGTCTTAGTGAAGTGAAGTGCAGTGAAGTGCAGTGTGATCCTGATTGTATAAACATTCCTTCTCGGCTTCTCGTCACTCAGTGTATAAACATTCAGTGCGGAGTTAGAGTATAGAAGTTTTTTTTTCTTTCTTTCTTTTTCTTTTCTCTCTTAATGTAATTTAATGTTTACCATTATTAATATTATTATTATCATTATTATTATTACTGTAATTAGTATATAATTTGCTAGTTATATTACCTTATTATTATTATTATTATTATTATTATTATTATTATTATTATTGGTATTAGTGTTCTGTGTTCTTGTGAGTCTGTGTATATTTATGTTTTTCTAATTAGCTGCCACCGGGTTATACCCATTTGCAGTTTAAATCTATCACAAACTGAGGAACATTGTATCTGCAGCACAAGTGAATACCTGCCGGCAAAAACGTTGTAACTCTCACTTTTCTGGAATGCTGGATGTCCTGGCGTTACGTTCGAATGTGGTCTGAGTGAAGACTGTAGGAGACTATGTTGGCAAACATGAACATTAAGAACCTTTTTTCTACATTAGATGCCTATCCCTCTTCGTAGAAGTCTGTGTAAATATATGTGTGATAATATATATGTAAATAGATGAACAGTACATACACAATAATGTATATCACCTAACTATTGTAAAATACTGCAGTAGATTTAATCTGTGTTACCACATGATTTATTGTGATTGAAATTCTTATTGTTTGCAGTTAATTTTCTTATCCAACTCTATGATTAATGCTGATATTACTATTTCAAAACCAGGTCATGTGTCAATCATCTCGATCCCCATCTCGATTTGTTTTTTGTCCAGTTTCCCTGATCCATTGAGCAAATGCTGAGATGGCCCCTTGTTTTGCTTCTGGACGTAAATGTAGCTTCACTGTGCGCACGTTTTGTTGAGCACTCCTTTTGCTTGTAGTTCATTTACAGTTGAAATTGATTTTCTATAACTCGGGAAAAAAACATTTTTCAAATATCTTTATTTTCTAAAATAATTATTTTCTAAATTCATTTTTTCGTTGTTTTTTTTGTTTTTTTTTAAATAAAATTCTGGCCCTCAAGAAAATGTGCGCAGATAAATTTCTTTCCCCACACGTCATATACAGTTTTTACTGTTTTTTTGACAAATAAATATCTAATACAGGCTATCTATCTATCTGATGCCTTCCTCCAGGTCAAGTGTCTGACCTATCCATAATTATGTATACTATGTATAATAACCTTCTGTACTTGTCATATAGTACCTTACTACAGAAACACTTTGCAAATACATGTGATTCTGTATTACAAGCTTGTGGTCGCTGAAGACCTAGATGTTTATGCGACCATTATAAATAAATTAAATAAAAAAATAACATTTTTTCTTCTTTTTTAGTTTTGCCACGAGTCACACGGGTATATAAACTTTGTAATAACAGAGGAAGAAAGTCGTTTGTCTTTAAATTTGCATTTTGAGGTTTACATCATTTTTGCCGGCAGGTATTCAAGTGTTGCAACGGGGAAGAATAGTCTGCCAAGTGGTGGGAGCCGAAACAAACGCGCAGAAGTCAGAGGAAGAACGGAAAAAATTGCCAGCAACTCATCGCTTTCTTTCTGCGCATCACAAACTGATGAACACTATATCGTGGCTGCAGCGCAAGTGTTGCAGCGGGGAAGAACAGTCTGCCAAGGGGTGGGCGCCAACGGTGACGGAGGAACTGAGAGGAAGGCCCAGCCAAAAATGCTGCGCTCTGATTGGAATGGCGCCGGGCAGACGGAGGGAGCATTTGGCTCCGGCGCAAACTGCCTCTGCGGGGGCGGTGGGAGGTGGAAGGGATGGAGAGGGGAAGAGGAGGGACACGTGTCGCGTCTGGAACAAACACTCTGCGACAGAAATCTATTGCCACTCGAGGAGACGAAAGTTCACAGGAACATTTAATCAAGGAGGCGTGGTTCGAGCAATTCAAAGGAAAGTAGTGTAGTAACGAAGAATCTATCATGGTCAGTATTGTGGCTGCTGCTATTAATGGTTATGACTTAGAGAGGATTTTGATGCATTAAAAATAATTAAATATGCATTTAAAAATATGCATTATGTCCTAACAATTCTGAAATATGCACTTTAATATGCAATTAAAATTAATATTTAATTACCTCTATAAATATTTTTTGATAAAATTCAGAGGACGTAGGCTTGGAATGAAAATATGTATTTTTGTGCAAACATAATGTAATCTACCCTACTTTGCGAGAGAAATAATTCAAGTGCATATTTACCATAGTGAAGTACATTGTATGTCTTGCGTTTCATCTGACTGGTTTAAAAAATATATTCTCATGAAATACCCTACATCTGCATAGGTATTTTATTATCTATAGAACACAAAAACGGAAACTGTGACCGACTCTTTCCAATCAACGAACGCTCACAAATAAAAACGATGAATCGTTTTGTAGATAAGTCTCTATTTTAACGAAATATGGAAAATATGCCCCTATAATTAAATGAATATGTACCAACAGGAAAAGTCAGCCAAATATGCACTAACAAATTAATCTATATAGCATCATGTTCTAGCCAAATGTCAAGAAACTTCACTCAGCTATGCATTGAAGCAACGTTAAAAAATATACAAACCATAAAAATACACTCCCTAGTCATGATACTCCAACGATGAACATGTAAACTCACGGCGACCATATAAAAATTACCTCAAATGATTTTTATAACAAAAGAAGTATTTTACTCGGTGTGGTCATCGTATCAGAATGATGTGTATATAAAGCAACGTCGCCTCACTCCCACACTAGCCGCATACCCGTGCCACCAGTCCCTGTCGTTTACACCGTCTCGATCCAAATCATCAGACAACGCCCGGCAGCAACGCCAGTTTGAAGCATTGCGAGTTGCACAATTTCGTTTCTCTACGACTACCCCGCAATGTATACATTTCTGCACGAAATCGGATGCAGTAATGATGCCGATTCCACAAGCCGTGTGAGAATATTACTCTCACACGGCTGTCGACCAATCACATTCGTCTTAGTTCATTATACCACGACAGAGGGTTCTCGCAGTCGCCTACAGAGGCGCTGCGTGCTCTGCCGCGGCTGGTCACAACTGTCGTTAGACAGGTGAGCCACGAAACAGTATGCGAGTCGGTGTTGAGGTTAAGGCGCCCATTGGATATTTTTAAACATCAATATCAAAGTCGTGGAGAAAGTATAGTCTTCTACTCGCGTAAAATGGCTATTGTTCACTCGTTGAAATTCCGACACTCGCTCCTACGTCGCTCGTGTCGTAAACATCAACTCGTGAATAATAACTATCGTTCTACGCTCGTTTAAGAATATACTAATTTTCTTCTCCAATTGTATAATTCTGTCATTTGATGGCTGCAACCTTTTTCTAAATGATATTCATTATGGCACAGTTTTCATTACGATACAGGTTCCTGACCAATCACAGAGAAGCTTACAAACCAAGTATTGACACTCCATTAATCATTGAGAATCTTTATAGTAAATGTTTTGATCGAATTCGTAAAAATTGTATTTAATATTATATTCTGCTTCTCAGTTTTAATTTCTTTTATTAGTAGCAAATTTTTAACGTGAAATATTATTTAAAATAAATTGAATCGTAATTTCACTTTGATCCTATTTGATTAGTGCAGTGGTAGTTATTGGAGAGAACATTTGCATAAGGTTAAGATCTGAACGCAAGTCATTTTGAGATACATGTTGCTGCCGGGTGGTTCTCCTTTAAACAGTCTAGTTTAAAATGTCTAGTGAATCAAAGGTGGACTTGACATCCCCAGAAATAAGAGAAAAAAACAAAAATGGTGACGTCGCAATTAATGCAGCAATTTCTGTACTCCCCCGTAGGGTGTCTAGTAAAACAAAGCCACCTGCGGGTAGAGAGCTGTCCGCTAGGTGACCTTGGCTGAATCCTACATGCCAATTGCCATGAAATGATTTAATGTAGAAGTTTAACTAATAAAAGTTACTGTAAGTCGTAGAAAAAGTACCATAGAAACTCCATGTCATGGGCATTAATACACTCCTGTGAAGTTCACGATACTCGTGTATACCCATCATTACATCATCGCTTCATAATGTACTATTTTGTTACTACCAGATTTAAAGTAACATTTTGAAATTGTTCACCCATTTTTTCCTTTATTTCTCGAAAGTATTCGTGCAAAATATGTGAAGGACAATCTAACATCGATTAAATTAAAACTGTGTAACAAACACACACTCTCATATTAATGCACCTCATTTATTTATTGTTATGATTTTATACACAAAGACTACTATGATCGTATTTTCTTTGCAACGCAGTATTGTCCGTTTAAGGGAGACATCGCGCAGTCGAGAGGGTGAGACCTGAGAAGAAGTCATCAGCGGAGACACCTCCGTGGGGAAAGAGGCGACTGACGGGAAGAGCGTTGGCAAGGCAGGGAGCGGTAGGAAGTGGTGTCTTGGAGCAGAGCGTTGGCGACGAAACGGGCGGTGCGGCGAAGAGGAGATGAAGAGGTATCTCTGCAGGCTCCGGCCCCACTCCTCTTGGCACCCGCAACCAGAGCTCGCGCTGCGCTTAGCACAGGCAACGCCAATCAGTACGAAAGCTTCCTCAGCCACACACACACACACATGCGCGCGCGCACGCACACACTCACACACACACGCGCACACGCACACACACACGCGCGCGCACGCACACACACTCACACACACACTCACTCGCACACACTCACACACACACACACACACACTCACGCACGCGCGCGCGCGCACACTCACACACACACGCGCGCGCGCGCACACACACACATACACTCACACACACACACATACTCACACACGCACACACACACACGGCGAGCGCGCGCGCGTGCGCTACACTCATTGACAACACCAACCTCACACAAGCACTGCACACATCAACAACAATATGTAGACACCGACAATGAATATTTTATTTTCTTCCGAAAAATTACTTTTCTTTAACAGCACAACTGTGTCCCGCATGTAACAAAACACTAGAACTAAGATATAAATTCAAAATGGAAAACAAATGTATGTTTTATTTGTGTTTTTATGACGTTTCGAGTTTTTTAGACTTTGTTAATCATTATATTTAAATTATTAATATTTTAACCAAACGTTCAGTGGTAAGTACGTGAACGTAATAACAATATTATAATATTTGTCTCAGAATAAATATAATAATGTGGTCAAAATTGATCACTTTTGCCAATAGCAGGCGAGGGGAGATGTCTCCATATAACGAAGACACGCATATGGCATTGTCCCTGATTGGTAGACAACCCGGCTTGCATTTTGATGTTAGGCATGAACAAATGATAGCCCACCAGGAGTTCATTATCAAACTAGTTGTGCTAAATCAGCATGTACCGTACCAACCATATTTTCAGCAAAAATTAGGAAAAAAGTACTCAAATTTTGAAAAATTTTACATGATCTTATTTTAAAATATATCTTTAAGTAAACGATTACATAAATGTAAAAAAAATTCATCTTCATAATTGTAGTTGTAGGAAGACGCCAAAAAATTAATTTTTGTAATTTTCGAAAAATCAGAGTTTTCTATCAACGTGAGACCTTCACCGTTTTCTTAAACGTCCTTCACACTATTCAACAACAAAATTTAATAAAAAACCATGGAGTCATTTTTTGAAAATTTGGAAAATGTTTCTGAGGCTTTACTTAAAGTACCCCCTAAAATTAAAATATCGGTTTCAAATTCAAGGGGCCGTGACATCAATCAGATCGATTGGGGAATACCAAGTTTGGAAAAAAACGGCTGAACGGTTTAGCAGCTAGCGTTGTTCACCGACAGACGGACAGACGGGTGGACGGGCGGGCGGGTGGGTGGGCGGTCGGTCGGAAGGACGGACGGACGGACGGACGGACGGACGGACAGAGAGACGTTTTGCTGTCATTCGATTTTTCGGTATAAAAGACCCCACAAAGCATAGATTCTGATTTTTATGAAATTTAGCATCTGGATTTATCACTTTTTCGTTTCCAGGGCCCTGTAATACAATTTTTCCTGCCAAAAATTCGCCATTGTTTCGTACATTATTACATAACTTTCTCTCTACTCTGTAGAGAGAAAATAAAAGTAATCATCTTCAACTCCTCTATATCCCTTAAAAGTTTAAATAATTATTCTTAGACACTAATTGTACCCAGTGCTTGGTTAAATATTCTTATACTGCTAAATGTTGGTGTAAATTGCACAGAAAATCAAATATCCTATTTAATATTAAAAAGGTTTTTAAAATTTTACTTATATCTGGCAAGCCATGTGACGAGTGGGCTTACTCAGAAGTACTACACCTCTAAAGTTGTAATTGATCTAAAATTGACTTATTCTCCAGAATATTATCTAAGAAATAAAACTCGTAGCCACTATGGACACGAGGGAACCCGGGTTTAAAAAACAATGACATATCGCTTCCGTTTTACACGATAATACCGAGTGTTGCAGCATATCAAATGTGGGGATTATGTTAAGCTTTCAGATTGCTTTATTGCATAATAATTCCATCACATCATTGCCTCCAAATTATACTTTCGCGTGATAAATCCGTTTGATGAAAAGTGTATGTTTTATTAGCTGATTGTTCTTTCTGAGTAGGTCAGTTGCTGTCAATAGTCCCGTTAGTGTAGTGAATAATTATCCTAGGATGTGACAGCGATCTTCCCCCACTGGGTGGTGAGATCCAACGCCGACCTACCTCTCGGCTTGCGGGATTTTTTCCAAACCAGGTTTCTCCCACCCCCGCAGCCGTGACACACTTTATGCTCCCGACTGGTCTCCTGGGATGTGCGGTAGTGTAGTGCATGTTTGTGTAAGTGTGTGAAAGTAAGGGATGAGGATAGCGCGAGGAAGAGGAGGGAAAGATGGTGCGGAGTCCGCAGCCTGTTTTCTAGGGTGCTACTTCGGCTGGAATTGAACGGAGGAACCTCAGAAAACTTCCAATCAGTGACCGTTTGCTAAAATTGTTCTCCAGACAGCGGCTTAATTTGATTTAGATATTTAGGTAATCGAAAAACCACCATTTTCGAGACTCACGTCTTGAGCCTTCGGTCAGAGTCAATGTATTTATTGATTAGTGATTTCGGGCGCGTCAACTACTAATGTTACTAGTTCCGTAAGCGTAGTCCGACGTCGACCTACGGGCTAGCGGGAGTATTCCTCAAACAGTCATCTCCCATGACCAGCTATAAGATCCCCATTAGTCTCCCGATATGTGTGGTACTATATGGGGGAGTGCAGTGTATGTATGTGTCTGTAAGGGGTAAGGACATGACAAAAAAATGGGAGAAAAGTTCGCGCGCGGCCCGTGGTCCGTTTAATAGGTTACTGCTCTGGCATTGGCCTGGTATTTATTGAAGAAACCACGGAAAACTACCGATCAGAGCAGCCGGCCGCTTGAATTCTCCTCCTAACAGCGACTGAACACGACCTAGCTGTCGAAAATCCTTCCACCATCGCGACTCGAACCTAGTACCTGCCGGTCAGAGGCGCTGCAGTGACATCAGCTGATGCCTTGAGCAACCTCTCCCGATTGAGAGTCGGTGTAGAGACTGTAAAAATGCCAGCGCCCAACTAAACTCAGAAGTAACAATTGAAAAGGGACCGAAAAGTTTGCTTTGTAAACGTGAATCTATGCCGGGGACTTTTTTCTTTAATTAAAATTAAATACAGTTCAACAAAACATGCATATATTGACGACGTGTTTAAAAATATCGCAATGACCTTTCACGCTTCTGCTCGTTGGTAATAAACTCCAGCGCGACTTTGTTCGCACTTCATCATTTATTGCTGGATAATATTAATTCCGATTTCGTAATTGGAACGGGGCTCGGGCGATTTGAATGAAGATCATTATTCCGTTAAACCTCGTCTGCAAAATTTTTAGTTCCCAAAATAATTGATATACCTCCCAAGGGAAAGAATTCCAATATTCATAAAAGCGGAATCAATATTGGTTTCGACAGAGGGAGAGAAGATGAATGCTTATTCAGAGCATGATGGAACTGACAACCTCGTGAATTCTATTTTCAAACGACTTATTTGACTTAATCGAGCACGAGACTCCAACGAAGATAACAGAATTCACGAGAAATTACAACAGAGTTGAAGACAAAATTAGTGAGGTTCCAACAAAGCCAAAAAGGAAGGACTCAGGAGAGCGAGCAGGGAGAAAAGTAGGTATTTTGGTTCCTGAATACGCAGAGACCGGCGCTGGGTCAGTAGTTGCTGCAGCTTTAAAGGCGATGGAGCGTTTAAGGCGTCTTCGTTGAAAGGAATCTTCTCCTCCGCTCCTTGCCGTCGCCGCGCTCTCTGACGAATTTCCGGATGTCGTTCGCTCTTTCGCGAGGGGGGGGTGAGGGGAGAGAGGGAGTGGAGGGGGAGGGGGAGCGGAGGGGGAGAGGTATCTGTTGAAATGAGCTGCGAGAGCTGGAGGGGGGTTCTCCTGGACTCTTTCCCTCGTCAAACTCCGCCGACCGGGAATCGTCTTAGCTGCATTTCGTTCCCACTACGACCCGTTGTCAAGATCAGCGGAAACAGGAAATGGGCAAAAGACGGAAATGAACTACAGGATTCGTACAAACTCGCCCCAGAACGAATTTAATCAGTGAGTCTTGCTGAGGATTTGAGACGTGATTGCCTAAAATGTCTGATATAATCTATATTACAACTTTCCAATGAAAGCTGAAATGGAAAGAAAACTTTGTCGTCCCTAATTGAGTCTATAATTTTGTTAGGTACCTAGGAACTCGGAAAAATTCAAAACCAAAAGTGCTCAATGAAAACGCAATTATCTAAAGAAAA
Organism: Acheta domesticus; assembly: GCA_031308135.1. Classification (NCBI taxonomy): domain Eukaryota; kingdom Metazoa; phylum Arthropoda; class Insecta; order Orthoptera; family Gryllidae; genus Acheta; species Acheta domesticus. The sequence continues at coordinate 199,377,834 of JAHLJT010002406.1, forward strand.
TGGTCATTCTGTATCTTTAAAGATCTTTCAAATTTTAAGTAAAAGTTAGTAGAAATTGGTAATCATATTTTATGTGGAATACGGGACGTTTCCCATTCCATTATCTTCATAACTTACTCGACTTTTGCAAATCAGCGGGTGTATTTTCAGGATTATATTGCAGATTACAACTGTAACCGAGGTGATGTGTTTTTTTAGCACTACTGTACAATTTCGATTTTGTTTGAAAAATGCAAATATATGATTGTGCTATTCCACGTAACGACTGAATTCTTATACTCAGTTCGTCAATGCTTACGACGCAGCTTATGGCATGCAACTGTAAGGCACCGAAGAAGATGCCACCCGTCTTTAAAAAATGTCTTTCCACATTTTGCGTTATGGAACAGCGGAGCGGAATTTGCGTGGTCAAGCGGAAGAGCTGGCCTGATGGCTTGAGCCTTGCCGCGGAAAATGAGGCATAATTGAATTGAATAAAAATTTTGGATTGTTCTTGCATTATGGTTAACGACATTTTTTATATTTTTGTTGCGTAAATAAATGTTGTACTATGTGTATATTATAATATGTTATTGCAGTAAGAGCACAGTAAGTCGTTTTTGTTACAATACTTTATTTTAGTGTTAAACGAAATACATTAATTGTTATTCATGAGAAGTGTGCATGCTGTATTTTGTAAAACCAATTTGTTTCGTTTCTTAGAGCAGCATTTTTGCTGCTGTACACTTCTATATTTACTGCTCTACATTCACACATTAATTCTTTACTTTAATTTTCTATTTTGCTATTATTTTCTTTCATTTGTACGTTTATACAGTGCTTCGATTGGAGCGAATTTACTTTCTACGAAATCATTCAATAAATTATTTTTCAAAATGCTAATTTCATTACGCAATCTCTAGAAGATTATCAGATCTTAACGCTCCACTTTCCCCAGATTGACCAATTGAAGAATTGTGGGCAATAACGTGGTTACCCACATATGATCGTTCTGCATCAATAGGGATGCTACCGTCAATAATAAACAAAGCAAAAAATTAATTTTCTTTAAAACTTTGTTTTAAGAACCACTTGGCTATATTCTCTCGAAAACTATATCCCAAGACGAAAACTTTCTATGCACGAGAGATTTGTAAGGTACTATTCATAACTATTCTTTTCATTTGTAAAATGTGGGTTACCATGTTATTGCCCACAACCTTTAATTGAAAAGTGTCGAAACAACTTCTAACTAATAAACCTTTGCCTTCTATTCCAACTGTGGGTTAATCTCAAATATCTCGTTACCACCGCGTGGTTACAATGGGAAAGCCCTGGAGCTTACCAATCCACACCCGCCTTCTGCCTTCCTCGGTGAAAAAAATTAATTTGCGCTTGGCCCGTGTCCTCCCACACAGCAGTGCTGCCACCATAAACCGCAGCTGCAACCCGCTCTGCACATGACGGAGGCAGCCGCTTCGGAAAACGATGTGGAGGGGGAAGCGGGCGAGCAGGCTCTCACGTGACGCGGGCTAGTATCACGTGACTCTCGCTTTTCAGAAGCCTCCCAATGCAGTAACACCGGGCATTTTTAAATATATTAACCAACTTCTAAAAATGAACTTACGTTTCACACTAAGTGAAAGACTGATATGCACCAAAATTTATAAACCTGATATTCTCGACTCGATCTTAAATATTGCACTCTCGGGCACACATTAATTTAGTCACTATAAGAATTTTCCCTAAATTATTTATTTATAAAAACCAATTTCATAAACAGAAGTCAAAACAATGAATATATCATATTTATCTGCACTATTCAAAGCAGTGACAACATTATTTGCACAAGAAAATGTTTTGTTAACCGTCGTCACACCGTACGTGAGGTATCTGGTTACGTAGTTAGGAGGTCCATAGAATGGGGCAATGCAGGTGGGGCAATGCGATTAAAAGGGATGAAGAGGGAGGAGAAGGCGAGGGCGCGGGAGACATGGCGAATGAGAACGAGGAAAGGAGCGATGCCGAGGGAAAGAACGAGGGCGAGTACAAGAGTGAGACAATGGGCAAAGACGATGGCGACGGCGAAGGCGAGAGCGAGGGCGAAAGAGAGAGCGAAAGCGAGAGCGAAGGAGAGAGTGAAGGAGAGGGCAAAGGCGAGGGCGAATGAGAGAGCGGAAAGGGTGAAGGCGAGAACGAGGGCGAAGGCAACGGTGGAGCTGAAGGCGTGGGCGAGGGGGAAGACGAAGGAGAGGGAAAGGGCAAAGGCAAGGGCAAAGGCAAGGGCAAAGGCAAGGGCAAGGGTAAAGGCAAAGGCAAGGCAAGGCAAGGAAAAGGCAAAGGCAAAGGCAAAGGCAAAGGCTAGGGCGAAGGCAAGGAAGAGGACAAGAGGGAGGACAAGGGCCAGGGCGTAAGCGAGAGAAACGCCATTGGGCAAATGCAAGGGCGAGGGCGACGGCGAGCGCAAGAACTACAAGTAGACCGAGGGCGAACGCGAGGAGACGGCCCCGGGGGCGGGGCGGGGATAGGCGGGGCGGAACAGGGCGGGGAGGGACGGGGCGGGGCTGAGCGTGGCGGGGCGGGGCTGGGCGGAGCGGAGTGGAGCGCGGTGGAGCGAGGCGGAGCGAGGCGGAGCGGGACGGGACGGGGCGGGGCGGGGTGGAGCGGGCCGGGGTGGAGCGGGGCGGAGCGGGCCGGAGCGGGGCGGAGCGGGGCGGAGCGGGGCGGAGCGGGGCGGGGCGGGGCGGGGCGGAGCGGGGCGGAGCGGGGCGGAGCGGGGCGGAGCGGGGCAGAGCGGGGCGGGTGGAGCGGGGCGGAGCGGGGCTGGGCGGAGCGGGGGCGGGGCTGTTTGCCTCCGCGCAGCGCCGCAAGATGGATCGCGCGCGCGCCAACTTCCCCGTCGAGTACCTGCGCGCGGCGGCGCTCCGCCGTAAATTAAATTTATTTCGCGCGGCGGCCCCGCATGATTTATCGGCCGCCGCCGCCGCCGCCGCCCGCAGCGCCCGCTGGCCTGCTTTCGATAATCTCGCGCGTGTCCTCCGCCGCCCAGCGCCCACCGCCCGGACTGATTGCCTCGCGGCCCAGCGGATCCACTGCGGAAGATCTGCACTTCTCGGCGCGTACATCACCCCACGCATCAAACATCAATTCCACAGGGAATCACGCGGAACGCGTTTCAGCACGCCCGCGGCCTCACGCGCTCAAAGCGGGAACATCGACAGATATTCCATTCTCGCAGCCACGCAAGTTTATCACCCCTCTTCTCTCTGTGCACAAGTATGCCATTATATTCTGTTTAATTTTACACATACAAGTGAAATAAATATCGAAACTTGAAATTAATGTCCATGTGCCTCAGCTAATTGAAGTGTCCTTATAAAAGATTTTGGTATTTATATTAAATTTAATAATAATTCCAATACTTCTTTGTCTATTAATAGTTTTATTATATATGCAGGTTAGATACTTATTGAGTTTAGTTTCAATCAATGATATATTGTCGATTCCTTTAGTTATAATCCATGTAAAGAAATTAAAGTTGACATTAAAAAGGTAAAATCTGTTATTTCATTAAAAAGTTTGTACAAATAGAAGACTTCGCCTGGGTCTCGCAGCCCAGCGGATCTACTGCGGAAAATCTGCACTTCTCGGCGCATACATCCCCCCCAAGCATGAAACATTAATTCCACAGGGAATCACGCGGACCGCGTTGCAGCACGCCCCCGGCTTCACGCGCTCAAATCGGGAACATGGACATAAATTCCATTCTTGCAGCCACACAAGCTTATCTGTGCACAAGTATGCCATTATATTCTGTTCAAGTTTACACATTCAGGGGACATAAGTATAGAAACTTGAAATTAATGTCCATGTGTCCCAGCTAATTTACGTTTCCTTATAAAGATTTTTTATTTATGCTAAATGTAAAAGTAATTTCAAGATTTCTTTGTATATTAATAGTTTTATCATATTTACAGGTTAGATACTTAATGAGTTTAGTCAAAAATATATTGCCAGGTATGATACTTAATGAGTTTATATCAAAAATATATTGTTGATACCTTAAGTTATGTAAAGAAGTTAAAGTTGATATTAAAAGGTTAAAAATTAGTTATTTCGTTAAAAATCTTATATAAATAGAAGACTTCAGCTGGGTCTTGCAGCCCAGCGGGTCCACTGCGGAAGATCCGCACTTCTCGGCGCATACATCATTCCACGCGCGCCGCGTGAAACATCAATTCCACAGTTAATCACGCGGACCGCGTTTTAACACTCCCGTGTCTTCACGCGCTCATATCGGGAACATAGACCGAAATTCGATTCTTGCAACCTTACAATCTTATCACCGTTCTTCTCTCAGTGCACAAATCTATCATTATATTCTGTTCAATTTTACGCATTCAAGGAACATGATTATCGCAACTTGAAATAATTGCGAATACATTTTTGAAAGCGTATTAATTAAATCAATAAAAATTAAAAATCTAAATTTCATAAACAAACACTTACATAAATCCTATAACGATCCAAAACAACAAGAAATGAGTTTGTGTTCTTTATGCCTATCACTGTCTTTAAGGAAAAGAACATGCAAATATGGAAAATTCACAGGCTACTGATAAGAATAAGAGTAGATTTAAAAAACTGAATAATAGGGTTTTTATTTTAGAATTTATTTGTTTTTAAAAGATATTTATTGTATACAAATTCTTATAGTGCATATTTCTGCATATTTAGGATTATTGAGAATATTTTCATTTTAAGAACATATATTTGCATATTTTACGTTTTTTTGTTTCTTAAATTTATTTATTTCTTAGAAAAAATGCAAACCTGGAGATGACTTTAGAGTTTTCATCATCTCTGGATGAAGAGAACGGTACAGTTCATCAGAAAGTCTATATCCAGACGTGTCCGTATGTCCGTGCGCAGAAAGCAGTCCCGCACCGCGGCCTGCCCCATATCCTGCTTCTCCCTGCGTACGTTAAACTGTTTCGTCGCCGGTATCATAACCTTATGCAAAGTACAAGACCACGACAGCAGATGAGCCGGCAATGAAAGAATCGGGGGTTGAAGAGAGAAATTTAGTTCTCATTGCCGAAAAAAATAAGAAAATTCTAGAAAGAAATGGCGATTCGAGAACGGTGAAAACGATTAGTGGTATTTTACAGGGTGAAACGCGGTGTTGAAAATTACACAGCGAAAGAAATTGCAGCTTTTAATTCCTGTCCCATAAACGAAGTTCAACGCGAAGTTGTCCCCTTGAGAAATTGAAGTATTTTTTTCTGAGTATAAGAACATTCTTTTAGATAACAAAAAGATTCACACCAAAAATTGGAAAAATATTATAATCTCTTGCAGTACAAATTAAATTTGGTGTGTGTCACTCAACATGTAAATCAAACTATTTTGTGTGGAATAAAACACGCCCTTTTTTCTGTTCTTTTTAAGTGCACGTTTTCTTATTTTTAAAGCTTATTTGCATTTATATTTTCAGTATTTTTAATGGATTCGAATCTGCACCCTAGTTGTCAATATTCACAAATTAAAATCAAACGTAAAAATGTCAAAACAAACTGGAAAACTTTAAATAAATAAAAATCGAAAAAACTTAAATATTTCTTTCGGTCACAATTCTTTTTATTCGAAGCTTAGCGTTGAAGAGAAAGATATTAACTTCATATTTGCATTTGTATAAATGAACAACATATTTAAAATAATATTAATTATAATTTTAATAATGTTTGAACGTGTGCGATATACGTTTTTACGAAAGTTCGTAGTGATAGTTTAATTTTTACACTAAACTAACATTACAAAAAAACAAAACCATACAGAAGACAGTAGGTTTCACTTCCCAAAGACTTTTATCTTTTGAAGGTTAAGGTCTCAAAACCAGTTGCCGTTGCATCAACATTTATTTGAATTAGAGATTTAAATACGTATAAATTTTGCAGAACTCATAAATTCAGGTCGAGAGTTATTATTCCGCAAATAACAAATGGTATCTGATCCCAATTTGCCATTTGTTTTAAAAAGAAGATAATTTTACATTACAACACATTTACTAAGACAGAAAAACACAGTGACTGACATTCACAAAAATAGATACTTTTTAACAGTCGTGGCTTTTATTACGGTCAGTTATTTGTATATTTTTCGAGTGTACGATCATTCAGGGACATCATGCTAAGGAAAGTGAATTGTAGAAAGTGTTTCTTATGTTCAAGTGTTTCACTTATATTGTTAATTTGTGTACAGCTAAACACTTAACTTGTAAATGATAACACTGTATCGATGTTTCTGATTATTTAATTACTGCTATTAAAAAGAATAAGTACACACAGGTTCTTTTTTGTATATTTTTATGCAGAGTACTTCTACCTATGTGTACATATTTTTTGTAATTTTCAATTCATATCTCTCATTATAATATGTTCTTATATTTGTATCATTTACAAGAACTTTGTAAAGATAATTTCTTGCAATTATGTGTTTGATGTAGCCATGTATTAATTTGTGTTTTGATTTTCATAGTCTACAATTGAGATTTTCTCATAATTTTGTGGCAATTATTGAAAAAAATAGAAAACTAACTTCAATACATTTTTGTGCACGGTGTTCTCAGTAATTTTCATTTTCAGTTTCACATATATGCAGTTTAGATATTTAATGAGTTTATTTACTATCAAAAATATACTGTCAGTACCTTAAGTTACAACCCATGTGAAGAAGTTAAAAATGATATTAAAGGGATAAAAATCAAATAGAAGAATTCGAAATATATTAGTTTACTTTTGACAATATTTATACAAATATTACAGCGCACTAGGAAAGTCTCTACGCAGTCCCTGTTTCGACTCGGTGCGAGAGAGACTTTCCTTGCACAACCTTTATTCAGACCTCTAAACTTGGCCCATATTAAATAAATAAATAAAATGAAATGTGACGTATCTGTTATGATGATGATGATGATGATGATGATGATTACGAAGGTGATCTAATTGATGGGAGTGATACAGTAATATTGGAATGAGAGGCAGAGAAACGTAAAATTTTCTTCAGAAAACTTGCCGTGGATCAGCTTCATTCCTCATGGGTCGCCCATGATTTGAACCCTGGTCCCAGCGGTTAAAGGCGAGGTGTCTCACCTTTGGGAGCAGAGGTGCTGCCGCTCGGCCCCACACCACCTCACGTTGCTTATGGAAGGCCACCGCTCCACGCACTCGTGGATTGCAGTTAGCGTTGTTTAGGTACCCAATACATATTTATGGCGCGCCATATATTTTTCTTTGCTCCGGCCGCCATTATTTAAATGCGGCGAGCGGAAAAGTCGGCCACGCGGACTGAGGGCGCTGGCGACCACCCAACTCAAATCACATTTATATGGGCGCGCCACGCAGCGGAGCACGGCGGCGGCGGCGTTCGGAAAAAGGTCCCCGCATTGCGCGACGCGCCCTTCGCTTTTTTTTTCGACTTCGCTTCGCCCCGCTCCCGCCAGAGCGCACGAGAGGGGAAAATGTAATTAAACATTTTGAATCGGAAGATTTTTGCGGGCCGGGCACGCGCAGTATTACCGCTCCTCGCGGAACATAATGGAGACATTTCCAAGCTGCAGAGGCGTTCGGGGTCGGATATTCAAACCGCAGAGGTTTCCTCCACGACCGCACTGTTAAAAAGTTTGCCGTCTTTTGAAACCCTTGCGAAATCGTAATTTGAGCAAGATTTGATGTAACTGAGGAAAGAAATTCCGTCGCTTTTATGCGTCAAAAAGCGAATCTTACGGATGAAAGTTCTCATTAAGAGTTGAATAGTACTATATAATTTTCAACATGAAAGATTTATGTTTTTGAAATTGTTCCGGATTTTTTTTTTTCAATTGACTGAAAAAATTATGAATAAAGAAAAACGTTGCTTATGATGAGTTACCTAGAATAATATTACATTAATAGGTTCAAAATTGGGAAAGGTGTCTATAAATCCTATTCATTAAATACGTCGACGCCGAAAAATAAGAAAATATTTCTATGTATCGTTTATCATCTGGTTCCCTGAAGACTATTGACAGAATTTAAGAAGATTTTAAAAATAAGTTTTTCAAGTTGCGTTACTCTTTGACTCATTTTATTATAACTGTTCCGTGTACATTATTTGTTTGAACTTGGGCGTGGGTTACGGGGTACGTGCGGTTAGCAGGAAGACATTCCCACGCGGAATTCTGGTTTCTTCAACCTGAGAAGTGAATTTTCTCATCGTCACATAGCAACATGCACGTATACTGGGACATTGAAAGGGAAACGCACAGTATAATCTTGTCCAACCGGGAATCGAACCCGGGACCCGCCATGGAATGTGAGCACGCTGACCAATCAGCTAAACCGCCAGCCGAGTTACTTAGAATAATGTCATATTATTGCGAATAAAGTTTAAAACTGGGAAAGTTGTATAAAAATCCCATTTATTAAATACGTCGGCATCGAAAAATAAGAATACATTTGTATGTGTCGTTTATCATTTGATTCCCTGAAGATCATTGACAGAATTTAAGAAGATCTTGAAAACAAATTTTTCAAGTTCGTTTACTTCTTGACTCACTTTATTATCACTATTCATAAGACATTACAATTTCATTATTCGTGGTAACGGCAATGAAGATGTCCATGATAAATTCAGAATTTCGAATAACCCAATATTAGTTCAAAAGTTATATAAATAAGAATAAATGCTTAAAAAGTAATTACACATTACAGTATATTAAATTTATAATATTACAATTTAACATATAAATAATTAACAAGAATCGTTAACAATATTTTCAGTATTTCAATATTTTATTCGTAGAAAAAAGTTATTGTTTAGACTTTCCCTTTTAAAAAAAAGTTTATAGTTTATCGGATTATGGAAGTCTGGATAATTAAGTTTACCAAAGTCTATTTCATATTGTATTATATTTGATGATGTGGCATATTTTATCGACGTAATATTTTATTCGATCATAATTCTCATCTTCTATCTAGTCTATCACTAAAAGTTGACAGGTCTACATTTCCATAGAAGTCTCCAGTTTAATTAAGTTTTTGAGTGTATAACACCATGCGATTTATTTTTCTTAGTATCACTGAACATATAGATCTGTATAAAATTCTGTATTTATATCTGAAAGGTGGGTGTTTGACTTCTATTATTTTATTCGTACTTGCTACTTAACTTTCTTAACTTGTTTTAACAAGGTGAATGAGTCTTGGCAAGTTTAAACTTTCCTATGCAAGTTTAGAAAAAGTTTATTATTGATCAACCTTGTTAAGTTAATGTCTTTAAGTACTTCTCAGTTTTGATTTGTTTTTAGTATACCTGAAGATGTACACCAAAACAAGACATTAGAAACGTTTCGTTTTTAAAGATTACGTTTTTAAAATAAAATTATTTACTTTTATTTAAAATTTTAAACATTTACACAGAATTGACTTAAAATGTTTCAAACTACTATCTATTTTTACAAATAATATTCACATCGTACAACAAGCAAAATCCCACCCAACGTTAGGTATGTAACGCACAAAACATGGAGTACTTAAAGAAAATTCCATTCATTTCAGTTAATCACTTTCAATTTGTACCCTAAATTGGCTAAATAAATTGCAATTTTGTAGAATGTAAATTTCTTCCCTCGAGGACAGACCTTGAGGTTAATGAGTTCCAGACCCTCAAGGTTAATGAGAGTTCTCGTTTGAAATGTTTTGTAATCAAAATGACACAATAGTTTGACAAATTTATCAATATTACACAAATTTTGGACTTGGAAGCATACCACTTACGTCCATCTGGATAGCTCACTGATTATTACTTTACAACAGAACCCATTTTCAGGTTACCTTACAACAGAACCCATCTGTTACTAACATACAACATTAACTCTTGAATATTTAATCCGGTTATCAATACATTATATTTTCAATTTATTGATTTGTTACACTTTTCTTGATGGTCACCTACTATTATCTTTTATTACTAATTTATAATGCTCGCAGAAGTTGAAAACAAACGACGTACTGAGCCTCCGACCAAAGAGGAGGCGTTTGTTTCGTTCGATACCCAAAGAACTCAGTAAAACTGCAAAAACAATTGATGTGTTTCCATCTTGATTAAATAAGGAAACATTGATTGTTTTATTCCATCTATTCACATACTTTGTATACCTAATGAATTTTCATACCCAGTACCTCACTGCTTAAGACAAAGCTTACGTAAAAGGCAAGGCTTAGAGGAAGAGACTTCCCTCCATTAAATATTTTTGATTCACGTGTTTCTTTCTGCAACAACAACGTTTTTGATATTCTTCATTTACAAGGAATTTTTGTACTGTACTATAAAATGTTGTTGCAGTATTCGTATTACTATGTTTGGTAACATATTTAATTCATTCCAGTGTCATTCAAGGATATTTTATTTGTTTTCTTGAGAAGTGTGCACGCTACTTTTCGTAAAACCATTTTGTACGTTCTTTTTCAGCAGCAGTTTTGATGCTACAGTCCTCTATACATATTTCTTATCTACACCATTCATTGAAATTTAGAGCAAAAGTAATAAACGTAAACCACTTGCGCATAATATCCGCGTGTCCGGTCGCGACTCCCAGTAACTGGGTGTGAAATGTCTATTACTTCCACCGCTAACGATGGAACAGCTCACCGTCGGCTCAGAGAGTTAGCGGCGAACTCCCGACAAACACCCCACGGGCAGAGCCATTTTGTTCCGCTTTGGGCGAGCTGGCGCCATACGTCACGCGTCCATTTCGCTCGGCTCACTCTTCTCTCTCGGCGCGAGCTGAGCTGAGCTGGGCCCATCGCCTGCCCGTCGCCCCGGGCGATGATTAAGACAGAGAGAGCACTTGTTTATCGCCCGTGCGCTGTCAGCACCACGCCCCCCCCCCCCCGCCCGCAGCGCTCGCTGCTCTGAAACGGGAACGGGGCGAGGGGGGGTGGGGAGGGGAAATGCGAGGGTGGGGGTAACGCGGTGGCGGTGGTGGGGGATAGGGAACGGCAACGAAAGCAGGAGCGATGTGAAGCCGGGAATGGGCGGCGGGTAAGGCGGTTGCGGGCTAAAGGTAGAGGCTTCGGCAGGTTCGGGAGTGTAGACTAGTGTGGAGGTGTGGGGAGGTGGGATGCGCCGACAGTGGTGGCAGTTTCGGAAGCGAGGACGAAGACGAGACCGGGCGCGGGGACTGGGGAGACTGAACTGATGGGAGGAGGGAGCCTGGGTGCAGAAGGTTGCGAGGACGGACGGGAGGACAGTGGGTTGGCAAGGACGGAGGCGGGGGCGGGGCGGGGGCGGAGGCGGGGGCGGAGGTGGGGGCGGAGGCGGAGGCGGAGGCGGGGGCGGGGGCGTGGGTGGAGGCGGGGGCGAAGGCGTGGGTGGAGGCGGGGGCGGGGGCGGAGGCGGAGGTGGAGGCGGGGGCGGGGGCGGGGGCGGAGGCGGGCGCGGAGGCGGGGCGGAGGCGGGCGCGGAGGCGGGGGTGGAGGTGGAAATGAAGGCGGACACGGAGTGAGAGCAGGGGTAGGGTATGGACAGACGTCGGATCAGAGGCGGAGGGGCTGAGTTGGCTGCAACGGAGCTTTGCTGGATAGAGATACCTGGAAGTTGGCTGACATGTAAGGCGCCGTTGGATCTGACCACAGAACAGGAGAGAAACTCCTCCACCTCCCGGTATAAAAACTAATTCTAAATCAATTCTACCCAGTGACGCTAACACACGCGTTAAGTGTGAAGAAACGTCAGTCACGCGATTCAAGTCCGCGTCTGAAGAGTCGAACACAAGGCGAAACTGACCCGGAAAGTCGGCCTCCTGGCCTATTCTCACTCGGTCAACGACCAGTGGATGTAGAAGAGGAGTGTTACTTTCAACTGCTCTCATCTATTCTCATTCGAGAAAAAAGGTACAGCGGGGTGGTGCCGTATCCACCTACCGCACTAGTGTGCGAGCAGGGTGACTAGCGCAGAAGCGCAAAGGATGAGCAATTAGGGTAGTAAAACCGTATTGTCCTAGTTCAGGACTCATCAGAAAGGCTTTCAGCCTGTGACACTGTATGAATATTGATTAATTAAGTGAAGACCATAGCAGTTGAGATGTTCGATCATTGAATTGGGAGCAGGAGCGAAAACGGGGGCGGGGGCGGGGGCGGGGGCGGGGGCGGGGGCGGGTTGCGGGAGAGGCGACCGGGGATGAGACCAAAGTTGTCGGAGGGGGCGGGGAGGGGCGGGCGGGCAGCGGGGTGGAGGCCGAGGCGCAGTTACATATTTCAAGCGGCGGCGCGCGCGTCAGCCACACGACGCCGCGCCACGCCACATCCCGCCACGCCCCGCAGCACAAGCAAGCGAGGGGGAGGGGGAGGCTGCGGGCGACATTCGAGGGACAGCGCGCGAGGCCATGGCCCCCTCCACACGCCCTCGAACGGAGCACACATCGCACAAAGATATTGCCACGAGAGCACCACGCCGTTTTACGCACTCTTTCACGTGCGCACTGCAACCAAAGACCTACATCTCTCATGTACATGTAAAATATTAAATGTAGAAAGGTTTAAAAAGGTTATAAATATTTTTTAGATGTTCTCGGGTGTATACTCTCAATTAATTCCGTAAAGATCAACAAAAATGAAGCGCAAATTTTTATTACTTGTATTTCGAAGAGAAATTGAAATTCTTCTTTAGGTTCAAATTCACTCGCTACATTATTTTATTTCCAAAAGGTGATATTAAATCCTCTGCTATTATTGGTGTGAACATAAATACGTAGGTATATTCAATATTGTATTTAATAGTAAAAATTTAATAATAATTTTTATGTGTTCCATATTTTTCTTCTCCAAAAGTTTTGATCCTCCCTCCTCAGCAGGTAATTAAAATAATGTTATTCTTACCGTGGACAAAAAATATGGAGTAGAGTGGCAATGCACTGTCTTGTGCTATTGTTTATGATGAGTTTTGATAAAGAAATTATGCTCGTTATTTCAAGCGTTGGTTGTAATTTGAGGTATTAGATCTTCTTTGGCTCTGAATCAAAAACATGAGGACTATTCACTCTCAAACCGAATATTCAGAATACATCTGTAGTATTTTAGTATTAGTATAATAGAGTTAAATAATGAAGATACATCAGCCATTACTTATAAAACAATTTTTTGTCAAAAATATAGATTTTGACACAAAAAAACTAATAATTTGTTCATATACTGAAATTAAATAATGTTTTCTTGTTTAAAAGAACGCACGTGTTTGTAATTAGTTACATTAATTTACGAAAAGAATGAAAAGCATCAATAAAATTTGGATTTAAGAGTCGAGCTCCGGAAAGAGCTCCCGTTGTTAACACACGGGAACTTTAAACCTTCGTATTGCAAGGGTAAAACATCTCAACAAGGAATAAACAAAATAGCGCACAATCTAAAATTAAACCCACATTACATTCCTAGTTCTGTCTCTATTTCCTCTAAAGTTGGTGAATATGTTAATGATACGATCATTTCATCCCCAAGTCCAATTTCCATTTGCACAAAAATCTTATGCATGGGTATTTCGTATGAACAGCTAAAAAATGTAGAAAAAATGAGCATATCAACAGGAAACGAAACGCACTCACCCGTGAGGCTGTGTATCCACAGAACATTCGTGCGTCGTGAACCAATTCACGTCGGAATGAGCACATTTAAATGCCACGCCAAACGACACTCCGCAATGTTTGCTCGCATGCCGAGTTAATGTAAAATCTCGTGACCGTACGTTGTATGACACTGCGGTCGGGATGGCCTGATATTCGGTCAGTAGCGCAGTCACATAGTCTGTGTGCTGCGTTTCCCCCCATAACGATGTGTCGTGAGAGGCCAATCAACGCGAACGACTGCGGCAACGACAGAGAAGGATTCTTCCGGGCGGCTCCGCCAGTGTGCTCGGGCCTTTACTACATCCGTCCGTGAGCGCCCTCTGGTCTCGCCGGAAGCTTCCTTTCAGAGCTCCGCTTTCCTTCTTTGCCGTGAAACTCTTTCGCCGCCCCCGGCGCCGCTCCACCCCCGCCCCCAAGCGCCTGCGGAGGGGTAAAACGCTTTGCAACTAATCCAGTAATCGGATGCCGGCGCTACCGCATTCTATCGGCGACTCGACCGCTCGCCGCCCGCCCACCCGCCGCCCCTCCCAGCGTGTCACCACTCCTCTCCCGCCCCTCTCCCTCCCTCTTCACTCTGCCGCTTTCTAGCCCCTCCCCCGTTTTCCTTCCCTCTCTCCTCCCCTCCCTCATCTTCACTGCTTCCTCTCCTCACCAGTTTGCCCAACTCTTCGCTCACCCCTTTCCCCGCTTTAGTCACCCGCTCCTCCCCACCCCTCTTCCTCTTCACGCGCACCGCTTTCTCGTCCCTCCTCCCGGTTTCCTTTCCCCTCTCTCCTCCTTCTGCTCCTTCACTGCTTCCTCCCCTCCACGGCTCGCCGCACTCTTCACTCCCACTCGCCTCCTCTCTCACCGTTTTCCTATACCGCCCCTCCCCTCCCCGCACTCTTCCCCTCCTCCGATTCCTCCCTTTCCCATCCCCCTTCATCTTACTCTTCCCTCTCGTCTTCCCTCCACCCGTTTTCCTCCCCACGCTCCTCCCATCCCCTTCCTTCTGCCCATCCACCGCTTCCTCCTCTGTCAGCCTCCCACTCTCATCCCATACCCTCGTTTTCCTTCCCCGCTCTTCCCTACTCCTACATTTTCTTCTTCCCCTCCTCCACATTCTCACCCTCCCTCTCCCTCACCCCCGCTTCCTCGCCCTCCCCCGCTCGCCCCAATCTTCACTTCCCACTGCCTCTCCCCCTACTTCCGCATCTCCCGCGTCCCACTCCATCCTATCACGTTTAAGAGGCGGTTTTTGTTTTTCGCCGGCCGGGTATAGAAAGCGGTGGCGGTGGCGGTGGCGGTGGCGGGGGCGGGGGCGGGGGCGGGGGCGGGGGCGGGGGCGAGGGCGGGGGCGGGGGCGGGGGCGGGGGCGGTGGCAGGCTGACGCTGCCACGGGGATTGCGCGCGCCGCTAATAAAAGTCAACATTAAACAAATTTCCCCGAGCGTGTCAAGGGAAAAATTATACCAAAAGGAAATATGTGCTTTTCAGGTTTAATCACGCCGCCGCACCGGAGCAACAGAGAGGATGTGCCGATGCAAGAACACTGCGCTTGGCAGAAATCGCCTTCCAGCACGTTCGTGATAGTGAGGAGGAACGTAAGAGCGTTCTGAAATATTGTTGATTTGTAGAGATAGGTTGACATTCCGAAAAGTAATAACCCTTAATTTTGTTCGTTTCCGCGAACATACTAGTTTAGATCCCCTGTGATAGTATATAATCTGTTCAGTTATGTTTTCTCCCTGAGTGATTGAAGCGCCATAAAGCTTCGAATTTTAAGTAAAAACGAGTCGTTTAATAGCACTATCTCTGTGCTACTTAAACGGCGTGAAATGAACAATAAGTTGTTAAAAGTAGACATCTAGAAGCGATAGACATTGCCTCGCTGAAGACTGTTAGTACGTTTTCACCATCTTCATTCGAAAACCAAGGATCGTCCACGGGGTACGTCACAAAAGGAACATGCATTGCCAAAGAAAAGTCAAGTCTGTGGTTAGTACGCAAATTTATGCCAGAAGTCTTTTTCTATATTCAAGTATATGTGCTCATTGAATTAAAGTCTAATGACACGACCATAAATTCTGTAATGAGATGTAAAATTTTGAAGAAACTGAAAGTACCAATTTGCAGAGATACGACTAGTGCAATGAGGGCATGACAAATTTAGCGTCTCGGTTTCATTGATCTTGATGATAATTATTTTTTCGAACTGGATTTTTTGAATTTCTATCTTTTTTCTGAAACTAAAGAACAACTTAAAGAAGGTTGTGGTTTAATAAGTAAATTCAATCATTCTGTAAGGACGGTATTAATAAATTGATTACCCATTGTAAAATGATTATTCATAATCAAGGCGATCATGTACAACATTAATTATATTATACCAATAAATATGTAGAGACACAACTTCTTTTTCACGCAAATATGTATACTATTTTACAATAAATATATTAAAATATATTTCTTTTCAGCATGCTCTCTTCTACCACATATTTCAAAACATTTATTGTTTCGAGTCATGCGCCCCAGGCGTTAATTTATATTCGAATCTCATTCATGCATTAGCGTGTTTGCAGCAGTTTCACAGAGAAGCCACTTTTATGATCACTCATATTAAAGGGATTAGCACAATCGGTTTGCGACTAAAATAACTAATAAATCGAAAAGCAGTAAAAACACAATAAAACAGTCTGAATAAAAAAACACAAACATATCCAACAGGACAAAAAGAACATACATGCAAAGTTATTAATCAAGAAATTCAAAATAATAATTTCATAAAACGCTGGTTGGCTGCAGTCCATTTCATTTCACGAGAACATTAATGTTTCCGGGTGAGCACAACGGTCTGAACCCCTTGGAGACCTCGCGTCTAGGGAGATAGGGTGTGCTTGTGCTTCTCTCACTTCCTGACTGGCTGACGCATTGCTCCCTGACCCGTTCACCCCATAACGTTCAACATACCACACTCGGCTGAACCATCACTCCCGAAAACACAATTGTCGGTTTGTAAAGCGCTCATTACTCATCGATAAACGCTCCGTTTCGTTCTCGATTGTCCGGCCATTTCCTTTAATTGAGTTGAGAATGACCCGCGGTGTACGACCGTTTGTACTAAATTTAAAGTGCATTCGCTCCGGAACGATGTTAATAAAAGTCCGTGTAGAATAAAAATTGTTGCGGTTCAGGTAATTGAAGGCTTGTATTCTGCGAAAGCAGTACTAAAAGCGTTTTTACTGGGTTTGTTTACCACTGAAGCTGGAAATTGATTGCAGTCTGATAGTTTTTGCAGTCGCATCAAAAAAATCCAGAGGTAATCAGAGAACGGTGGGTGACGAATACAGAATTGGTGAGCGATCAGAAATTGAGGCAACGCTCGTAGTGATCTACAGCCCATTGTTATTAGCACGTCACTTATGTTATCCTTAACAGGCCATTTAACCCTTTTGTGACTCGGAAAATATAACTTTCTAATGACAGCGTTAGGCACTCGAGTACCTACAACCCTTAATCAGTCTTTTTGAAAACATAGCAAATATGTGCTCTAGGATAGTGGAAAATGAGCATCCAATTTCATGTGAATCACATAGTAAAGCCAAAAATGAAAATATTACAATGTAACAAAATGAGGCGGCAACGCTGAGAACAATATTTAATACTATGGAAAACAAATTTAGATTAGTATCCCAAACTGTCTGTTTAATTTATATTGTCAGGAGAATGGTCCAGGAGTAATTTCTAGACAGTCAGTTTATAATACTTTTTACCAACGTTTCGAAACTCTTTTCCTTTCCCAACCAGAAAAGGGTTTCAAAACATCGGTAATAAATGTTATAAACTGACTGTCTAGAAAATAATCCTGGACCATTCTCCAGACGAAATACATTTAGGCGCGTTGAGGTCATTTCACAGGTCTCCCTATTACCCACGTGGCTCGTTTGGTCCCATTCAGCGCATACCAATATCATCCAGCTAACATTAACGTATGCATATTGGGAAGAGTATGTGCGACGTATTAGAATCTGCAGAGAAAACTAATTGCTGACCAATTGCCGTTTCAACCTTAATTTCCTACATCATAACTATGGGCCACAATCAAAGTTTTAAACCAACTGATCGAAAAAAATTGAATAAATATATTTCCAATTAGGTGTCTGTGCTGGCTGTAAACTTGTGTGCACATTCCAAAAGTAGTTGCAAATCATTTCATCAGAATATCCCTGAAATCAATGCATGAACGCGAAATCAACACAGTAGTAATTGTCTATCACAGAGAAAATACATCTCGTAATATTTCTGAGCAAAGATAATGACTGTTGTCACATCTCAGAGACAGGAATCACAAATGCAAAAAATGTCCTTTTTATTTGTGTCAAAATCAAGAATGCCAAGAACATTCTAATATTCCGACAAATTGTGAATGCTGCAAAAGGAAGTCAAAATATAAGAATATGTATTGTTACCAGTGAATAAAGTGCCCAATTAATAAATAAATAAAATTAAGAATAAAATGTGTCATCTCATTGTAATCTCTACACACGTCAATTTAAAATACGTACTCAGATACCTTTTCCATCTTTTAAAGATGACAAATATTTTTCTCGAATTTTCAAGAAAATAATAAGGGTTCAATGCACGTAATATGCAACAAATACTTAATGGAAGGATTGGTGATGTCATTCAGAGGCAAAGCAAAATGAGTTTAATAAGAGATATTGACTTTTTTTGAAAAACCGAATGGCGACCGAGTATTTTTCCGGTCACATAAATGAGAGCAGCTACATATTCCAACAGTCTGCCAGACTGTTGCTTGTCTTCGATTGTATTCAAAATACTGAATTCGTTGTTGTTTTTTCTTTTCATTGATTGGATAGCGATTCCCGGCGCGCCAACTGCTAAGGTCATCAGTCTCGTAAGTATAGTACATGTTTTATTCGCGGAAGTTTACCGTCTTCCCCCGCAGAACCCGCTCTGACCTATGTTGACTTGCAAGTTTTTCCTAAACTACGCATTTCCCACCAGCATGGCACCGCCTCAGTCATGACAAGCTCTAATTTCCCGACGACCGTGGTAGTGTAGTGTATGAAACTGTGTGAAAGGAAAGGGAGATGAAAGGACGCGGAAGAGAAAGAAAAGGTCGTGCGCGGTCCTTAGTCTGTTATGGTACCGCTCCGGCATTCACCGCATTATGGTACCATTCCGGTTGATCGGAGAAACCAAGGAAAACTACCGATGGAAGAAGCCAACCGCCAGAATTCTCCTCCAGACAGCGACTGAAGTCGATCCAGCTATTTAGTGTAGGAAATCCTGCCGCCGTCTGAACTTGAACTCCAGGACCTCCCGGTCAGAGGCACTGCAGTGACATCAACTCATGCCCTGAACCACTTAAGTCGGTCACCTTGAAATCATGACGGGCAGTTAAGTTGTGCAGGGCAAAAGCGCGTTGTCTGCCAAAGAAAAATTAATACTGCCGTGCACCAAAAATTAATATATTAATAAAGATTGACGTATTATATTTTTATTAAATATTTATAATAACATTTTTCATTGTTATAGTAACATTAATTTCAATATTTATAACAACATCATTTCATTATTTTTCAGTAAGGAATCAAAAAGCATGACACTTATGAGAAGCTCTCTCTTTAAAGTGGAAGTAGGAGATAACATTGAGAAGTAAGGTTATGTTTACAATCTTGCGCAGCGCGATACCATTTGCATAAAAGTCGTCTTCTACTCCTTTCAACGGCGTCAATTAACTGACTTTAGCATGTTCTCTCTCCTATTCAGTCTCGATTTGAATCTCGCCGGGCGAGTGAGACAGGACAGTCCGCTTTTCTACGAATTAGCTTCGGTGTCTAACATTCTGTCGGCAATCTAGTGATCTTATTCCATTATGAATGAATAAAATTAAATAATCATAATAATAAAATTACCATTGCAAGAAGTGGAACAATTCCAAATAGAAACTAATGGAACAAATAGAAACTAATCGAAAAACATTCAAGTAAATACGATATTCTATTCAGAATTAACATTTATGCTCTCCGATACTTTTAGCAATAGAAATTTTGTTAGCTATAGCTTTTCTAATTGTATTAAGCCTAGCACCAAAGATTAAAAAATGAATCATCAATAACAAAAAAATAATGTATTAAATAAATCACAATATTTGGAGTCAAATAAACCGTATTAAAAAAATACGAAGTATTGGATTTTTCATTCCAAAAGAAGAAATAGAAACATTTCTCAATTATCAACGTAAACTTCGTAGTATAACGTAAAAAGCGTCTTACGACTTGTATGGCTAATGAAGCCGTAGAGGGGCACGCTGTAGGACAATACGCGTGTCCGGCATTCACAGGGCGATGGTCTTTCACTACAGTTTTACGCTGCAGTGAGGCCGCAAACACAGAAACGACAGCCTTTGGAATTCCAACAACGTTTTTATTCCAATGCCCTGCTTTCCATTGCACCGCCATCATCGTCGGATGTGCTCTAAGGCAGTCAGAAAACGCTACGGTGATGGCCAAGTCGCCCAAAGTACCTCATCGGAATAAACTTTTTTTGGAAAAGACAATGTCTGACATCCTCTTATTGCTGATGATGGCGGACGGAAGAAAGCTATTTCCCTTCCGAAAAACAAGAAAGGACGGAATTCACCTCCAAAGTGCTCATTGCGAAGGCATGTTTTGACAAATAAATACTGAGAATGAATATTCTTCGAATGTATACATGAAAGAGACTCAAAATAATAAATTGCAGCCTTTAATAAACAGATGATAGTATAAGATATTGACCCTGTTTACTAAGAACTTAATTTCTTTGCAACTATTTAATGTTTTATTGCTTGTTAATAACCTTTTCCCTACACTATGGTTCGGGGGAGGAAAAATATTTGAAACACCACAACAAGAAAATGTAGAATATAGATCGTCAAATCCGGATTTAAGTTTCGTTTCAGCTGCAACGTCACGCACACATCAGGATTAAGATCAGTTAATGCTGTGTACAATATAGTTAAGACTGTCCCAGGTGGAGTGGAAATGCACGCAATTTTGTACCCGAAAATCGATTAGCGTATATCGATGGGCGCATGGTGTCACGCGTAACTCTAGTTTAAACGTTTTTAGGCTAAAACATGATAAAAATGTCAGGAGTACGATCTAGTTGCGCCATTTCGAAGATCATTTATATATTTTAACTTATGCAGAACTTTTATAAATTTTCTTCAGCTACATCCCACACATCTAATTTTGGGCGTGCATCCTTGGTGCCCAAAATTTTAGGACCTAACATTCCAAGTCATTTTTCAACCACATTGATTCTTGTGGCTTAGACGTTTTCTGCATAAACTCATTCAGGAACTGTAAATCTTTAAATTATGTCATGAACGTTTTTTAATAATTTGAGTGATTGTTCAGTAATGGCACTAAGAAAAGGAAAATTTTCGGTGTCGTACATTCCTACGAGATTTTCTTTTCTATAAAGCCGACACAACATCCTTTATAAATTGCAATCTTCTTGGTTCTGCGATATTTCGAGCACGTGAATCTGTCTTTGAGAAGAACTATACTTCGAACCTCGACCGTTTCCATTTAATATATTATACAAGTATTAAAACAGTATTTTATATAATTTTTTAGGTGATGTCTTTAATACAGTTAGTGAATTGAAGTGATCAACACATTTACCACTTCATGTTTTTAATATCAAATATTTCATCTAACATTATCTACCCTTTCCCGTCACATTTTATTTTATTAAATAAATGTCATTATCAGAACACAAAATACGCGCTGAAAATAATTTTGTATGGATTTGTATGCAGTGTCAATATCATTCATTTGAAAATATATTAATTTCGTTCCGAAATGAATGTACCTGTTTTATACAGTAAGTTGCATTACAATCTTTCTGTATTTCTAACCTCATTTACGTTTGCTTGTAAGACAAGCTCGCAAATCTAGAACCCACAGTTTTCTAGAACTAAATGGTCACTTGCGGTTAGCGCTGCGTGTATTGCTGGATCCGTAAACGCCTACTTAATTACTCATATATTATTCTATAAAATTCACGAGTTTTCGTTTAAATTTGTTAGATATTTCTCTATCTGATAGTTCAAAATTTTTATGTCTATGACGTATAAATGGTACAAAATCGTTATCTTTCTTTACCATAAAAACAAGGAGTGTGTAAAAATGTAATAAGTAGTAATTTTAGTAGGATAGCATATGTTACTTGCATATGTAACATATTTAGTTTCAGCTGCAATTCATCAAGTCATAAAACCATAATATAAACATATAAAAGATATTTCATCTGCAAATTGATGCATCTATTCAGTTTTTAAAGGTTAACAAAATGATAAAATGAATATAGGGGGCGCGAGAAATGAGTCACCATTTGTTTCTTATGTAATTTATGAGTCATACTAGATATCCCATTGAACATTTCAACAACAGTATCAATAGTTTAAAGAAACAAATGAGTTTCGAAAGCATGCGTAATTCACGATACCACCGCTAGGAGACTAGTTTTATAATAATGCCGTCAAAAAAAGAGTGACAACACAGAAGCTCGAAATAATTATCCATTTTCTTCTTCAATCAAAAACTTATTGTTAATACAAACTCAAAAATCATATACTACAAAGGAAAACACTCTTTGGAGAATTGTTCTGATGCCGCACCTGCTCAAAATTTTCATCATTTTAATTCGTAACTTCCTGCAAGCGAACAAAGACTTCAGCAATTATCATGTGACACAAGTCTTCTGTGATGCTTAAAGACTAATTTTTCTAAGCACTATTAACTCATGTGGGAATTTTGGAATTTTTTGCCTTTAGGTACCTCCAAATTAAGTCACATGGGTTGAGATCTGAACTATTGGGGGGGCCAAAATTATCCGCTTCTGAAACCACCTGGAAACCTAAATGAAAAATTATCCACATGTCGAAACGCTTGCGCAAGAAATCCAAACTGATTATTCAGTCTATGGATGGTTCTCTCGCAAGGGACTCATCGTGTATCAAACTGTTGTAAAAACCGCCTTTGAGTCACAACAAGACTTTTCGTTTCATGAAAGAGAATCACAGCTGTCGATTGCTGCTGGCTGTCTTTCTTCTTTTGTCGGTCATTGTTACACAAATTAGTCTCTTAGCGGCTGTATTGTGAATTACACGTTATTTCGTAACTCGTTTGTTTCACCAAGATCTATTGCTACTGCGGTTGAGATGCTCAACGCGATAGCTAGTGCAACTCATAAATTATGTAAGAAACAAATGGTGACTCATTTCGTGCACCACCAATCATAAAAACAGAATGAAATGAACATAAAAAATATTTAAATTTATCTTAATGAATGTCAATTCAAACAATAAAATCTCCCAATAAACGCTAGCATATAACATATTGACAATTCTTATAGATATGGAGAAAGCTAGAATAAAATTGCGGAAAGTGAATTCTTTGTTTTTTCTGCAATTTTGTCGTTATTCATCAATCATAATAATCCCCACAGTCAGCACACCTAGAGAAAAAGAAAGGTAAACCAACATCGTGATCATCTGCCAGGAAAGGTGAAGGAACAAAAGCGTGCGACCCCTACAGGTTTGCCAGAAGTGTTTCGATCTCTTTTACCACCACCACTACGAAATTTTGCCAAAGAACCTCTCCAATGAAACAAAATTTCCCAACTTCGAAACGAAAAGTATTCCCCCAAATTATGGACAAACGACATGAACTGATCCTGGCGATTCTATTGGCTATCCTCTTAAATTTAAATAATTCATATCAATCAATCATCGTCCTTTGAGGTGATCGAAATTCCATTCTGTCAACGTTTTTCTCATATTTTTCTTTCTCTATGTTTGTCGTTTATTTCTTTTGATACATACAAATAAGAGAGAATAACTACTGATTTTTTTATTTATAATAATTGACAGAGTAATATTTTTATTACCGCTCCGGATGAAAATATTTCCCCCAAAATATCCTCAAAATTTCCCCGTCGATTTACATTCCGCATTTTTCCCCACAGCGAAAAGAAATCCCCATTTTGGGGGAAAAGTTACCCAATCTGGCGACCCTGGCGTCCTCCTTGGCCTCCGCTATGAAACTAGTGAGGAACACAACCACATTGAAATGCATTGCAACTGCAAGAAACTTTTTAGGGCGATTTTTAACAACTTTGTCATATAGCGACCACTGTGATTGTTTTATCCGTAGGGGAAATGTAGGAATAACACAAACACACATATCATGCCCGAGGCGGGATTCGAACCCGCGACCCTTCGAGCCAAGGCAGCAACGGCCCTTCAGCCCCAGCCTTTGGCCTCTGCTGTCCAGGCCAAATGAAACAGACTTGCTGTGCTTTCAATGGCACACTAAGAAATAGCTTCTCCGAAACCCTAGAATATGAGAGCGTTGTAAAGCGGGAGTAACCTCAACCTCTGAGTGTGAGTGTGTATGTGTATGTGTATGTGTGTGTGTGTGTGTGTGTGTGTGTGAGAGAGAGAGAGAGAGGGAGAGAGAGAGAGAGAGAGAATAAGAGAGAAAGGAATGAGGAATAATTGGGAAATTTGAAGAGGGTTGAGAAAGGGACGTGGAAATGGCGAAAAGAGGGGAAGTGAGAAGGGGAGGGGAAAGAAGAATGTAAAGTTGAGGGAGAGGACAATATCAAGAGGGGGAAAAAGCAAGACGCAGGGAAAGGGAGGACACGGCAAATGGGATGTGATAAGGGAGTGAAAGCAGAAGTGGATGAGGTACAAGAAGAGGATTGAAGCAAAGTGGAAGGCGAAGGATGAAGGAAGGGATGAAGAAAGTCCGGCCGTTCGTTTTTGTTTCCATTAGGGACAGGGGCAAGAACGCCGACAGAGTAAGTTCCGTAAACATCTGTAGGATAGATTCGCCGTGGTTGGGAATTGAAGTTAAAAGAGGAAAGGAAAGTGGACATTGAGGAGGAAATGGGATGGGAGTGGGAAGGGTGGGGAAATTATGAAATGGGATGGGGGACGAGGAGAGAGAGGGGGAAGAAGAAGAGGATGAGAGGGAAAGGCGAAGGGGAGGATAGATGACTGTGGAGGAAGGGAATAAGAAAGGTGAGGGGGTAGGAAGGGATTGACATACAAGGGAATGAGAGGAGTAAGGGAGGCAATGGAAAGGTACGAAGGGCAGTGATGGAAAGAGAGGAGAAAGACGATGGGGTGGAAGGCGGGGAAGGCGAAGGGGAGGAGATTATACAGGGAGAGGAAGAGAAGAGGGAAGAAGAGGGAGTAGGATAGGAATGAGGTACAGGGAGATGATGAGAGGAGTGAGGGAGGCAAAAGGAAGGAATGAAGATCAGTAATGGAAAAGAAGAAAGAGAGGAGGAAGAAGACGATATGAGAAAAGGCAAAGAAGAGGAGAGGTGACGAAGATAGGAAAGGAGTAAGGAAGAGAAGGCAGTAAGAAGGGAATGAGGTACAAGGAGGTGATGAGACGAGTGAGGGATGAAAAGGGAAGGGAATGTTAAAGAGGAAAGGGGGAGAGTAGAGGATAGAGAGTGAGAGGAGGGCGCGAGGGACCCGCAGACAAAGCGAAGAGCAGGTGCGTGACCGCGTCGTCGCAGGCGAGCCGAGAGGCGCGGCTAGAGGGCGCGAGAGCGAGCACGCGTGTCTAGAGGGCGGCGGGCAGAGAATGGCCTCGAAAGGGTCCAAGGGCCACGCACCCGCCCTGCCCGTGCGGTGCGCGTGCGCGTGTGGGGGGGGGGGGCAAGACCCTCACAACCCTTCTGTTCGAGCGCGGTCGGGCGTCGCCGAGCACCGCCTGCTCGGCTCGCACTTGGCGCGCCTCATCTGGGCCCTCGGAGGCTGCGCGCGGGCCGCTCGCTTTTGTCTGCGGCGGCCGCTGGCCTCGCAGGCCGAGGGGCTTCCGCCTTGGCGGAGCACGCGCCGTCGATATCCGCCGGGGCTGTTCTGCGCATTCACTCGCCTCCAGCAGGTTCCGGAGCTGCAAACTATCAAAGGGAAGCCCTCCGTCCGTCTATTCAATCAGTTTCACTAGTGAATTTCGGGATTTATTGAGTTCTTGTTTCAAATCAGTTAATTGGTACCTCGTAATCTTTAGAATTCAGTATAATCTGTATATATTATTATCACCATCGCCAACATATAATTGTTGTTTATCATAGTACAATTGAAATAATTGTTATAACACAATATTAGAGATAGTATGATTATTGCATTGTTTTGTATTTTACTCGTTTATTATCTTGTTATTATTATTGTAATTGTTGTTAATGAACTTCCACCGGGTCATACCCAATTGCAGTTCAAATAAATGTGTGTGTGTTTAAATATTCGTATATTTCCTCTCTATCTGCAGACCCTTTTGATCTTCAATTTTTAAAACTGAATTGTTAAGGCATGAGACACGAATGCTGATATACAAACGATGACTGTGAATTGGGTATGAAATTGGATATGAAAGGGTTGGGTATTTTCTCTACACTTGTTGCATAAAGCACACCTTCTAAATCAAATTACTGTAGCTTTTTCCATGAGGTACCGATTGTCTGCGCCACGAAATTTCTTTGCAAAACTGTGCTAGGCTTCTGACGGGAGTGACGGTTATCGAAAAAAGGCCGTTGGAGCTAGTCACTTGTTGGTTACAGACGCGAGACGTTCTTACTGTCTCGTGTTTGTGATGCGTGATGGACGTTTGTGTTCAGTTAATTTAAATCTCGACTAGCGATGAAAATGTTTCATAAGGTGCTAATCAACTTTAAATACGTTAAAAACACCACGTAGCGTAACAATGCAACTATTGTTTTGTTTGATTTTAGAAAAGAAGTTGTCTAGTGTCAAAATTTTTAATTCTTAAAATCTCTTCGTTCAGGTAGCGAATATCATCAGCGCTAATTTTGCAGCGTCTGAGCGGAAAACGAAGTTCTTTGGAAGTTTGAAGAACTTTGCTTTCATCCAGACGCTGCAAGAATAGCTCTGATGGTGATAGTTAAGCAATAGAAAAGATCTTAAAAATTAAAAATTTTGACACTAGACATCTTATTCCCAAATTATGACAATGTGTCGATCGCACCAGCAATATTATTAATTATTAAATTTGCAACTATTGCCATGGTTACGTGACGTCAGTTTACGGACAACCGTACCTGAGGAGTTGCGAAAGCTGCCCCCAACTCCACATTCCACGCGGGCGGAGTGATAGTTCCCTAAGTTTTGCGACTGAGAGAAGTGAACTCATTCGCAAAAGAATGATTGTCAACAGAGTAAATGTATTCGTTTGTGACCGTTACACCGCTCTCGTAATTTCACAGAATTTAAAACGCATGAGAAATCCTGGTTGGGCCAACCAAGATGGCTCCTTCCCCTTACCAGACGACAGTGACTTTAGCATAGTAGTAATATTACTCAGACGGAGAAAATTGGTTACGAAATGAAAAAAAACTTTTCTTCCACTGATTTTCGTGCACGATAGTCCAGCGAAGTTTTCTAGCTATAGTTACCATACAATTTCCTAACGGAACTTCTAAGCTAGTCATACAGCACTAGCTGGCCGATTGATTAGTGATTCTGGGGGCGTCAACTGCTAACATCATTATTCCCGCAAGTGCAGTGCATGCCTTTTTCATGGGAGGGGGGGTGATATTTCCCCGCTAAATGGCGATCTACCCGTCCGCTTGCGGGGTTTTCCCAACCAGGTATCTCCCAAAAGCTTGTTACCACCACAGCCACGACAGGTTCTAAGCTCCCGACCGGTCTCCTGGCATGCGTGGTCGTGCAGTGCATGTGTGTGTGTGTGTGTGTGTGTGTGTGTGTGTGTATGTGTGAAAGCAAGGGGTGAGGATAAAACAAGGAAGAGGGAGGGAACGTCACGCGCGGTCCATGACCCGTTTGTTGTAGTGGTGTCAATCGAAGAAACAGAGCAGTCGGTCTATCGGAGAAACAGAGCAGTCGGTCAATCGGAGAAACAGAGCAGTCGGTCGCTAGAATTCTCCTCGAGGCAGTTGCTGAATTCGACCTAGCGACGTCGCTAGTGTCTAAAATCGTGACACCGTCGGGACTCGTACCGTAGGGCAGGGCTTTCCAACTAGGAGCCCGCAGGACCTTTTGGGCGGCCCGCCACAGCTTTGAAAAATGTTATTATACCAACCAAATACAATACAATAGCACAATTCATCTTAATTTTATTTAATGATATATTACTTTTCTCGTTGAATGTACATTAATCATTAAGTATGTCGAATAAAAGTCGTATCTAATACATATATTTGTTTCTGTATAATCTCAGTAGTTAGGGAAAAAACATCTTAAATGACGGTGCGTCCCGCGGCTTGACTAGAATTTGGTACGTGGCCCATAAGCGCTTCTAAATGAAATGGATATGCCTTCCGGACAGAGGCGCTCCAGAGACTTTGAAGTACTGCGCCACCGAAGTCGATCACTGCCTGGCGAGGTTGATGGGAGAGGGGTGAAGGACGAAGACAGGTCAGAGGATCCAACACGCGACCAGTCGCTGTGAAGACGACCTTGCAGCAAAACCTGAAGTATCAACGCAACGACTCATGTGGGAATATTAACCCTCAACCGACACCCTTATATTTTGTTACACAAATGGGACACGGGGGGTTTCACATCTCCCATCAAGTAATACAATATTTAGAGGTTCTTTATGACTTCAATATTTGTATTTTACGAACCTAATGAAACTTTTAATTCTGAAACATACAGATTTCATTTCAGAACACATGTTTCACCCCTTTCTATTACTAACTCCTGTTCATTTACGATCAGTGCAGTGCACTCCACTCATCTGCGCGATCTGTGCTCATCGCAAACTCCATTTTCCTAACGAAACAAAACCGATATTACGTCTTAAAAGTATATTATTATTTCAAAACGATTATCTGAATTTATACCTCATTACAAATAGATTAAATTCTCAAAATTTAAGTACTTCAAATTAAAATACTTATGTAAATGTCTTACAGGGATGTGCAAATTCATTTCAAAATAATAGAAACTGACGAACGTAACATTTACCAACTATGAAATAAATCACTATGATTGATGAACTGATTAAATGGATTTACGTAAAGTTAAGCGGTGAGAGTTCCCCATATTTGTTCCAATTAAATAATTAAACATTGAGTGGGGGTGTTCTACACCCCAATGTACCGGTTCAGGGTTAAGAGTCGTGCATTCAGGATGTATTCCAAGGAGGGATAATTTGAGCTCAATGCCCCTTACATAGTTACGAACTAAATATTTTAAATCACAAACACGTAACAAAATATATCCGAGTATATTAATCATGGATATATTCTTTTGGATGTGACGAGATATACAAATGCTAAGTAGTTTGAAGAACAAAAGTAAAATTACGAAATATGCTAACTCTCGGAAAGGGGACAAGGTTCCCAAAGCCTCCTTTGAATTCTCTACTGATAGGGATCCAGCTTCAAAGTGCCGGCTACCACGGAAGAAGAGGCTCCCGTTAAATAAGGATACATATGAAGACCTTCGGTCAGCACATTTTTGATGAAATTGAGGTATTAGTGTATTTCAATGCCCCATAGATGTATCTAGATGTTGGGTTTTTATTTCAAAGATTCACCGCATGATGGCAGTGTAATTCATATATTAATGTTCTTTATTCTTTTGCGGAGAATGCAATGTCTAAACCTTTACATTCCTTTTTCTCAAAACTTACGTATAGTGGTACAGCATGCTATTTCCCAGAGGTCTTCGTATTATCTGACATAGTAAATGATGCAGCCTCGAAAATATTACATCAATATTGTTCAACAACGTATCCTGATAAATTGCACTTATAAAAACAGTATTGTTAGCGGTTTTATTTCATATTTTTTAATTTTTGCGAAAAAAAGCACCATTTACAGAGTAACACGCATCCGACATTTCTTTGAGTGGCAAGCATAGTTACGATCACTCTTCAAGCGTTCCGTAACAGCGTGGGAGTAGTTTCCTGCGGACTTCCATTAGATGTGTATCAACCCTTCGGACTGCCATTTGCTGTTTTTCCGCGCGGCCCTACACAGCCAAAGCCCCAGTGCCCGGTGCGAAGCGGCGGCGCCAGCGCAGCGCAAATGGCAGCGGCGGAAAGAGGAAGCTCGCAAACAGTCGCACGTCGCGGCACTTACGCTCCCCCACCATCCCCAGCGCCACCTAGCGCCCAGCTGCCTCGCTTGTCCGCTCCACCTCTGTCCCTGGCAGGCACGCTGTTCTCTCGTCTCTTCTCGTCTGTCCTTGTCACGCAAGGACCGCCCGCCTTATCACTTTCTCTGTTCCCCTTCTCACTTCGCCAATCTCCAAAGCCACGCACCTCGCCTGGCCGCCTACCGACCCCGACTAGTTTCTCTCAACTTGCTCTGACCTATCGTCGACATTTCCGCTTGGCGTTTTTCCGCCCGCAGTTTCGTACTTTCCTCGCCCTTGGTGAGTGAAATTCGTTCTACCCACCGCATACCGCCGTGCTTGACGCACCCCTGTCATCCACTCCAGCTCACCTCACTCTGCCCTGCCACACACCGATTGGTGTAGAGTCACACGACGCACCAGTTCTCGCCTTGGTCTTAATCGTTCCACCCCGCCTCTTCAAGCCCAGTCCCATCGCTCGCCAATCCATGGATGTCCCCGCTGCTACCCTTCCGCCCCGCCCATCATCGTTCCGCTCCACTGTCCTATTCCGTTCCACCCGCTCCTGTCAGTACGTCCCGTTCCACCTTGAAAGCCTCATCCCTCTCCATCACGAACTTATCCTCCCGTCACGCAAACGGCCCCTCCCCGCCATGACCCAACCTCTCCCCGCCGCGCTGCGATCTCTCCCTGCAATGTCCAAATATCTCCGCGCCACGCCCAAGCCTCTCCTCGCCTCACTCCGGTCTCTCCCCGCCACACCCCGCTTTCTCCTCGCCACATCCCGCTCTCTCCCAGCCACGCCGTGGTCTCTCCCCGCCACTCCCCGTCCCTCCCCACCACGCCTCGCTCTCTGCCCCGTCACACTCTGCTCTCTCCCCCGCCACGCACCATATGACTCCGTCGCGCACGATCTCTTGCCAGTCAAGCACCACTTCCACCCGCCATGCACCGTTTCTCTCCCCGCCATGTCACGATCCTTCCCCGCACGAACCATCTCTCCCCGTTAGGCACCATCTTTCCCCGTCATGCCACGATCACACCACGCCACGCCCAGTCTCTCCCGGCCACGCCCCGGTCTCTTCCCGCAACGCCCCGATCTCTCTCCGCAACGTCCCGATCTCTTCCCGCCATGCCCGATCGCCTTCCGCCACTCCCCAATCTCTTCCCGTCACGCATTATCACTCTCTGCCACGCACCATCTCTCTCTTCCACGCACCATCTCTCCCCGCCATGCCTCTTCTCTCCTCGTCTCTTCTCTTCGCTCGTCACGCGCCGCTCGCGGCCTTGCACTCGGCCACCGTCGCCCGGTCGCCGATATTTTTAAAAGCTCCCGTCGCCTGTAATGAAATTGATAGGCAAAAGGCCGTGAAAAATGTCGCGCTCTTTTTTTACTGGAGGAAGTGGCCGCGCGCATTTGTTCGTTGCGGCGACGGGAGGCGGTTGGGCGGCACGGGGCGACAGGCGGCCAGAGCGGGCGACGGGCGCTCGGGCGGGGAGGGAGGGCAGGGTAGGGGAAGGAACGGGAATGGAGAGGAGGGTGGGGAATGGAGGGGATGGATGGAATGGAGGGGAGGGAGGGGAAGGAAATGGAAGGGGAGGGAGAGAGAGGGAGGAGAAGAGAGGGAAAGAGTGGGAGAGGAGTGAAATGGAGGAGAATGGAGGAGAGTGAAAAAAGGAGGGGGAGGGGGAAGGAACGGGAATGGAGGGGAAGGGAGGGGGAGGGAGGTAAAGTGAAGGGGAGGTAGG
This sequence comes from Acheta domesticus, assembly GCA_031308135.1. NCBI lineage: Eukaryota > Metazoa > Arthropoda > Insecta > Orthoptera > Gryllidae > Acheta > Acheta domesticus. Next base: position 199,409,363 of record JAHLJT010002406.1, read on the forward strand.
GGAAGGGAGGGGGAGGGAGGGAACGTGAAGGGGAGGTAGGAGAAGGGAGGGGGAGGGAAAGTGAAGGAGAGGTAGGGGAAGGGAGGGGAAGGAGGAAAAGTGATGGGGAGGTAGGGGAAGGGAGGGAATGGAGGGGATGGATGGGAATGGAGGGGAGGGAGGGGAAAGAAGCGGAAGGGAGGGAGGGAGAGGGAGGAGAAGAGAGGGAAAGAGTGGGAGTGGAGTGAAATGGAGGAGAGTGAAAAGGGAGGGGGGAGGGGAAGAGAGGGGAGGGGAATGGAATGGAATGGAAGGGAGCAAAAATGGTCGAAACGTAAGGGAAGAGAGGGGGAGTGGAATGGAGTGGAAGGGAGGGGACTGGAAGAGCATGTGCCGTTTGGATGCTGCCACTCGCACCGCGACAGTTAAAAGGTTGTTAGGTAAAACGAAAGTAGACATAAAAAGATTTATTGTACTTTCAGGAAATGGACATTAGACGACTTGAAAATGATGATGAAGGGTGAAGTTTTCAATTTTAAATATAGACGACAGATGAGCTTATGCCTTTGTGCTCTTCCCTTTCTTAGTGATTACAAAATAAGGCTTCCTTTTCCTTCCACTGAGTGAAGGATAAGTCGGGTGTGCATGAGTGCTGAAAGACGAGAGATAAATGGTTACGAATGACAGGATGTTCTTATGGAACACGAGGTGATGTTGTATAGTGCTGACGTCTTCGAATAATTCGGTGAAGAATACTTCCCGTTCCTCCAACTGTGGCTCCTTGTAGTGCATCCGTCAAAACCGCACTTACGAATCTCTCCACACAACACATCGAAATGGCGAAATGAGACCTAATCTATTTTATGTACACAGTCATGAAACCTAGTTACAAATTAACTATTTTTGTGCTATGATAGTACAAATATAAATCGCTTTTTGTACACTGTTACGGCTCTTACGACTAGTTACAAACTAGCTAATTTCGTTTTAGGATAATAAACAAAGATTCTACTGCCAATAGTGACTTTTTTAATTTTTAATTTGTAGTATTGTGAAAAGTGTTTGATAATGTTCATGAAAATGGAAGTTTGGAACGAAAAGTGAATTTTTTCATCCATGATTGATATGCATGAAAAAAGCAGTTGAAGGTTGAGGCTGCCTTTTTCTGAGCTGAATGGTCATAGTTGAGGGACAGTATCGTAATGTACCTTTTATAACCTGTGAAAAGCTTTTAGAACTAGTGATGTGAGTTTTGGGAGTAAGAGTGATAATCAGTAGTTTCAAAGTCAAGTTTAAAACTGGTGAGAGTAGATGAAAAAAGATTAAATCTTATAATGAACTCCAGTTGCATGCATTGGAAATTCGTTGGAAAGAACTGAATGGAAATAAATTGTTTGTTGTTTCAAAGAACTGAGATAATGAATGTGCGCTTGACGAAAGTAGACATTCACGAAACCTTTTGATTGAGGTAATCCATATGAACTTTGTTTTGTTTATTACATGTTGCTATCATGTTTTATTGTGTAAGCTAGAAATAATGTTCTGAGACGTACATCACTGCATTGAACAAGCGCATTACCCTAGCAATACCGGTACCTCGAATGGTTTTTACGTGATAGTCTTTTGTGAAAACCATCTGTCTTACGTGGAGCCTTCAACTCTGCATAATTGCACATTGCTCCAATTTCCTGAATTTTTGAATGAATTTCCTGAACAGTTTGAATGAAAAAACATATGCCAAAGAAGTACGTAACTACACTTTCCTTAGTCCATTCTCATGTCTGAAAATTCAATGTAAGGTTTCGTGAAGAATTAAATAATTGTTGTAATCACAGATGCTGGTTGAAAGTAGAAACTGACTGAAAAATAACGATGTCCAAAGAACATAAAACTTATCAACTTCTGATATTTTCTGATTTCACTTATGAATACCGAAGAGATGACAATTTTAAAATACGTTAGATTATATTATTGTATTATTCTCCATACAGTTAGTGCGTTATAAATTGTAGCGTTTTTTCCTCTCTGTAAGTGCTAATGTATTATAATGTGTTTCCGATAATAGTTACTGAGTATCTACTACATCACAGTGCTCTAAATTGTCGTATATTTGAATCAAGGGATTAATAACAGAGTCATATAACGACAACGGTATATTAACAAATGTATGATCACAGCAAATTCTGAAAATGAGAGAAAATAAGCTTTTTGCTGCTTTAAAACTTAAAGCTGCCACCACAATAAATAAGCAGCCGTTTTTGAGAGAAACACACTTTTATACATTGTATTAATTTTCAGCAGAAATTGCACGAAAAGTACACTTCAAAAAATTTTCCATGACTTTCTTTAAAAATATAATTTTTAATATAGATTTCCCTTAAGAAAAAATCTCTTCAATATTGTACACTTGCATTCTTAATTTTTGGAATTTTCGAAAATACGGTGTGTTCGCCGGGAATGGGTCTCGCACCACTTTCTTTACCGTTCTTTGCTATATCCTAGGAAAAAAGTTAATCCGGTAGTGAAAAAATGGAATAACCTAAAACCGGTTGTTAAAATAAACAAATACACAGCCATCCTTAACCCTAAGAACAAATTCCTAAGCCCCGGAGATTCCGTGCCGCGTCCTCTCCATCCTCCCCAACCTGCGCGTCCAGCCCGTCCACCCTGCCCTCCCCGTCCTTCCAATCCTCCCTGTCGCGCCCGTTCTTCCATCCTGACAGTCCTGCCCACCCTCCCCGTCCTCCCCATCCTCCCCGTCGTCCCCGTCCTTCCCATCCTGTCCGTCCTCCCCATCCTTCCCATCCTCCCCGTCCTCCCCGTCCTCCCCATCCTCCCCATCCACCCATCCTCCCCGTCCATCCCATCTTCCCCGTCCTCCCCGTCCCGCCCCATCCTCCCCGTCGTCCCCGTCCTGCCAGTTCTGCCCACCCTCCCCGTCCTCCCAGTCCTGACCGTCCTCCCCGTCCTGCCAGTTGTGCCAGCTCTCCCCGTCCCCCCGTCCGCCCTATCCTCCCCGTCGTCCCCGTCCTGCCAGTTCTGCCCACCCTCCCCGTCATCCCGGTCCTGACCGTCCTCCCCGTCCTGCCAGTTGTGCCCGCTCTCCCCGTCCTCCCCGTCCGCCCCATCCTCCCCGTCGTCCCCGTCCTGCCAGTTCTGCCCGCCCTCCCCGTCCTCCCAGTCCTGACCGTCCTCCCCGTCCTGCCAGTTGTGCCCGCTCTCCCCGTCCTCCCCGTCCGCCCCATCCTCCCCGTCGTCCCCGTCCTGCCAGTTCTGCCCACCCTCCCCGTCCTCCCGGTCCTGACCGTCGTCCCCGTCCTGCCAGTTGTGAACGCTCTCCCCGTCCTCCCCGTCCGCCCCATCCTCCCCGTCGTCCCCGTCCTGCCAGTTCTGCCCACCCTCCCCGTCCTCCCAGTCCTGACCGTCCTCCCCATCCTCCCCGTCGTCCCCGTCCGCCCCATCCTCCCCGTCGTCCCCGTCCTGCCAGTTCTGCCCACCCTCCCCGTCCTCCCAGTCCTGACCGTCCTCCCATCCTCCCCGTCGTCCCCGTCCGCCCCCATCCTCCCCGTCGTCCCCGTCCTGCCAGTTCTGCCCACCCTCCCCGTCCTCCCAGTCCTGACCGTCCTCCCATCCTCCCCGTCGTCCCCGTCCGCCCCATCCTCCCCGTCGTCCCCGTCCTGCCAGTTCTGCCCACCCTCCCCGTCCTCCCAGTCCTGACCGTCCTCCCCATCCTCCCCGTCGTCCCCGTCCGCCCCATCCTCCCCGTCGTCCCCGTCCTGCCAGTTCTGCCCACCCTCCCCGTCCTCCCAGTCCTGACCGTCCTCCCCATCCTCCCCGTCGTCCCCGTCCGCCCCATCCTCCCCGTCGTCCCCGTCCTGCCAGTTCTGCCCACCCTCCCCGTCCTCCCAGTCCTGACCGTCCTCCCCATCCTCCCCGTCGTCCCCGTCCGCCCCATCCTCCCCGTCGTCCCCGTCCTGCCAGTTCTGCCCACCCTCCCCGTCCTCCCAGTCCTGACCGTCCTCCCCATCCTCCCCGTCGTCCCCGTCCGCCCCATCCTCCCCGTCGTCCCCGTCCTGCCAGTTCTGCCCACCCTCCCCGTCCTCCCAGTCCTGACCGTCCTCACCATCCTCCCGTCGTCCCCGTCCGCCCCATCCTCCCCGTCGTCCCCCGTCCTGCCAGTTCTGCCCACCCTCCCCGTCCTCCCAGTCCTGACCGTCCTCCCCGTCCTGCCAGTTGTGCCCGCTCTCCCCGTCCTCCCCGTCCGCCCCATCCTCCCCGTCGTCCCCGTCCTGCCAGTTCTGCCCACCCTCCCCGTCCTCCCGGTCCTGACCGTCGTCCCCGTCCTGCCAGTTGTGCCCGCTCTCCCCGTCCTCCGGGAACGAGGGACGTCATTTGTGCCCGAACGCTCGCGACGCGATGGGAAAACGCGCTCAGCGGTGCAAAGGGAATAACCTACCGGTTATAGCCAAAAGCGGGTTTTTAAATATATATAAATAATCTGGGTTTTGGTTGGAATTTCCCATACATCGGTAGTTTTGTGCCATAGTTATAACGTGCTTTTATTATATCCAATAACAGGGCAAAGCGGCATTCAAAAAATAGATCAATTAAAAACGTTAGAATCCAGAAGGGTTTAATGTGATGAAATTAGTGACACAGAGTTAATCGACACAGACTATGACATCGACTCTCTTACATTTTATTTTATTATTGTTTTCTAGTGTTTAATCAAGTATATACCTAAATCGGAATACCATGCGTGAAAATTTGAATGTTTGCTTTGCATCGCACTAGCATTTTGTGATAAGCCAAAAGACCTCATGGAATTTTGCACGAGAGTATTTGCATCTAGAGTGCAGTTACCAAGGAACGGTACGTATTCAAAGCGTTGAGAAGCCAAAGAACAGTCATTGTGAAGACAACGAATCAATAAATATAAAGTTTCCATGCTCAATGTCAAGGCGCTATGCTGTTATTAGCTATAACGGACCTGTAGTCATTACGTGCTATAAATATGAAGTTGGCTTTGGAAGTCGTGATCATGCGACAAGTTGGAAATGCTCACTCCCACAAAAGCGGCCGAACTGAAAACAGCTAAATAATTGATATATTTTCAGTATAATCGGGGTTATTGGTAAAGGATAGCGATGCATATATTTAATTGTTAATTTTATATACCGGTGTGGTGTAGAGTCAAAGTTCGGAAGTGTTATTAATATTAAATTGTAATTGTGATTTTTTCTTGTGTTAAAGTAATATGTTAGATTTATGTTAAAGAGACTTCCTACTTTTGGAAGGGCTTATGTCAGGATAGCATCGTAGATGGGAAGAAAAATCTTAATAAGTTAATCTAAAATAGATAATCGCATATAGGGGTTTCATCAGAAGCCCAGCGTGGGGCAGTCACGTCGCGATAGAACTTGAGAAAAGTCAACAAAT
>JAHLJT010002406.1:199415780-199751160 GCA_031308135.1 Acheta domesticus
AAAGTCAACAAATTACATAAAGTACATTCCGGGAATATTTGGGAATTTATTCAGACGATAAGCAAACACGTAATTATAGAGGTACCGAAGACATCACATAGACAGCACTGGACTTGGAAACACAGCCGAGAAGGTCGTATGAGAAGTTAGCAGTACGCTTACGAACAGTATTTCGAAAGATCGTACGGTACATTCATGTAATTTAGACAAAAGCTTAATTACTTAACTCATGACCCCTCAAAAATTGTGTAAAAGTATCACAATAAATGTTAAATTTGATTTTCTTAAGAAAGAGAAAAATCTGATAATTCATTGCAGTTGCCATCAGTAGTACGTTTTTCATTCACAGAACTTCTAGTGATCGTGATTCTGTATAAAATTACACGTACACATGCAGTAGATAAGGCGAGTAATGTTTTGTCGAAGCCCATGATTGAATTTGAAAATAAATTAGCAGTATAATACGTAATGCGACAACATAGAATCAATTATCATAGGAGGGAAATGATAGAAATAATGTATTCCTAATATCAGTAGAAAGTAGGAAATCATAATAGCTGCCCATCTTGAAGAAAGTTAATAGATGAATTTGTCAAGAAATTTAATACAAGACGAAGTCATACGTTCGCTCCAATGGGTGCCCAACCTGAGGCAGAATTATATAAATAATTAATAATGGGAATATATAGATTCGTTACAATGTACTCGTAATTATTAAATGCTCCTGTAAAAATATTAATAATATCCTTTGTGCGCAAATACATTTTTATACAAACAATTATATCATAGCCTATAGTTTTGAGTGGTAATCACCGCAAGGTTAAACTAAAGTAAAAAGAATGGAATAACCTAAAACAGTTTCTTCTGTAGTAAATAAATCTACCGCTATCCCTAATCCTAATATTGAGTTACTAAAGGTGAAAAACTAAAGGTGAAAAAATGGAATAACCTAAAACATTTTCTTCTGTTATAAATATCCTCCACCTCCATCCTTAACCCCAACAATAAGTTACTAAAGATATTAAACTAAAGGTGAAAAACCAAAAAGAACTTAAAAATGGATTTAACCTAAAACAGTTTCTTCTGTAATAAATAAACACACCGCCATCCCTAACCCTAACAACGAGTTACTAGGCACGCGGGTTGTGTACCCCTTCCCTCTCCTCGTCTACCCTGAGGGTTGGGGGGCGTCCTTTGTGAGCGTCCGCGAGCGACGCGAGGGGAAAAACGCGCGCTGCGGGCGCGCGGCGAGCGACCGGAGGCCTGCAAGAACACGCGCCGCCAAGCGCCCCGCGCCCTGATGAGCTGCGGTCTCAAGGGGCCGTCCCGCGCTTGCGAGACGAGACAGATTTACTTGCTTCGGTTCGCACGTGTTTAACGGCATCCCGAAGGCGCGCACAGGACGCCAGTTTTACCACTCCCAGTCAACCTCGTCATTGTGGCTCATGGAACACTCATTTGCTTTGACTGGTTTTTAAAAATTTATACCGTGTACTCACAGACCTTCATGGATTAAAAAAACATGGTTCTGGTAAACAGGTTCTCCTAAATCTGAACAATAGTTTAGGATACGATATTGTAGAAAATCAGGAGTTCTGGAGTTTCGTTTGTTCCAATTTCACTCTGGCAGTTAAAACGATACGATTACTGTAACCTAACACGAGAGTGTTTAGCATCCTTATTTTACTCTAGTTTAGCGTATTTCATCTCATTATGGTATCTTTAAAGGAAAGTAATTATCATACTCAAAGCAAATTGCACGGTTTTATACAAGTTATCATGATTTCGATGTGCACATGCAATGTATTACTGACAAGTAAATTTGCAACAGCTCATATTTCCTAGTAAAAAGTGGTAAAAGTACACCTTTGTATATTGCATTTAACATACATATTATTAAATATGAATTTCCGACATTTTTGTACTTTCTCACCTTACGAGGTACCTAAGTAGTACAACTAAAATAGTGTAATGTTGCGGTAGTTATAGTATAGTAGCTGCTATATTTTTTGCAGAAACATTCGTATTGTGTTGCCCTCGCATCGACAAAGGAGATATATTTTGTTTCTAAATGTGCTAAATTACTTTCGCTAATACTTTATTTCGTCAGAAACCTCGTTTTGTAGGTCCTTGATACCCAAAAATTGATTGATGGAAAAACGTCTGTCTGCTCTTCCACCCGTCCATCTACGTACAAAACGTTTTAAACGTAGTGGGACTTCAGTTTCACGATCTGGAAGTGGATGGAGACATTGTTATCCAATCGGAAGCTCCAATACCAAAAATGTAAGTCGTAACGAAACTTCCGATTTGCTGCAGTTTCCTCCTCTCCGTTGAGCTCGTGACTTCGAAGTCACACTGAGTTTAAACCAGAGTATAGTGCTTAAACTGTTCAGACAATTTTCTCCAAAGTGCCCAGGATCTCTAGAAAAATTCAAAACAATGGAACAGTAAGAAATAAGAAAGAATAATGTAAATATTTCATTGTGTTACTCTGCATAATTTATACTGCGTTGAACCAACTGAGTTTTCATACTCAGTACCTGCTCCTTTATGACAGTGCGACGACAAGGCGTGAAGGAAGAGGCCACTGGTATTATATTTGCTAACCTCGTGTTCCAATATTAAACCGCACCTTTTTTAAATATTCTTGATATATGAAGAACTATTGTACTGTGTAACGATACAGACTATACTATGTTATATCAGGCTACCAATGCAAATTAGTTTTACATGCTGGTATGACACAAAATCATAATGCAAATTTACACATTCAATGCAACATATTCCATCTATTTATTATATGCATTTGAGCAAACAGTAAAATACAAAGAGAACTAAAATGTAAAAAAATTTGATGCCATATTCGGTTTCTTGATATATTACCAATTTCACCACATGAAAAAAAAACACTTTCTAAACATTATTTTTTTTAATTATATATTTTCTAACACAGTTTCGGCACGTTATTGAATTTAAGTAAATCAATTGTAATCAGGGCAAAAACAACATGAAATAATAAGTTCAAAACAAAAATCCGCTTATTTATTTACTTATTTATGTATTTTTAGAAACGTGTCTTCGGTTCCACCCGGAAGGTGATTCCCTTTGCACCGCTGAGCACGTGTCCCCTCGCGCCCGCGCACAAAGGACTCTCCTCGCCTGGAAGAGGGGAGCGCAACGGGGGAGGGAGCGGTGCTCGTAACTCGTCGTTAGAGGTCCGCGCGGAGGCCGTTCGTCGCCTGTTTGAAGGCGGGGGGGGAGGGAAGAGTCGCCTGCCCTACCGTCACGGCCACCTCCAACACCGTTATCCGCATCGCCTCTGGCCACCCGCGCCGCCCCCGCGCCGCCCCCGCGCCGCCCCCGCGCCGCCCCCGCGCCGCCCCCGCGCCGCCCCCGCGCCGCCCCCGCGCCGCCCCCGCGCCGCCCCCGCGCCGCCCCCGCGCCGCCCCCGCGCCGCCCCCGCGCCGCCCCCGCGCCGCCCCCGCGCCGCCCCCGCGCCGCCCCCGCGCCGCCCCCGCGCCGCCCCCCGCGCCGCCCCCGCGCCGCCCCCGCGCCGCCCCCGCGCCGCCCCCGCGCCGCCCCCGCGCCGCCCCAGCGCCGCCCCCGCGCCGCCCCCGCGGAACCTCCGAGGACACTTCATCACGCTGCGGCGAAATGGCATCGAACGGGAAGGGAAGCGTATTGATTGCACCTCGCCCTCGCACGTCACTCTCGGCAGAAATAAATTGTAAGCGATATGCTGCTATGTCGAAGCCTTCTATGTCACGAGCCCCGGGGAAAACTCCCATACCTTATGCGAGGTTCCATCCCAGAGACGCGTCGGTGAGCGGAACAGTAACCTCCGCTGTCACCAGGACGCAACCTCCAATGGATGGACTTCGTATTTCAAGACGAAGGGAAAGAGATATGGGTTAAACAAACTAATAAACATTTTGTTTATTTATTTATGCTGTTAGTATTTACTTGTAAATCGATTCAGTTATTTATTTATTTACTTTTTTATTAATTAACTTCTTTCTTTATGCAGTTTGCTTTATTTGTAGTATTTTGTGTGAAAAAAACGAGCAATCATCTATTGACCTCAATATTACAAAACGGGGGAGTAATAAGGCGTTATCGCACTTCCTTCTAAGTGGCGCACTATTGAGTGTGCTGCATATACTATAGAGCGAGACAAAAAAATGAGAAAAATATAGTAAGCTCGATTTTTATTAAAATAAAAATGTTTACGAAAACACTTAGCGAGTTGTTATATTTTTGTCGTTTTTAACAACTTTTGCAATGTGTTATTGCAGAAGTTCTCAGAATGTGTTCTGGGTAAACCAAGCCCTTCTAGGATTCCTGGAAAATTTTCCCTATTGAAAATGATAAACAACCTAAAAAATGGTTCTTTTGAAGAAAATTCTTGACAGTTCCTTGGTGCACGCTAAGCTAAACATGGCTCTTGAAAACAAATCAGTCAGTCCCAAAAGAAACTTTTTTTAAATACACAAAGAAGCCCATCATTCTCTGTCGTTTTCTTTCCACTCTATGCGAACATTCTATTATTACAATATGCAGGTATCGTTTCTTTCAAAATGCAGGATTGACGATACTCAGGAATTGCATACAAGTGCGGAGCATCTCATCAAAAAGACAGTAAAATAATGGCTACATACTTCAAGGATATGCAATGAAAGGACATCTTTTACTACTTGACAAAGTAATTTGTTTATGGGTTATTGAATTCCTTTTGGAAGTACTAAAAGATGTATTTACATGCTACTCATCAGCCAAAAATGCTATTCGAGTTTTGCTTAGTTTCGTGACCACCTGCAGGCGTGAATCAACTTTTTCGGCTTCTGCTTGCGCCAAAACAAACACAGAAATAATTGAGATACCTCTACAAATTTCTTTATTCAGCCATCGGACATAAAATCTAATTTAAGAAATTTTTAAAAGGCAAAATGAAACAGGCTCACTCGTACAGAATTGCAAAATGGCATATTTTCTTTTAAAAAAAACAAGTACTTGAGATATAATTTAAGTTCGATAACAAATTCTGTAGATTTGAAATTGTTTGTGAACTTTATGTTGTTGAAAACAATACATCGATGACATTTGCTTGAAATTGATTTTGTGAACTTCCAAATAAAAAGCTTACTTAAGTTAACGGACTGAGTTTGGGTTCCGCCATAAAATGTGATTTTTAAAGTGTTCAGAATCAAAAAGCCTTATACAGTTTTATTCGTAAAAGTACATTAATCAAATATCCCGACCATTTTTGCAGTAACAGCAGCAAAAATAACGGGACAAAGAGCAAGGATACTATGTTTCCACACAAATATTACCGGAATGGACAAGGGACAAAAGTAACAAGGCCAGACTGGGCTTATCCCACCTTGTGTGTTAACGTTCTCACTGCTACTGTGAGGAGAGCAGATGGGCCGGTTTGCATCACGAAAATGGAGGCAAGATCGGAATTGCACCTGGCGCTTCTTACAATTTCCCTCTGCAGCAGGCGAGGATGTGTGCTCCTGCAGCATCAAGAGAGCATCGAGAGGCTTGAAAGACAAAAGAAACGGAAAGGAGAGAGAGCTGACGGAAGAGGCAAGAAGAGGGTCGGAGAACAAATATAGTAATTAGGGGAAAAAAGGAATGACGAGAGAGACCAACGAGTAGAGGGACGAGGGATCAATCAGTTTACTTCAGTTGGTGATCATTTCTTTCGATGTAAATGTCCATCCCTATGTAAAACCGCTAACGTAACGCAATTTTATAGAACATTTTAATACACATTCAATTGCTTTCTTAATTTTCAGTTGAAGAAAGGGATTACGTTCTTGCTTGGGATCAGCCTCCAAAACGCGGTGTGTGCGCCTGAGACACAGATAGAGAGATAGGTAGAGAGAGATAACGAAAGGTAGAGAGAGATAGAGAAAGGTAGAGAGAGGTAGAGAGAGAGGTGGAGAGATAGAGAAAGGTAGAGAGAGAGAGAGAGAGAGAGAAAGGTAGTGAGATAGAGAGATAAAGGTACAGGAATAGAGAGAGAAAGGTAGAGAGATAGAGAGAGAAAGGTAGACAGATAGAGAGAGAGAAAGGTAGAGAGAGTGATAGAAAAAGATAGAGAAAGATAGAGAGATAGAGAAACGTAGCGAGAAAGAGAGGTAGAAAGAGAAAGCGAGGTAGAGAGAGAGGTAGAGTGAGAGAGCTATAGAAAGGTAGAGAGAGATAGAGAAATCTACAGAGAGAAAGAGAGAGGTAGAAAGAGCGAGAAAGAGAGGTAGAGTGAGAGATTGAGAGAGAGAGAGCGGAGTGCGGCGGTCGTGTGAATCCAGAGCCAATGAAGCGCGGGGCGAGGGTCTCTGGGCAGAGTGCGCGACCGACGGAGCCGAGCACAGCCTTTGAGCGGCGCCCGCCCCCCCCCGCACTTTGCTTTTGCTTCCGCTTGCGGTGCCTGCGGCGGCGCCGGGGGGCAGAGGTAGCGGAGGCGTAGGCGGTGAACGAAGTGGAGGCGGAGACGGAGGCGTAAACGGAGACGGAAGCAGTCATGGAGGCGGGATCGGAGGTAGAGGTGAAAGTGGAGACGAAGACGGAGGTGTGGACGGAGGAGGAGGAGACGGAGATGGAGGCGGAAGCAGAAGCGGAGATGAAGGCGGAGACGGAGGAAGAGACGGAGGCGGAGGCGGAGGAGGAGACAGAGGCGGAAGCGGAGGTAAAGGCTAAGACGAAGGCGGAGGTGGAGAGGGATGAGGAAACGGAGTAGGATGTGGAGACGGAGGTGAATAGCCGGAGGTAGAGATGGAGGAGGAGGAGGCAACGGAGAGGAAGGTGTGGACGTGGGCGGAGTCGTTGGTGGAAGTCAAAGCATCGGTAGAGATGGAAATGAATCCGTGAGTATAGTTGGGGTGGAGGTGTGGTGAAGACGGAAGTGGGGCGGTGGTGGAGGCATCGGTAAAGATGAAAACGGCTTCTGAGGTACGTGGAGAGGCGGGGGCGGAATTAAGAGCGGCGGTGAAGGTGGATGCGGGGGCGGAGCGGCAACGGGAGTGGTGCTGGAAAGGCGTGGGGGAGGGAGGTGTCTCGGCGCTGACCTCTGGGCTCGCGTGCGGCAGCGTGTTGCGTGCGGGTGCGGTGGCGGTGGCGGCGGAGCCCGCAGCCCCCGCCGTCCGCCTCGCACGGCCCCGCCGCGCCAGATAAGGCGCCGCTAAATCCTCCGCCCGAAATAGCCCCTGCGCCAGGCACCCCGCCGCACACCGCGGGACCCCCCGATGTCGTTTATTGAGGGAACTCGGCGGCTATAACGCTCGGGGTTATTGACAAAATAATAATTATGACACGAAATTTACAGAAAAAAGTTGGAGCCGTTTTTGAGAAAGTTTTGAAAATGTCCGGGGGTCTGTATGTACAGTTCCCCCAATTTTTGAAGAAAATTTTTCAAAATTGCGGCGCTTCGAGTAGAACCAGATCGGCTGCGGAATATTCATGTTGGAAGAAATCGTACTTATGGTTTCGGCGCTCCAGTTGTTCACAGACAGCAGACGGACAAACAAACAGTCTGACAGACAGAATGACAGAGACTGACAGACTAACAGACTGACAGATAGACTGACAGACGGACAGACAGACTGACAGACGGACAGACGGACGGACTCACAGACGGACTGACAGGCGAACAGACGGACGGACGTTTTGAAAATAACCACTTTTTCTGTATCAGGGGACCCCAAAACGTGTATTTCCGTTGAAATATCGAAATTGATTTTCCGCAGCATTACATAACTTTCCCTATACTACGTATATAACCCGTATACGGGAAAGTAAATATAATAACAGGGTGGCCACTCATTTCCTGAATTCAATTTCCCCGACTTTTCCTGGTTTCCCAGTGCATTTTATTTTATTTTTCCTGGTAAGATTGGTAATTTTACACAACTTCAAGAAAACATTCAAGCAACCCCGATAATATCTGATCATCTCTATGATTTTGCAGTGAAACAAAACGAATGAATAATATTTTCTCACCAATAAAACTTGAGACAAAATAACTCTGTAGCCTACTAATGTTTTGAAGGAATAATATGTAGTTATAAACCCATCTCAAAGTTTTTCCTATAACTATTCCTCTACAAATTCTCTGACATTTCCGGAACAATGAAATTTCCGAAACTTTCGGAAAATATCAAAACCAATTAAAGACGGAGAAAATACACAATTCGATAATCAACTTTTCATCTAATGAACTACACACACTACACGGTAACATTCACTTCGTCTTGCCAGTGGCACGAGCTAAAACTCGCTTTTCACATCAATTCAACAAAGAGTTCCGGAGTTCGCCGAACAAACTTTCTTTCCAACACAATGAGTGTCGTATTAAATGGTCTCGTGGAAACATTTCGTACTTTGTAACCCATTGATTTTAAAGTGAAAGTAGCTTCTTACTGGATGGCGAGACGCTGAACCGCGCGTATACAGTGTGTAGGCCCGTTGCTGCGTGGCTGGTGCGTGGTTGCGATAAATATCATAATATTGTTACTTACACATATTAGAAAGCGTTTAATAGGAAACAAGCTTAGACCCGATTAAATTGTACAGAATAGCAGTCGTCATACATTTGTACATACACTTAGGTTTTTATTTCTTGGCGCGTGAGGGATTGCATTCATGATGGAATATCTCACAGCATTTCGCGTCTTTCTCGGTCGCGCCTCTAGAGATCCCACGATTGCAACCGTATCGAGCAATGCTGGCGGTCACACGACATCTAGCGGTGCGACCGAGAAAGACGCGAATGTCGTAAGATATTTCAGAGAGAAGACAGGTTCTCATGCGACCAGAAATAAAAACCCAAATATAGAATTCGGTTATTACGTGTTTCCGGGAGCGTCAATTGATGTGATCATTAGTCCCGGAAGTGTAGTGCATGTTTTACGATAGGTGCTGGTGGTGGTGGTGGTGGTTGTCTTTTACCGGTGGACGTCGAAATCTGCGCAGACCAATTCGTCGACTTACGGAACTTTACCCATCCAGGTATCTTTAACCAGCGGAACACCGCCACAGACGAGACACGCTCCGGACTGGTCTCCCGAGTGCCTTCCTGTTGTGCACAGTGGAACGGCTCAACATGTAGTGGAAATTGTTTGTGCGCCAGCAGTTTCCTTAACCCTTCTGTGCACTTAGTGGGCCTCTGAGGCCCGGCTGTGTTTCTTGATGCTGTAAATATTTTCCCGTTAACATTACAGGTGTGTCCTTTCATGATACTCTCTGTTGTTATGTTTCTTTTCTTATGGCAAAGAATGGTCCCGTGAGATATGAAATTTTTCCATATTTTTCAACTTTTCTTAAGGTAGCCATGCTTTCCATCAAGTGGGCCTCCGAGGCCTGGTAGTCTGCTTTTCCAGTAATGTACCTTTTAACGAGAAAGAAAAACATTTATGTTGTTGGAATTTATTCTTTATCATGCCAGACTTCATTAATTCACTTGTCAAAAGACATAAATCATTATCACAAAAATATGAAATAAAGAGATTTTTGTGTTGGGATTCTAGAACGGATTGACACTAAATGGCAAAATATTCAAAGGAAAACCAAAGATAAATCTATTGCAAAAACGAAATCTTTATGCGAAAAAGCTTTATGCGAAAATAAACAATTACGATGAGGAGCCTACATCAAATATTGATTTCATTGATAGCATCGTAAATGCCACACCATTTCCTACTATTGCAAAAACGTTTGCATCTAATTGGTGGTTTTAACTTTTTGAGTTTTTAGTATTAACTATATATTCCCGGGTGAATTTCTAAAGGGAAGAAATAGACGTCCTATAGATAATTTTCAAAGAAAATAAATAATAATATAAGTGTTAATATCGTGGTAAAATTGTTATACATTATTTCTTTTTAGGTTGTTACTTTCTTTCCAAATGCTATTTATGCCTCTTAGAAGAAGACAAAAAACAAAATCACAGTACTTCATGTGCAAAAACAAATTTTTACCAGAAGATTTAAGAAATAGTTTTCTGTGTTATAGTTGCAAATAAAATGTGTAAAATGCTTTATTACACGATAAAAGATTAAAATACAAGTTCATTTAATAATAAATATCATTTCATTCATTACTTCTTCATCGTGACTCCAAATTAGTGTTTTATTGAGACCGGGCCTCTGAGGCCCACTAAGTGGAAAGGCGCAAAATCCGAGCTCCGTGCATCGAAGGGTTAATGCACAATCTATGAAATTCCACATTTTGTGGATTAAATTTTTTATGCACGCCTAAGAGATAATTTTCTAGCAAGGTTCACATTATTCATTTCTTATTATCGACTATGCAAGCAAGCAAGGATATTAGCGGTGATCATAGTTCTCGTAAAAATCGTCATATTTCCTTGACAAATTACAGAGGAGACAATTCTGCAACAAACACGACCTCGTTTCATGCAAAAGAATAGGGATGTCAACTATAACACACTCCACAGCAAAAGTCGCCTGTAACTTCCGATGTAACTTGTTTGCAAAATCTCCTGCCGATTTCAGCGCCAAAGTTGGCAACGAGATGCCAGAAGTAATTCTATCCATCACTGTTTATGTAGGACGTAGTGCGATGCCTGCCACCAACCAATAAAGTTTGTTGTTCTTTCTTCGCTGGATAATGAACAAGACACGCGGGGTAATGAGAGCAATTATTATTAAAAGCTAAATAAAACACGCCGTACTTGTAAGAAAAACAGAGCGGAGGAAAGTTCTAATTTAATTACCTCAACGACTAACCTGAAGAATTAGAAAATGTAAGTTCAATGTAACTTATTCAGACTTCGTCAGTTTCACAGTTCAAGTGCGAATTTCAAGAAATATCTGTTTCTTTATAAAGGAATACTTTTCAATGAATAGAATATTATATCCAATTGTTTGATAGGTATCAATTATTAACACTATTTCTAAAATGAATTTTTGACACTCATTTATCTCACGAAGCAGCGTGGATTTAAAAAAATGTTAACCATAAATACCAGGACAATTACCAGAATTCGCGATGAATGCCATTGTCCTGAATTACGTTCCTTTGTTAATTTAAAAGTCATCATTTTATTTCGGTGTGCTTTATTAAATTAAGCATAGTTTTATCACCCAATTGACGAGAAAAATGAAGTAAAACATTTTAAGTGCTGTGCACATTTACGAGGAATGCACCGAAAGCTGCGACGACGGACAATAGTTCAGAAACCTAACCGTGTGTAAGGGTGAAATTGCTATAAAAATGGGTAGAGTGGGTTTAAAAGAAATGAATATGGTTGATATTTATTATATAATGATTTTTGAACTATAATGATTTTTAAACGACGTTGTAATTCTGCCACATAGCAAAATAAAAAGAGAATTCAAACAAATGGAGAACATCGCCATATTTTGCATGTGCGAAAAACTGCTGGAACGCTGGGAATGCATCCGCACAGGAGTCGGGCCCGGGGCGGAACGGGATGGGGGGGATAGGACGCGACGGGGTGGGGCGGAACGGGCACAAGATGGAGCGGGACGGGGCGGGATAGCACGCTACCGGGTGGGGTGGAGCAGGGAGGCTCGGGCCGGGGGTCGGGCCGGGGTCGGGCCGGGGTCGGGCCGGGGTCGGGCCGGGGTCGGGCCGGGGTCGGGCCGGGGTCGGGCCGGGGTCGGGCCGGGGTCGGGCCGGGGTCGGGCCGGGGTCGGGCCGGGGTCGGGCCGGGGTCGGGCCGGGGTCGGGCCGGGGTCGGGCCGGGGTCGGGGTCGGGCCGGGGTCAGGACCGTGGCCGAACGGGACGCGATGGGGGCAAGTGGAGCGAAGTGGGGCGGGGTACAGATGGGACGCGACAGACTGGGCGGGACGGGAAGGGGCGGAACGGAACGGGAAGGGAGGGAACGGGACGGAAATGGACGGAACGGGATCGGGCGAAACGGGACGGGAAGGAAAGGAGCGGGGTGGAGCGGCGCAGGATGGGACGATGTCGGAATTGGAGTGGGTCGGCGCGGAACGGGACGGGAAAGGAAAGGAGCGGGGTGGAGCGGCGCAGGATGGGACGATGTCGGAAGTGGAGTGGGTCGGCGCGGAACGGGACATGGAGAGCGGAGCGAAGCGATGAGGGCCAAGAATGGGAGGGGCGGGGCGAGGCGAGAACACGGGTGCGGGACGGGAGTAGGACCGTGAGGGACGGGAAGGGGTGCAGGCAGGGCGCGGGCGGCGCAAGCGGTGAGTGGCCTCGAGAGAGAGACAGAAGGCGCCCGCCGCCGCTTCTGCGTGGGGGGCCGCACATGCATGTTTTATGAGCTGCTTATGAGCGCCTCAACGCCGCCGCCGCCGCCGGCAGGCAGCGCTCTCCTCAGACGAGGCGCAGGTGCAGGCCGGAGGAGCAGGTCGTTCGTTTGCACGGGGCCACCGCGCCCACGGCCCAAGCGCTCTCCGCAACACACAGTGCTTCTCACGGCGCTTGGACAGTTCAGGACGTGGCATCACGTCTGCCAGCAATGTTCATGTAAAAAGGGAGGACACTCGAAAAGCCAAAATAAAAGCACCTTCTACGGCTGCAAGCTTTAGAACTTTCTTTTCGTTGCGTCTCCTTTTATTGGTCCATGCATCTTCCCTTCGGTTTTCCTATGTTCTGTTTTCCTCTTGGCTTATATTTCAGAATTTGTTTCTGTGTTCGTGTGTCCTCTATTAAATGCGTGTTCTGTAATTTTCTTAGTCTGGAATATTAATTGCAAAATTGACGACGTACAGAAAACCGCTAAAATTTGGTTTCAATTACTCCCGTCTTGGTTACAATTTCCCGAGAAAAGGTTCGTCATGGACAACGAGACGAAGTAACCCTTGGGTCCAACTCTGTACTGTACCATTTATATCTATCACAAGTAGTATAAAGAAACCAATTCGGTACATTATTCTGAGTAGAAAGTCTGTTTCTCTATCGTCGAATTCACGCATACTAATTGGCCGGGGTAAGGGACTTTCGATGGAATAACCTGTAGAGATGGTATATGAGATTGTGTAATGTACTCCATGTCACGAAAATACCGGCATGGATGACTCAGATCATCAACTGATGTAACTGCCTCTGAGCGGGATTCTCTAGGATTCGAGTTCCATGGTGGGTCAAATTCAACCGCTGTGAGAAGGAAAAATCTATCGGCCTGCTGCTCCTATCGGTAGTTTTGCGTGGTTTCTCCGACCACACCAGGAAAATGCCGGAGCAGTATCATAGGAAACGGACCTGGGACCTCGGACCGCGCGCAATCTTTCCTTCATATTCCTTCTCGTATTCCCATCCTTTATTTACACTCATTTACACTTGCACTACACTATACACATGCTGAGAGGCAAGTCGGGAGCTTAGAGCTTGTGACTCGCCGGTAGGAGATACCTGGTTGAGGAAAATCCTGCAATCCGAAGGATAGGACGACGCCGGATCCCACCAAGCAGCGGGAGATTATTCTGCCATCTCTCGCGATAAGAACATGCACTGTACTTACGGAGCTAATGACCTTAGCCAAACTCACCAATCAATCAATCAAAGACACGAACCGCGGGATTGGAACCGTCTTTACGCCCACATGCTCGAGCTAATGATCTGAACAAATGATCTTAGCAGTTAACGCAGCCGAAACCACTAAACAAGCAAAGCCTCGAACACAATTGAAAACCATTCCTACCGCGAGATTGAAACCAACACTCTCCCCGTGCTCGAACGCGACATCCAGGCGTCACTTCGCCACTAGGCCACCGTGCCGTTACAATATCTATATCATAGTTGTGCGTTCTATTGAAGTGCAGGAGCTTTACGCGGGCCATCGTCTCCTTCCCCTCGAAGCGCTTTCCGGGGCGCGCCCGGATCAAGGGCTGCCCGTTCCATGAAGAGTTATGGATCGGCCTCAAAGTTTACTCGGGCGGCCGTTATGGGAAAACGTGCTCGTCATAAACAATAATTTCCCTTTAAGCCTCGGGCTGAATGGCAATGCCTTTTTCCAGAATTGCGCTCCGAGTGCGCAAATCAGCGGTTGGCAGAAGAAGGCGAGGCGGGAGTATGTGATATGACATGCATTTCATCATCAATTACAGTTACTCAATCCATCCACAGAGTGTTTTATGTTATATATTTCACAAAATACTCTGTTTCTGAACGTATTCAATGTATGTAAAATATTATATGACAGAGGAAATGTTTTTGATGTCGGCGCTGTTTTACGATCGATTACAAAAGAGGGAGACCACTGAGTGCAAAGAAAGAGTTGGGGAGAATGTTCTCGACATATTTTCGTGAACATCTCCTCCCCTTCGATTGGAACGATATAAAGCGGTAAAAATTAATTGTTAACTTCTTTCCGTTCTTGGTATAGGGGACAAAAACAGAGTGGTAATTTTCAGAGTTCGTTCGTAATGTTATATGCGTGTCATATATTCACCAACCGTGGCTTTCTTGTTAGTGAGCGTCATAGATAATATCAGAATATGAGGATTAATCTTTAAAAATGGCTTATTAGTATTTTTTCTTATCTGGGAGAATGACTATGAAAAATGTGGTCCGAATAAATTTCGGGAAAGGCACATTCAATGATTATAAATGAAGAATAAATCATCTTGCAAAAATAGACACTCTACTAATGTATGGAATAGAAAACAGTTTTAAGGAAGGTATATCAAAGTTTTCAAGTACCCAAAAGTAACAGGTAGTAATTAAACATTTATTATGTTAGCAATTTGCCTCAAACCTAATATTAAGTATAAAGCTAAGAAATGGTAACAAAGTTGCTGTAGACGTCAATAAGCATGCATTCAAAAAGTTGCTTTCAAACGTGTATAAATGATTTGCAGATTTATTTCAATTTCCATTCTATGGGTACTCAACAAATCATGCAATTCTGATTGTGAAACGTGAGAGCCACAATGCGGTCTGTCCGCATTGACACAAATACGTCATTGCGGTTCGTTCTAATCTGAGTCAATCATAGTTTTTGTCGTGTTACTTAAATATTAATGACTAATCAATCAGTAAACGAATAAACAAACCCCTTATTAATGGATGTGAAATTTTCGTGTTACGACTAACACGAACGACGCGGGAGAAGCTCGTTCCCTATAAAAGCACGGTGCCGGCTCTCCTGGGCCGCAACCCCATCTTGAGCCCCACAAGCCAAGGTCGCCCTCCCACCCCTTTCGGTTCGCAGAAGGTCACTCGCCATTTGCAGCCTTGGGCCGGGTCTCGGGATCAATAGGTTGGCAACGCCGATTTTCAGCTTGCAGAACCGCTGCACTCGATTCTCACCTCATTAGCAAACAAAAGCTCCGAAAGCATCACAACTTCCAAAAGAAAGGGATTAGTTTTGGATTTCTTTTAGATCTAAAAAGTTGTGGATGGAATTTTAGTGATTTCGCTTTTCCTTTTGTAATGTTTTCGTTGTCTGGGCTAACTGAATCAATATATGTACCTCGTACCAAGTACAACTTATTACGACCAATAACAAACACCACCCCGAGCGTTCGAATTTTCTAGAAGGCCCAGGAGCCGTTTTTCATATGGTTGATCAAGGACTATTTGTGCAATCTGAGGAAGTATGCGTACAAGAAATAAAAGAAATGAAAAATAATGAACATTTTCTTAATGCATTCCAATAATTTCAATAATTTCCTTGCCTTTTTTTGTACAACAAATGCAATGAAAATAAAATGATACAAACTCTGGAGAACAAAATTCACTCATTTTATTGAAGGTGACCACTGAAACGGTCGTGTGTGGTACGCGCGGTGTTTTATTCATATTTTCAAGTTTCTTTAAATATGTCCACCTGTCGTATTTTTTTCGTCATTCATTCTCAAATCTGGCTTAGTTTCTCCTTGTCTCGTTTATCAGTTCGATTACTAAAGAAAATTGCAATTTCTCTGCTTCTTCCCTTGTTTCCATAAACATTTCTTCAGTAAATTCAACAATAATCAATGCTTTTTTGCTTCTAAATCGATTACGTTTGAGAAACGAAAATCTTATTGAAAATCATATTAAATTTTGTTATATTATTTGATAAAAGTGTATTTACCTCACTGTTGTATTGTAATTTATGGAGATGACCCACAAACTACTCCCTCCATAATCTCTAAACGGTTTACAACATCGAAATTCAGTTTTTGTTCTAATATGGAGAATCAGGAAGCGAGCAATATACTATACAGATATTGCTCGGAATAATTTTAGTTTTCGAGTAATTTATTCATCTTTGATTTTTTATTGGAAGTATATATTTTTCTCACTAGCAATGGATAGGTCATAACAATAAGAATTCATTGATATATCGTATGTTAATGTTTTGATAGTAACTTAAGTACAAAATTTTACTTTCTGACATGTGATTTTAAATTCAATGGACACTATTTCCTATAGCGATCCTTGCAACTGTTGCCTACGGGGAAGGAGACCTTCGCTGCGGCGAGGCCGTCACGGGGAGGGCTGCCAATGACGGATAGCGGCTTAAATACAGCCATCCATGGTCTTGTCAGGACGGACACAGGAACAAACATCAATATTTATGTCCGGAATGAAAGATTTTTCCATTGATTCATCAGAATTGAACTTTTCTTCGACTGGTAGAAATTCCAAAACATCTATTCACAGCGCCACAAACCATTGTTGTCAGTTCGCTGGCAACACTGTGTAAACACGACTGCAGAGTGCGTTGCTGTCAATGAGTGACGTAGAGCGTAAGTGTAAATCATTTATTTACATATTTATATTCTATTTTTTCCACAGTCATCTACGAGTTAATTTATTTTCGTAAATTTACAATTAGAAGTTGGGTAAGAGAAAAGCATAACAAAATTTCTACATATCTAAAATCGGATGAATTATCTGGAAATATTAAATCGTTAATCTTCAAACACTTATTCCCTCTCCTTGTATCTGAAATGTTTTAAAATGCTGCCTTGTTCTTACAGCCATTAGACACCGAACTAAATTATTGTTGAGTTTGACAATGACCTGTGTTAGTATCTTCCTTATACTACAAATTTCTCTGTGATCGATGCTTTTAAATTTCAATCAGTGGAAGAAACGTTCATTTCTTGTAAATAGATAAAAAATATTTTTAATCGTTAATATTGATATTTGTTCCTGTATCCTTCTAGTCAAAGACAGTGACGAGAGCTAATACAGAAAGTTTTGTCGGTTTAATTTAAAATCATATGTCAGAAAATACAATTTTATAGTCAATGTACTTTCAGAACCTAACCAAATGATACATCATTGTATTCCTCTATTTATGATCTACCAATTGTTAGTGAGAAAAATATATTTTTTATTTATATAATCAAAGATGAAAAAATTATTCGAAAACTAAAAACCGTACAATATCTCTAGAGCATATTGCTTGCACCATGATTTTCCTTTGTTGAGTGGAAGTGCAGTTGCAAATGATTTCCCGTATAATTCAATGCATTCTCTACTATTGTGATGAAATAAAGGAAAAAACGTGAAGTTGGAACAAAGTATTGGATATGATTCTCTTATTTTCATGATGAGAAAAGTCTTTTTTTAAACGTGACAAAAAAGTGTCTTCCGATTTACAATCTTTTGACGGAAACCGGTCGAGTGGTGGAACAGCGGAAAAAATCTGTTGGCCAAGAAAAGATGAAAGGGAATTACGGTTGGGGAAAGGGCAGAGGCGATGAAGTTCGATCATTGTCGCACAACTACCCCTAAATCAGTAGTGACAAGGTGTTCTACTGGTGGCAGTGGCACGCTTCGTGGCACCAAAGCATGCCACGAGCTTCTCTGCGCAACTAGCGCCTGGAAAGGAAACCACTAGTTGTAACCCTGCCGTTTTACAATAGTGATGGCGTCTCTTGTGGCGGGGTGATGAACTACGTGGAGGGGCGATTTCATCATGCCACTCGTGCCGCGGACTCCCGCTAATGGCATCGACCTTGACAATATTGCTCTAAGGGAAACCCAACACTCGATCATTCCACCTGTATACACATGTTCCATCACTAACATCTACAAGCAAACATGGCATGGCTTGCATTTGAAGTTACCACAAACTTGCCGAAACTGGCGCGTGTCCATCCCAACCAACCGGCTCCGTTGGCTCCTACATTCTTCATCGTCTCAACTTAGTCCGGGCGGTCGACACTAGAATGATAGAGCGTGGAAAGGGGAGAAACGAGGGGGTAACGGATCAGGAAGGAGCGTATCTGAAAAGAGGGAGACGCTGAGAAAGTGAAGAGGGGAAGTAAAACGCTGGACGGGACGGAGAGGGGTGAGAAGGCAAGAGGAGAGACGGAGTTTTCCGTGTACTCTGAAGGTCGGGAATTGTTGGGGCGGAGAATTTTTGGGGCAGAGTAGAGCGAGAACGGGCGGGAGCCAAGGAGGGAGAGAACGAGGGTGGAGTGGCGTAGAAATGTAAGAGTTGGAAGGTGGGTGGATTGATTATTTGATCGTGATTCTGGCCGCGTCAACTACAGAGGTCATTAGTCCCGTAAGAGTAGTGCGTGCTTTTGCCTCGGGAGGTGGCGATGATCTTTTCCCCGCTGGATGGCGAGATCCGGTGCCGACCTACCGTCTACTAGCGGGGTTTTCCAGGTGATGGGTGGAGGTGGAGGAAGACAACTGGGGAGTGGGAGGGGGCGGGATGGATCAGGGCGAAACTGGGTGGGAGAGAGGACGACGCTTGCGCGAAAGGGGGATGTGGGCGGTACAGGGTAGGCGAGGGGGATTTGCGTGGCGCCGCAGGGCAGTGGGACCGGGCTGAATGGAGGAGACGTGTAAGCAGAGTGGAAATGGCCAAGAAGCGGGGAGGCGAGAATTGGTGAAGCGAGAAACTTTGATTTTCGGAATGGAGTGGGGCGGGCTGGGCTGTGTGAGGCTATGTAAGGCTGTGTGGAGTTGTGTGGGGTTGTGTGGGGTTGTGTTGGGTTGTGTTGGGTTGTGTTGTGTTGTGTTGGTTGGGTTGGGTTGTGTTGGGTTGTGTTGGGTTGTGTTGGGTTGTGTGGGGTTGTGTTGGGTTGTGTTGGGTTGTGTTGGGTTGTGTTGGGTTGTGTGGGGCTATGTGGGGCTATGTGGGGCTATATGGGGCTGTGTGGGGGCTATGTGGGGCTGTGTGGGGCTGTGTGAGGCTGTGTGAAGCTGTGTGATGCCGTGTGAAGCTGTGTGAGGCTCGGCTGAGTGCGGCGAGACAGTGTGGAGCGGTGGGTGGCGGTGCGGGGGCGGGGTGGAGTGGTGCGTGGGGCGGGTTTGATGTGATGCCATGCGGTGCGATAAGGTACGGGGTGGTTCGGGGCCGTTCGGGAATGGGCGGGACGGAACTTGACGGGACGAGACGGGACGGAGCAGGGCGGGGCGGTGAGGTGCGGGGCAGGGTGGTATGGAGCGGGGGGGGCGGGGAGGATTGAGCGAAGCGATGAAGGCGGGGCGAGGCGGGGCGGAATTGGGCGATGCGGTGTAGTGCGTGGCAGTGCAGAGCCGGGAGAGACGGGGCCGGGCCGGGGTGGGACGGGACAGGCTGCAGCGGAGCGGGGCGGGGCGGGGCGAGGGTGGGGGAGACTTCCGGGCCGTATATCCCGAAAGTGGCCGCTAGGGTATTGGCCTTTCGCAGCGAACGCCCGTGCGAGTTGGGGCGGCGTGGGCGGGGCGCGGGCGCGGGGGCGAGGGCGCGAAACAAGCCCGGGCCACGTAGGGGCAGTTTGCACGAGGCTCCGCCGGGGGCCGAGGAGACTGATTTCGGCTCCCCGCCCCCATGCGAGTCTCGCCCAACTTGGCACGCGCGGGGACTGGTTTTATGTGTGACGGCTCGGAGACGAATGTGCCGCTTCGAAGCCGTTGGCGGATATACAACGCAATCTCACTGAAACTCCTCCACAACATGTTCAACCGAAAATCCTTCAGGGAAACATTTTTTGAAAATTTGACAGGTATCTGCTTTTGACATGTATTCTAACAGTTCCTGAATTTTCTTCATATTGAAAATGCATTCTATATTGACTGACCTAGAATTTACGAAAGATTTTCAACCTCAAATTTTAATTAGAATATTACTGTTATACAGAAGATACTCAGAGAAAAGTTCGAAGTTAAGTTTTCAAAATACAGGCAGCATATTAATCTTCCTGATACGAAACTTCGTATTGGTACTGATGATCAGATTAAATATTTTTCCTTTTATATAATAATTTCCCTTATATTTTTGATACTATTTTATAATATGAATAGTGAATACGCATTTGAGCTTTTTTTTGAGGAAATCTAAACTTTCCTACCGTAGTAGGATTTCCACACCATGTATTACGGAAATTATGAACGTGAAACACAAGAGAAAGGAAGTATAGCATAAATGTTCCAGAAATATGGGGAAAAAGAAAGGGAAAGAGCTGTTTGGAAGAAAATATATACTGAAGAAAGAGGGAATGCATGAATATTTAAATCAAAAGAATTTAATAGAAATTCTGAGAAAAGGAGCCAAGCCACGAACATGAATAATGTGTTCATAAACATTCCCAACTAGGCAATGATGAACATGGCGAGATTAAAAAGTCAGAGACAAAACCAGGGCTGGATTAATACCTAACCTGACTAAGGACACATTTTACCTGACATATTTTACCTGCGCTGGAGACAAGCATCCAATATTTCTAAAATAGTATGACAGTTTTTTATATGTCTTAACATTTCTAATTGAAAAGATTCTACGAGTATTATACTTTAATATTAATTTTGAATACATATGTTCATTTCTTAGGGATCTCAAAGTTTACTCAGCAAAAAAGAAACTTGAGACAATAATTGTCTATTTTCATTAAGATTGGTTGACCTTAAATTTGTCCTTGAATATCTCGGTCCCTTGAATTAGAATTTTTATATTTTTTAGGCTACTTTACATGGACGACATTTTAATTCTTCCCCCAAAAATGACTCCATTTTGTCTTTAATTGTTCCCTCGAATATGTAGAAACGTGTTATGAAATTGGCGCAAATCCAATTTTCTTTTAATTCTTCCGGATTTTCAAAAATTGCAAAAATTGAAAATATTTTTCCAGCATTTTCAACTGTAATGTTAAGCATACATTTTTTTTCTGAAGGAAATTTGTTCTCCAAAATTACCTTTTTGAAAAATGATAAGTACGTTTTTTTTACAATACGAGTAGTTTTCACGTAATTTTGCTTGAAATAAAGGTAATTTTAGGAACAAAATTTTTCGAAACGGGCTCCAATGTTTTCTTTATTATTTTAATAAATAGCGAAAAGTATACTTTTAAAAATGACGCAAGACCCAATTGCATTGAGCTCTCTAAACTTTGTAAAATTGCAGTAGTTATAATAATTCGAGAAAGTACTTGTTGTAGCACTATTTATTTATATTTCATGTCTCATTAAGTTTTTATTTTTAAAGCGAGATTCAGCAATTACAAAGATACAAAATAAAAGTATTAAACATGCTTTTTGTTGCAAAAAGAAATTCGGGAGAACTACAACCCTATGACTAAAATGGTACTGGTTTTAGGCCGGAAACGTACTGTTCGTGTTTGCAGACATCAAAAGAACTCACGAAAGTATCCACACAACTATCATACTTTTAATGTTTTTGTATTTCCATTGTAATAATTTTGTACTGACTTTAAAACAAAAATTGTATGGAAATTCTGTCAATGAAAAAATACTTACGAAAACAACGATTGAAAATCATATCAATTTACATCATGACCACCAATGAGCAAAGCACTCACCGTCGTTTGAGAGGGGTCAACCAACGGAGTGTTAGACGGCAAATATGTGAGGAGGCAGATGAATCAAACCCATTTAATATTACAGAATGACTGACACTTAAAAAAGCAGAGCGACTTCTACAGAAATGTGATTCCGTGTAAACGTCACAAAAAGGTAGAGCACCACCGACTCAGCGAACAAGGCCATCGGCGATATCTGACGGCCAAAGCCTGATCAGCGCCGATGGCGTCCGTGGAGAAACACACGCCAATCGCGTTCGGAAGCCGCGTTTCGAAATTGCACATTGGAAGAGGATTTGCTCAGTTGCGAATATGCGGCTGCTCGGAGAGGTCGTGGGTGCTGATGCTGAAAAACGCCACAGTTTCAGAATCGTAACAACAGAACGCACGTTCGTATGAGAACGAAATAAAGCCATTACTCGCTTTTCCGTGAAACTCGCAGATGGGATAATTCCACCCCAGAACAGATCAAGTATTGGTTGGTTTCTCGATTAGCTTTGATGTACCTCGAGATCAAAGCCAAATATGCAATTTTGTTTTCCCTAATGTGTTTTGTCCGTCGGTGTATTCCGAACAGGTTTAACGACGACTTAAAAGGAAAAATTTAATACTTATACTTCAAACACACAGCACAATCTTATATTGATATTTCTACAATTTTCTCCATTCTTAAAGAATAAATTAGACTAAGTAATTGTAAATACTTGAGAATAGTTTTAGGACGTCGTGCTTGTGAAAAACAAATTGAAAAATTTTGTTTGAACCCTTGTCGTGGATGTTATACTATTTTTTATTAGAGTATATTGTAATAAAATATCAGACATGCCAAAGTGCACCCAGCAAGGTACTTGAAGAAGCGGGGCTCTCTTGCGAGCATAGGCAATTCCCCTTCAAATCCTGGAAGCGTGCACGCGCAAGCTGCAGCGAGGATGGTCAGCGCTCGAAAGATCACGACGAATCGTTACTTCAAACGAAAAAATGTATTTTGTATACCAGCATTATATCAACCTTTTCTGTTGAAAGAAATCGTTTATAATCGGACATTTTAAGGCACCATTGATGACGTATTAGATTTTACAGCACGAATGATTGCGTCATCAGACATTCAGCCAATCCCAGCGAGAGAATTGGGAACGAGATAGAGGTAAACGGAACAGCCGACCACCGTTTTCTCGCACAGATGTCAAATATCCGGGACGTCACGAGGAAGTTGTTTTGCAAAATTAAGTTTCATTCTTATATAAATTTATAATGCTGTTACAGAAAAAACAGAGTGTGCAACTCGTTTATAATATTGCTTTATTGCATTCGTATAAATTTGAAAACACTCCTAACGTCGCTCATTTTCAAAACACGAACTCATGTCATAAAGCTTAACATTATAAACTAATTACATAAACTATTTCCGAATCTGAATGATCTTGGCTGTCCGGGTGACGCCGCGTCGAAGGCTGTGTTGCCAACATTTCGACCATCTTATCGTGGTCTTTCTCAGAGCAGACCAGCCCTGAGGAAAACCACGATAAGATTATCAAAACATCGGCAACACAGCCTTCGACGCGGCGTCACCCAGACAGCCAAGATCATCCACGTGACTCCGGTCGCAGAAGCGTACGACTTCACTTTATTTCCGAATCCTTTCAGCTAGACAGTTTGAATTTTGTTACTTTCTCGTATACGTACGTAAATGCGGAGTACCTCCTTCTACCTCTTCCCCTCTCGCTCTCTTTACTTCTTCCTCTCTAACTCTCTCTCTTTACCTCTTCCTCTTTCGCTCTCTCTCTTTAACTCTTCCTCTCTAGCTGTCTTTACCTCTTCCTCTTTCGCTCTCTCTTTAACTTCTTCTCTCTCGCTCTCTTTACCTCTTCCTCTCTCGCTCTCTCTCTTTAACTCTTCCTCTCTCGCTCTCTTTACCTCTTCCTCTCTCGCTCTCTCTCTTTAACTCTTCCTCTCTCGCTCTCTTTACCTCTTCCTCTCTCGCTCTCTCTCTTTAACTCTTCCTCTCTGGCTGTCTTTACCTCTCCCTCCTTCGCTCTCTCTTTACCTCTTCCTCTCTCTCAACTTCTGTCTGTCCTTAACTTGTACTTGCACCTCTTCTTTTAGTTGCCACCTTCCCCATCTCGAGCCAAGGCGTGTGTCCTTCCCTCGCGCGGGCGCACGCGGAGAGAGTTGCGAGAGCGCGCCAGAAGTTGCGCACCCCAGCCGACGCGTCGCGTCGCGTCGCGTCTCGCAGCGACGAGCAATTAAAAACGGCGCGGTGTCCCTAGACGGCGTGGGCGGGGGCACGCCGCAAGTAGATCCCTGTTGGCGCCCCTGGGGCCCCCTCCTCCCTCCGGGCCCCGGGCTCCGGGTGCGCGGTTTCTTGGTGAGTTCGTTAACAAGGGATTAAGCAAATTAGCGGCGCGGCGCTGCAAGGCACAGGCCGCGGAGAGGGGGAAGGGAGGGGGAGGGGAAGGGGAAGGGGAAGGGGGAGGGGGGAGGGGGAAGACGTCGCGCAAGACGCGCATGCGCACAAGGCGAGAGAAGCGCAGCGCAGCGGCGGTGGTGGGGAAGCGGCACTGCCAACTTGTGCGCTGGAGATTAGGAGCTCAAGCCAACTTCCGGTCCGCACTCAGCTTGTTCCTACCTACAATTCCTTAACCATTCATATTTACATTCATATACATGATATGAAAATACCACGGTAGAATTTGCAGAAGACCGAGGGATGAAAGTTCTCGTATTTGCTTCTTTTGAATGTAAATACTAAATGCAATATTTGCTTTGATGTTTTAAGAAAATGTTCATATTTTTAATTAATGACTATTAATAGACTTTGATCGAGTTTGTATCACGGGCATTTGTTTCGGATGAAAAGTTCTAAAAATCACTCTGAGAAGGAAAGCGGCCATCTCAGAAGTTGCCTACGGCCGTGTAGACGGCACAATCTACTAAAATAGCGAGTTAAGCAAAGTACGGGACGTGAAGGGAGGATACTGCAAGAGTTCGTCGCAGGTACTACCGCGTTCGTCTGCAGGAGTTGAAGAGCACGAGCGACACTTGCATTCAAACTCGACAGGAGTGCCAATCTCATATTCGTCTGTCTTGCACTGAGAGCATCATGTGCTAAACGTGTCATGCGTTATATTGAACTGGAGTGAGAACTCTCCGTTACCCTTCTTCGAGGAGAAAGGGAATTCCCAGATCTCGGAGAAGAAGAAGACCTGCTGGCGGTCGGTGGCCATTTTTGAAGGGTTGATCCCAGCGCTCTCCTGAAAGGGTCTGAATTTATTACTAGTAATTCCCGGCGTGTCACCTGATAAGGCCATTCGTCTCATAAATGCAGTGCACGTTTTTTGGAGGGGCAAGTAAAAGGTAAGGATAGGACAAGAAATGGAATGGAAAATGGCGTTGTCCGTGGCCCGTTTGTTAGGGTACTACTCCTGCATTCGCCCGATAGGAGAAACCACGGAAAACTATCTATCAGAGCAGCCGGCCGCTAGAATTCTCCTCCAGACAGCAAGAGAACTCGACCTAGCTACCTCGCGAGTGTCGAAAATCCTGCCACCGTCGGGACTAGAACCTCAGGACCTCCCGGTCAGGCGCTGCAGTGACATAAGTTGATGCCCTGAGTCACCTATCTTGGCGAAAGGAACTGAAGCAAACCAAGAAGTCTACGTAGCAGCCGGTCTCAGACTTCATACACTGTAATTCGATGCAACCAAGCTATATGTCACTAGCAAACATTTTGCTACCGTTAGCACTCGAGTGTAGAGCTCGTCCTCTACGTATCTTTTGTTTCTCTCCACGTGACAACCTGCGTCTTCTCCAATTCCACATCCAAGAGACAAAAAGCAAGTCGCATTAATATTTCCGTCGTGTAAACTCGCAGATGCATTTGTCTGGAGACACCGGGGCAACAGAGGTGGACATAATGGCATTGTGGGGAATGCAAGGGGAGGAACATGCAGCAGCAGTTTCAGAGTGAGATGGAAGCACGGCCTTATTTCACGGGAGAGCGAAGCAAATGAAGATGGAACGGGGGAGGGAGTGGCTGAGGGCCGGGCGACCTCGGGATAGAGGTCTCCGCTTATCTCAGCCCAGACTCTGTTGCGCTGGAGGAGACGTGAGCGAGCCGCAAAGGTTGGACAACTGATGACTTGAAGAAGAATTCACAGTGGATAAATAAGTTATTTATTACGCAGAACGATAAAGAGATAGTTTATCTTAAAGACGAAAGAATTACCTCCCGTGCGATGGCACGAGCAAGTGAGGTGTTTTTCTCGAATGAATAAAGTACATTTAACGTCGCATGTAATATTCATTTTATTTTATTTCGTTACATTTTTAGTAAAACACACAATATGCTATATTAAGATAGAACAAATAGTTTGCTGTGCTGCTGCCAGGAGCATGTGCAGCAAGACCTTGAGCGCGCAGGAAAGTCCATAAAAATGTATCAACCGTAGGTGAAAATGAGGTACTGTTGCGCGATATTATTGGCCAATAAAATAAAACGAGTGTTACTAAAGTGATAGGAGCTACTTGTGACTACGAATCTATATTAAATTGGAGGGCAGTAAGTCCCATTTATTCCATAATTCCCTTTCATACTTCAATCAACACGCTCTGCTCCTGTACGTGTCTTCGGTACGTTTGTCCCCCCTTAATTAATCACTATAGGCTTTGTTCTTATGAGAAGCTCACTTCCACTTGTGAACACTATGTCAATAATATCGCAAACACTTTCAGTTCCACACGAAGGATATCATTCGTACATTGAAATCCAACTTCAGATACATGAATAATCGATTGGAAATATACAATAAAGAACGATTTAGAAAGCACACAAGTCAAAGCACGCACGAAAAATGTTGAGTTTATAAACTTTGTGGCCACAAATAAAAAAACGTGATGTAACAGTGTTTTTTCACAATTTCAATCTCATGAAGAAATTCATATCCCTCGTTCATAAAGAGCGTCTATGAAATACGGACATATGTGAACGTCAACGTATTATAGGCAAGTACATACTACTTAAGGAGTCCCTTTTTCCTTGAGGGTCAACTATGACACCCCCCACAGCGGCGAGTGTCGAATGGCGCTCCGTCGCCGAGGTTCCCATCTGCAGGCGAGTGGCGCTTCGCTCAACGGGCGCGCAGCCCGTGGGTGTTTGGCGACAGGTATAAGGAGGGCGGCTCCCGCTGGCAGACGGCGTCGTAAGCAACGCACAAACGAGGCGGCGACGCGCCGTTGCCTTGCTCTTCTCCGCGCGGCACGAGCCGGCGGCGGGGGTGGGGGCGGGCGCAGGGCTGGGAGGGGATACAAACGCGAGAGGGCAAGGCCAGGGTCGTTGGTGAAAGCGGCGGAGGGAGAAGGGCTGAGGGCGGGGCGAGGCGGGGAGGGATGGGAGAGAGGAGGAGGCGGGGCGGGGGCCGGGTGGGGATTGGCCGGGGAGTGGGAGGATTGGGTGGGAGCTGGGCGGGGAGTGTGCGGAGCGGAGCTGGGCGGGGTTAGGCGGGGAAGGGTGGGAACTGGGCGGGGGCTAAGCGGAGGGGGCGTGCGAGGCAGAGCGGGGGCGAGGCGGGGTGAGGCGGGGAGAGGCGGGGCGAGGCAAGGGCAAAGCGGGGGCGAGGCGGGGACGAGGCGGATGTTGAACGGGGGCGGAGGGGCGGGACGAGACGGGGCGAGGCGGGCCGGAGCGAGGCGGGGAGGGATGAGAGAGAGGCGGAGGCGGGGCGAGGGCCGGGTGGGGATTGGCCGGGGACTGGGAGGATTGGGTGGGAGATGGGCGGGGAGTGTGCGGAGCGGGGCTGGGCGGGGTAAGGCGGGGAAGGGTGGAAACTGGGCGGGGGTGAAGCGGAGGGGGCGTGCAGGGCAGAGCGAGGGCGATACGGGGTGATGCTGGGAGAGGCGGGGCGTGGCAGGGGCGAAGCGGGGGAGAGGCGGATGTTGAGCAGGGTGGAGGTGCAGGACGAGACGGGACGAGGCGGGCCGGGGTGAGGCGGGCCGGGACGAGGCGGGGTGAGGCGGGTCGGGGCATGGAGAAGACGGGGTGGTCGTGTTTAAGGGTTTTCATGAGTGTGGCGGGGGGGGAGCAGGGCAGGACAGGGACGAAGCAAGGCACAGCGGAAGCGGTGCGGGAACGGGGAGAGGGGGGGCGGAGCGGGTGGAAGGCGCGGGGTGGGGCGGGGCGGGGCGGGGCGGGGCGGGGACGAGTCGGAGAGCGGGCAGCGAAGACGTATTTTCTTGCGACGTCAGCTGGGGTAGAGAAGGAACGCGTCACAGCAAAGCGCAGTGGCATGTTTACTCAGTTAGTGGACAAAGTTTTAAATGGCACACAGATTCCTTTTGTAAGTGTATTGTTGAAATTTAACAAGTTACAAACTTAACATGAATATACATAAAATTATTCATAAAATGCATTCATAATATATTACAAAAGTTACCCATAATATTAAATATATCAGAATAACATACATGATAGTTACGTTTAATTCTATCGTACTATTCTATCGTTTTCTTTGGACGAAAATGCATAGCGATCGCTAAAGAACACATCAATAATTGCATCATTATAATGAAATGTAATTTTTCGATTTTTTCATTTGTGTTCACGAAATTAAAGTGCCAATTAGAAGTCATTATTCGATATCAGCCTTAATAAGTCATTTTGTATGGCAACCAATTTCTGTATCTGTCAATAATATTTTCCTTCCTTTTAACAGGAGTAAAATTCGGATTTTCAGAGCAAAATTGATGTCACTGCAGTCAGTGCCTGTGACAGGGATATCCTAGGGTTTAAGTACAGATAGCAGGATTTTCGACACTAGCTAGATAGCTAGGTCGAATTCCTGTCTGGAGGATAATTCAAGCGGCTGGCTGATCTGATCGATAGTTTGCCGTGGTTTCTGCGATCAACATAGGTGAATGCCGCAGCAGTACCCTAACAAACGGTCCACGAACTGAGCGCGACCTTCCCTTCCTCTTTCTTGCCCTGTTGCTTACTTACTATTACACACTCTTTCATGCACTCCAATACCAGAAAAGTCGGAAGATCAGTCCGGATCTTAGAGCTTGTTCCGCTTCGGGCGATGCCACGCTAGTGGGAGTTCCCGCGAGCAGACCTGTATTTCGGCGCCGGATCTCACCATCCACAGGGACAAGATTACTACCACCTACAGCAATAAAAATATGCACTGCACTTACGGGACAAATCAGGTTAGACATTTACGCATCTGGATTTACTAGTTAATTAATCACTCGGAACTTGTTACGCGAGAGTCGTCTTCTGAGCCCACTGTGTATCCTCACCACCACCTTCGTCTCAGCGCCCGCCACACCACCCACCTAGTCTAGCTCTCGCTCTCCCCGTCCGGCCCCGTCACGCCCCACCTCCTGCCCGCCGCGCCCCCACCCCGCCCCGCCGTGCTCCGCCCCATCCGCCCCGCCTCGCCTCATCCCGCGCTGCCCCGCCCCGCCCCGTTCCGCCCCGTCCCACCTCGTTCCGTCCCCCGTCCCGTCCCCCGTCCCGTCCCCCGTCCCGTCCCCCGTCCCGTCCCCCGTCCCGTCCCCCGTCCCGTCCCCCGTCCCGTCCCCCGTCCCGTCCCCCGTCCCGTCCCCCGTCCCGTCCCCCGTCCCGTCCCCCGTCCCGTCCCCCGTCCCGTCCCATCCCGTCTCGTCCCATCCCGTCCCGTCCCATCCCGTCCCGTCCCATCCCGTCCCGTCCCATCCCGTCCCGTCCCATCCCGTCCCGTCCCGTCCCGTCCCATCCATCCCGTCCCGTCCCGTCCCATCCCATCCCGTCCCGTCCCATCCCGTCCCGTCCCATCCCGTCCCATCCCGTCCCGTCCCGTCCCATCCTGTCCCGTCCCGTTCTGCCCTGTCCTGTCCCGTCCTGTCCCGTCTCGTCCAATCCCATCCCGCCCCGTTCCGCTTCGTCCCTCTCCCAGCCGGTCTCGTCCCGTTCCGCCACGCTCCTCCCCGTCCCGCCTCTCCCCGCCCCGCCCCTCCTGCCCCACAGGGAGCATCGCTCTGCTTTACGGCCAGCGGCACCGGCGGCGGCGGCAAGAAAATGCGGAGACGCTGTTCCTCGGCGGCGAAGGTGGAGCGGTCTAACGACGACTATTACGCTGCGGGCGGTGGCGGAGACGGAGTTAGAACAAACCCCCTCCCTCCCCTCCCTCGTTCACGCGCCCTCCCGCCGCCAAACGGCGCGATAAAAAGTAACCGCGCGGCTTCGCGAATAGCGGCTTCCACGAATATTCCATGCGGCCATCCAGCAAGCCAAACTTAGCATTTCGCAGCCTAATGCGGTCTTGCGGTCTTCGCAGCTCTCATCGTGCCGCGTAGAGTTCCTCTTTTACATTTACTCTCTCTTGTAATGTTAGTAAAACTGTATAGTTTCGAATTTTCCACCTCAGCTTTTTTTCAACACATTTTATATTATACTGCGCAAGTACACTTTGTTTAAGACTATTACTAGAGAACCTTTATTTCACTTATTATCAGTTTACCCTAGTGTAGCTATTTGAATGCGATTTGTTAAAACAAGGTATGAAAGGCGAAAAATGATTTTTGGTGTAGATAGCTACGTCGATCCAGCCGTTCGTTGTCTGAAGAATTCAAGCGGCCGGCTGCTCTGATCCGTAGTTTTCCGCTGCGTGATTAACATCAGGCAAATGTCCGAGCAGTAGCTTAACAAACGGGCTATGCACTGTACGCTATATTTCCTTCCTCTTCCTGATCCACTTAGAAACACACACGTTCATTACACTTACGTGAACTACACCAGCGCAAACAGACATTTAATGTGGAGAGTCCCATTGGGAGCGTAGAGTTTGTCCCCGATGAGGCATGTACCCTCCATTTTAGGCGTTCTGTAGCAGGACCACCGGCACTTCCAACATAAAAATGCACTACACTTATGAGACGAAGTTGACAGCTGTTGACGCGCGCGGAAACACAAAGTCATCAATGAATGAATCCAACTTTTTTTGTGTTCGTGTTTATTGACCATTATGAGATACTGAAGGTGTAATTAAACGACATTATGCATGATAATGATCATTTGTGACGTTCTGGTAGTAAATAAAAATAAAGAGAGTAAGTTTCCGCTTATTAACGCGCAGGTAGTTTGTATGTCCTTCCCTGTGCCATCCGAGCTCGCGCCAAATCCTCCGTGATGATCCCCCGGCGCCGCCCGCTTCTTGCGCGAGTCGGCCGTTGTGTAGGCGCTTGTTCACTTACGCGGGAGCCCAGCCAACACGGCAATGGTGTCACCGGTGATTAACACAAACACAGCCCTGAGCCCTGGCATTGTCCGGTGCGCGCGGGGGCTTCGAGGTACACAGCTTTAATCAGCGGCGGAGGCGACGCCAGCCTCCGGGCACGCCCGAATCAACGCGCAGCTGCAGAAGGTTGGCAGCACTTTTATCCACTTTGAGAATCTTGTTTGTTTGTTTTCCAATGCTCACCCTTGGCGTGTTACCCATTTGTTGACGCTCTGACCAGTGGAGACATGCAGTTTCCTTCAGCTCGTTCACAATGATCAAGCGGATAGGTGGCGAAACACTATTGCTCATTTAGCGTTAGACAGGGGACAATTTTATCATTATTATCATTGCTATTGTTATTATTATTATTATTATTATTATTATTATTATTATTATTATTGAACTGATATGGTGTTGATGAGGGGTGAGAAGATAGGATGATGGTAGGAGGAGGTAGGTGGGGTAGTGGGAGGTGGGAGGTATTCGTGGGACTGGCGGTCCGCGGTGTTAAAATCATCCCAATGTGTTTCCCTGCGGCGTGATATTGCACATGGTTCCATCCCATCTCCCGTTTCAGAGCACCCGGCCAAACTGCTGAGATCAACGATACCGGGTAGTCAGGTGAGGATTTCCCAAGTAATGTAAACAGAGCCCGCAACCACATTAAAGATTTTAGTTATGACCTTTCAGGCCTTGCACGTTGGACACCCTTGTTCTACAGTAATTGACAGGCGAAGGCGCCGACAGATGTTATAGTTTTTGTTAACGAGGAGTGGAAAAGAATACAGGAGGATTTTTGATGGCTTGGCGGTAGGACATGGAAGGCGATGTCTGTTTTAATCGCCTTGGTCGCGAATGTGTTGAAACATGCAGTTTCGAACCGTACAAAAATGGAGAGATAAATAAGTACATAATGGAAAAGTGAATATAAATATGCAATTTTAATTTGAGAAATGGTATTTTTGTAGGGGTCAAGGAGCGAGGGCTGCCAACGGTGAAGCAGGCATCGTTGCATACAGAGAAACATTTTGAACTATTTTGCCGCGAACAATTATGAGATGACCAGCTTAGATAGCCGAAGACTGAAGGGCCGTAGCTGTCTCAACTCGAAGGGTCGCTGGTTCGAATCCCGCCTCGGGCATGCATGTTTATGTGTGTTTGTGCTGCCCTTACAATCTCTCCCAACAGTTTCCCCTACAGTTTAAAAATGTGGTCGCTTTACAAACGAGATGTTAAAAAGCGACCTAAAAAAAATATGAGAAAACCAAGAACGTGTTATCAGATGAAATATAATATAAAGTTTGTAAATAAATGGCCATAAGAACACGCATATGGTGTTAATGATTTGTTTCTTTGAGTTTAAATAGGTGTGAATGAGTATTAAAATGATATTTTCAAAGAGTATAGATATTTGTAGATGTGTTTGTAATTGTCAATGTAGGTATAATTTAGGTGGAGTTGCCGAATTAAATTATTAAGGTATCAATTATTTACGATGAAAATAAATAGAATTTCGCCGGTCGGTCTTTGCAGTTGCAATATTAAAATTTGATATTTTGTTTTTTTACTCGTTTGTTAAGTAAGAAAATATAGTTGTCATTAGCAACAAGCCACGCATCCTAACCTTAGAATATTGATGAAAAACATCCCGAATCTCGTATGGGACGGCTTCGCGGACTCTTTCCAATAGAAATGTATGAACTCTCTGTGCGTTACTCGTAGGAGGAGATAAATAAAACATTAGTAGTATTGTTTAATAATCTATCGAAACCGTTTCATTGCTGTATCCGCAAAGAAAGTTAAATGATAGAAAGTATTAGTATAGCTCGACCAACTTTGAGAATGATGTTTACTGGAGCGCGCCACTGTCTGTGTTTACAACCG
The DNA here is from genome assembly GCA_031308135.1 of Acheta domesticus. Taxonomy (NCBI): domain Eukaryota; kingdom Metazoa; phylum Arthropoda; class Insecta; order Orthoptera; family Gryllidae; genus Acheta; species Acheta domesticus. The sequence continues at coordinate 199,448,630 of JAHLJT010002406.1, forward strand.
AAACGACAGAGACGGAGATAAAAGGATACTCAATTCAAAATTAAAATGGTACCGTGCCAAACTATTGCGAACGAAAGCGCGATTTATTTCGTTGCAAATTTAGTATATTCCCAATTAATATTTTAACTATATTTGGACATGTCTGCTCTTCATATTGGAAGAAACAAAAGTATACTTTTCTCTGCAAAACGATTCAAAGTTTTGAAACTAATTCTTTCGATGAGCAGTAACATTCATATAAATCGTTTATTTTCATTTAAGTAGTTTCTCAGAATATATACCAAATAAAATAATTTTTATGTAAGAAGTAACTACCACCATAATGAAGAATATTATAGATACTTATGACAGTAAAGTTAATGCTTTGGTACTTCATTGCATAAAGCCTATGAACAAAAGTTGAATGAAGGAGAAAACAAAATGTTTAAATTCAATGAATAAGCATTAAAAAAATCAATATAAATAGAACATTTTATTATAGTCTTGTAGTAGAACAGTGAAAAGTAAAAAAAGTAACTTAAAAGGACAAAAATAAAACAGTCAGTGCAAATCTTGCATGATATGTCTCTGAAGTTACATTTTATTAGCTAATTCACAACCTCTAGGGAGGCCATGGTGATTCCATAGAAGCAGTCTCTGAACTCGCTTCACGCTCCTGGCGACTTTTGTTAGTGAAACTGACTGTACAGACCGTGTTTTCACTGTTAGTTCCACGACGGGCCGCAATCGCAGCCTTCATTCTTCGCTTGGTCGAGTTATAATTGATGCTATTATTGCTGTTATTGTATTATTTATTTACGTAATCCATCAAACCGTTTCACTACGCAAGAATAGAATAGACGTGGCTGAGAGATATTGAATTCTGTTCCTAGTGTGACGACTATATTACGGTGTTAACTTTCATATTGGGGGTAAATGGTTTGGTAATGAAAGTCTACTCTTTCAAAGCGCGACACCTGATGTTGTAGCACACTTTACAAAGCAATATTCGTTCGTTAAACAGGAACGACCACGGGATGAATTAAAGGAGATGGTGTGATGCTTTTACTACGCAAAAGCGTAAAATGGGGACTCAAGAACTGAAGTTTTCAAGAGAGCGAAACCCAGATACGAGACTACGATTCAAAGACGCTTGCCAGTCAACAACGATACATTATCAGCAGTGATGTGTCCACACTTGATGTGTCCAAAATACCGACACGCGGTGGGTAGGGCGAGCACTGAAAGTTTGTCATTCGAAATTAGCAAGCCACTCATTCACATTACTTCTGAATCGGCGAGACGTTGCTCTCTACCTGTGGCGATGGCTTCAAGCTATTGCCGACCCTGGGTCCTCGGGACCAACATCCGTGAGATGGCCGGACGTCGACATGATGACACTAGCTCTGTTTCTGAGCAGTTTAGGGACATTGGTAGAACAAGGAACTTTAAGATTAATTGCATTTCTTGTTCTATTTCTTTTGCTAATTGGTTTTAAGGTAAGGGTCTCATAACGCAAGTTCGAGTTCACTGATCGCACTTAACCCATAGGTTATTTTTTTCTGGCATCCGTTACTACGCCCACAGTTGTCTCACTCAGGACACCGCAAGGGGCCTGCCGCCGGGACCTGCAAGGGGTCCCCCTGAAGGCAGCTTCCTTCACTTTATTATTATTATTATTATTATTATTATTATTATTATTATTATTATTATTATTATTATTATTATTATTATTATTATTATTATTATTTCACTACTTCACGACTAAAGATGTTATGAGTCGGCTGAATATAAAATCTATTCCAGGTTTCCAGGTTGCAACCAGCTACCTAAGGAGCAGATCTAGTGATTGCCGGTGCCTCTACAATACTTTGTGCAAAATGGGGCTGTTGTAAATAAAGCAATTTCTTCCACTTCCCAGTCTTTTGAATGACCTGGGAGTTTAGCCAATTCCTTACCAAATTTTGCGGAACAAATCCCAAAGCTCCATGACGATCGGGATGACCTGTGCTTTTACGCCCCACATTCAGCTGATCTCCATTTCCAAACTCTTGTATTTAAGACGTTTCTCCGCCTCCTTGGTTTCGACGTTTTGATCGCAAGGTACGGAAACATCGACAAGAAGACATGATTTTTTTCTCTAAAACCCGGATAACTATAACCAAATTGTTTGCTTCAATCGTGCGATCAGTTTGGTTTTGTTGGTCATACAATATTGTACAACACAATACAATATTATTATTGTTATTATTATTATTATTATTATTATTATCTGCGTTGTTGTTTTCCTCAGGCACTCTCAGAGAATACGCTACTTCTACGAATATTTTCACGTGAATTGGTAATTGAGTTGTTATTGCTTTAAGTGAAGACTATACGCAAAAATCATGACCAATTTTACTAGCATTAATATTTACAGTGTCAATCGGCATTCTTTTCATTAACAACTTTTCAAGACTTTCGAGCAATTACCTCAGAGTAGTTACTTTCATACAAACATTCATTTTCCGACAAAACAAAACGAAAACTCACAGAGAGTGTAAAACACGCTGCTGAAGTACTTTGCGGTTCCTTCTTTGATCTTGAAACTCCCGAGAACGCAGTGAGCGTTTGAGGAGTGGCTCCCGCAAGATCCGAGATAAGGCGCTTCTCGGCTCCGCGCGCAGACGACTTGGCTCGGGTCGAGTTCGCTCGCCGCGCGTCTTTGCAGCTCCATTAGCTCCGCGCGGCCGCTGTGGAGAACACAAGGGCTGTGTGTTCGGCTTAATTGGCACTCGATATTAATTATTTATCTGAAAGAGCAGCGCCCGTCGCTCGTCAGGTCTTTTCAGCTCGCGGTTCTTGCACCGCCGCCTCCGCCCCTCCCCTCAGCTCTCGCAGACTTCCCTCTGCCCCAGCCGACCCACCTCCCTCGTCGCCTTCGCCATCTCTGATGTCCTTGCCGTGCTCATCGCTCCTCCGTCCTCACTGTGTCCGCTGCCCGTACAGCCCTCACCACCGCCGCACTCGCCAAACTCGCTTCTTCGGTCATCCACACATCCGTTGCAACCTTCGCCTCCGTCAGGTCTCGCCACCTTCCTTCCGCCCCAGCCCACACGCCTCCCTCGTCGCCTTCGCCACTTCTGATTTTCTCTCCGTGTCCGCTCTTCCACCATCCTAAACTGCCCCCATCCCCCTACAATCCTCGTGACGTTCGCCGTCTTCGCTGGCTCCGCTACCTCCACCGTTCTCACAGCCACACCCCCCTTCGATGTCACCGCTTTTCCGTCATTCAATCCGTCCCCATTGTTCTCATCGTCTCAGCCATAACTGACGCCCACGCCGTGCCCGTCTTTTCTCCGTCCTTTCTGCCACCATCACCTTTAGAGTCCTCACTCCTTCCGCCGTCTCCTCCGCCCTTGCCGACCCCGCGACCTCCTCCGTCCTCACAGGCTTCAGCCGCCACCGTCACCCGTTCGATCTCACCAATATCCCCCCGCACCAGTCGTCCCCTTCGCCCTCGTCGTCCCGCCATCTCTGACGTTCTCGTCGTACCCTCGTCTCCTCTGTCCTCACTGTCTCACCGCCCATAGTGAAATATACCTTTCATCGTCTCGATAAGAGCGTGGCTGTAATTATGTCCTGTTCCAAATTTATTAAGATTTGGGCGCCAGAAACAGGTTACATGAATTACTACCAAAGTTTTTCTATCTGATTTTAACAAAATTATATAAAAATCCAGCTAGCTTGGGTCGATGGGTCCGGATACAAATACTCGCTATCGCCTCGATAGCCGATTACCTGATCTGCCAACTATATAGTATGGCGTGGAATCTGAAATGTAATAATTATGCTACCAACTAATAAAAAATTATGATTGACAAATGAAAACAAAATTCAACAATTTATTTAACTTTAAATTAACACAATTAATTTGATGGTCATGACCCTTTTCTGAATAAATTATCTCTTTTATACTGCAGTATTTTTTTTACCGTTTTTGCATGCCAACGCTCCGTGGTCGCTTCTCACTTGGCCGTTGTTAACTCCAAGTTCCGCTTCTCTGTTCCGGTCTTGCGCCGCCGCTGACACGTCCAGTCCACACTGCCTAAACTATTTGTTAGTTCTTGTCCGACGCTCCCGGTTCCTAATCTCTCCCACCGGTTATGTAAACTATTGAAGTCCAACTGCAATATCCGAAAATCTGAACAAGTCCTCCGCGAAATCACTTCTGGTAAATTATTTCAAAGTCCGAAAACAAACTATCACTTCTCTCACAAGAAACATACAAGTCTCACTTTCCCATTATATTATCTACGAACGATCTTTACGCTACGGCACCCAGAGTCAGAATATACGATCTTCACTCCACGACACCCCGAGTCAGAATGTACGATCTTCACTCCACGACACCCCGAGTCAGAATATCTGTTTAATGCATTTTTAAACCCTTTATGGCTCGGTAGGCGTCCATCCTTTTATTTTTCCAAAACACGGCGGTAAAAATTAGACTATCTAATCTTTAATAGCCAACCCGTGCGTCTCTTACAAATCCGAGTAGCCGCGACCTCCGTCAGTCATTCGTTTTTGCACCAATTATATCTTAGGTTCTTCAGCCATCTAGCCGGCGTCCTGACGTCATCAAGGCCCGTGTATAGTTTGTTGACCTTGCCAACCTCTGCGCTGACGTTGCTAAGGCCGCATACCGCCATATTGAATCCCCATTTATCTACCCCATGTATAGCTAACATCATTAAAATAAAATCTATCATATTCTGGTATATCACAATAGTCATCACAACCTGCGCCACCCTCGCCGACCTCCCTTTTTCCTACGTCCCCATAGTCGTCACCGACATCCCCCTTAGATCTCACAGTCTTTCCCATGCACGACCCGTCCAAATCCCATCATCGTCCCAGCCACGTCTGACGTTCTCGCCATACCCGCCCCTCCTCCGTCCTTAGAGCTCCCACCACCCCTCACTCCTCACCAACCCTCCCCCTTGTCGTCTCAGTCAACTCTAACGTTCTCGCCGGTCCGTCCCTCCTCCGTCCCTAGTGTCTCCTTCTCACCACATCCGCAACCTTTGCGACCCTCGTCCACTCCGCGACCTCCACAGCCGTCGCCGCCTCCACCCCCTTCGATTTCACTGCCTCTCCTCTGCTTCAACCGACCCACCAGCACCCTCTTTGTCCTAGCCCAGTCCGATGTTCACGCCGTGCCCGTTCCTTCGTCATAATTACTGTCCCTGTCACCCGCACAGACACCACGATGTCCACCGCCCTCGCTGTGTTACCACTAACGTCCGCAAAGCACCCCCTCTCAAATCTTACCGCATTTCCCCTGCACCAGCCATCACCGCCCCGACTATATCTGACGTTTTCGCTGGGCCCGTCCTTCCTCCATTCTCACTGTCAAGTCCTCATCACCTCCGCCACCTCCGTCGCCTTCGCCGTCTCCGCTATCTCCAACCGCTTCAACTTCCATCAGATCTCGCTCCCTTCCCCCTACAACAGCCATCAGCCCTTCACACTTACATTCGTCCCGACCCCGCATCTTTGACATTCTCGCTCTGCCTACCTCTCTTCCGTCCTCATTGTCCTCCCCCGCTCCTAAAGCTCTAACTACATCTGACGCCTCCGCCGCTGTCGCTAACCCCGCTATCACCAACGTTCTCACAGCTGTCTGGTCGTCCCACCCTCTGGTCGTCCCACCCTCTGGTCGTCCCACCCTCTGGTCGTCCCACCCTCTGGTCGTCCCACACTGTGGTCGTCCCACACTGTGGTCGTCCGACATCTCTAACATTCTCGCCGTTCCTCTCCTTTTCCTTGCTCACAGTCCTCCCCGCCCCTAAAGTCCTAACCATCCCCGCCCCCTCCAATGCCCTCGCTGACCCCACTACCACTAACGTCTCAACAGCCGTCGCCTGCCCCCTCAGATCTCACTCTCTCCCACTGCAACAACCGTCATCCCTCACTCACTTACGTCCTAACCCCCAGTTGCTTTCGTCCCCACTCCCCATCTCTGACATTCTTCTGTGCCTGCTTCTCTTCCGTCCTCACTTTCCTCCCCGGCCCTAAAGTCCTAACCACATCTGCCGCCTCCGCCGCCCTTGCCAACCCCGCTACCTCCAACGTCCCCACAGCCGTCGCCGCCTCCGTCACCCCCGCCGGAAGGAAATTGGAGCAAATATTGGTTTTCTCCAAGTTCGGCACGACACACAAAGGAGCGCAGCACGGAGCTAAGCAATACTCTTCGCTCTCACATTTGTTCAGATGGGCGCGATCTTTGCTCACGTTTGGGTCGAGGAGGATTTGAAAGCGCGACGCAGATAAAGAAGAACAAGCTGTTTCTAAAACTGTTTTCCTTTTTTGACATGGTATACACAAAATCTTTACCTAAAAGCTAGATTTCTTTTACGTTTGTGGACAGTGTTACACTTTCCAGACTATCCACACTCTCTACGAATAGGCAGAGTGTAATGTAAACAAAAGATAGGAAATCCAGATATCACGCTTGTTACTATAACTCGTACCACGAATATTATGTCAAACAACGCGATAAAAGGTACACGGGGTGTACGGGGAGGAAACGTTGAACATTCAAAAATAAGCTCTTAACACAACAAATAAGCTCTAAGACAATTTTAAGCATATTTTGTCTAATTATCTATGTGGGTATTACGAATCAATGAGCCGCAATAAGCACTCAAAAGTTTGTTGGAAAAATTATTTCTAATGCAAAAAGTTGCATTAAAGAAGCAAGGAAATACTCCAGAAACTTGTAAATTGTTTATTATTGACAATAGAAATGAATATATTTGTTCAAAAAGAGAAATTTATTCAGAAATAAAAAAGTATAAATTTAACAAATTTGACTGCTTTTTGATTTTTTGCTTAATTTTCTCTGACTTTCTTTCCCTTGGGCCCTATTAGTTAAATAATTAACAGCGAGAAAACAGTCTAAAATTGTCATCCCGCGTAGGTCATATTAGTCTAAAAATTCCCTATAAATATCGCTCGTTTATAGGCCAGTAACCTTTCGGGATGCACCTGCATTCAGGAATGCAATGAAGATATTTCTTAAAGACGTTTTTGTTTGATGAGAAGCAATATAACAAAGTTCCGAAGCGTCAAGCTTCTTTCCGGTAGACACAGCTTAGCGGTCTGCAAAGACCGCAGGGGAATTGCCACAGAAAGCCTGGGTCGATAGTGAAAATACGACCTGTAACAGCATTTTGTTTCGGAATTCCTTTTAAATAAATGAGAAAGATTTGGTTGTAGTATATCGTAAAGAGAGAGGCTTAAGATTTAAAACACGATACATGATAAGCCTATTTTTGTGATTAGCTGTACAAAACGTTTATTGGAGTGTTTAAAGAATCGCTTGAAGAAATGAGGACTTACGTTTTTCTTGTTACTACTACATCAAAATTTCAAAATGTTACATTATTTTTTTAAATTCATTGTTGAAATTTCCTGCTTTACTGACAAAGGAAATAAATGTTCACTATTTGCTCTCTTATCTCTGAGTGTTTTCCTACGTAGAGTACAGTAGTTAAGGACCGTCTCATCTCTCCCTGAGAGATAAAAGAGAGATTAGATAGAGAAATGCAGAGATGGAGGAGAGAGAGGAGAAAGACAGAGGAGAGAGGGGAGATAGTGGAGAGAAAGGAACGAGAAAGAGAAGAGAGGGAAAGAGAGGAGAGAGAGAAAGAGAGGAGGTGGGGTTCACGACATAAGTGGTGTGCATATAGAGAAACAGGCGGAAGTCAGGTGGAGAAAATTTTGTGAATTTGAAGAATTTAGTGAATGCTTAGCTCCTCTGACAACTATATTCCATAGTAGAGTGATAATAAATTCGAAATCTTTGCATATTGAAATTCATGCGTAAAAAGGCCGTGATGACAGGTCTACAATACTTCATCGTGGAGTTCGAGTTCTGGCCTGAACGCGGGTTTCAGTACGAAGCTTTTCTCCCTTTTAAAACAGTTATTTACAAAGTGTGAATTTTTCTCTCGGATTCAGCTAGTTAACATGTAATCGAATAACAAAACAGCGAAAGAGTTTAGGCGATTGCAAACCAAAATATGCAAATTTCCAGGAATTATTTTATTGGTTCACCCTAGTTAAGTTGGAGTGAAGTTATAAATGCACAGTGTGAGCGGCCAGGGTGAGAGCGAGTGCGAGAACAGAGAAAGGGTGAGAGCGGGGGCGAGAGGAAGGGAGAGGGCAAGGCTGAGCGCAAGGGCGAGGGCAAAGGCGAGGGCATGGGTGAGGGCATGGACGAGGGCAAGGGCACGGGCGAGTGCCAGGGCGAGGGCATGGGCGAGGGCAAGGGCACGGGCGAGTGCCAGGGCGAGGGCACGGGCGAGGGCAAGAGCGAGGCAATGGCAAGAGCAAGGGCGAGGGAAGGGAGAGGGCAAGGGCGGGGCAATGGCAAGAGCAAGGGCGAGGGCATGGACGAGGGCATAGGCGATGGCATGGACGGGGGCAAGGGCGAGGGCAAGGGCGAGGGCAAGAGCGAGGGCAAGGGCGAGGGCGAGGACAAGGGCAAGGGCGACGGCGAAGACAAAGACGAGGGCGAAGGCGAGAGCAAGGGTGAGGGCGAGAAGGAGGGTGCGGGTGAGGGTGAGGGCGACACGAAGGGGTAGGGTAGGTGAACAAGGGCGAGGGCTAGGGGGAGGGCGCGAGGCCGCTGGCCAGCCGCGAGGGAGGCCAATAGCGATGGGTGAGTGAGCAGGTGAGAGGCCACGGGCGAGAGCGAGGCTAAACGCGAGTGCCAGGGCGTGGGCGTGAGCGAGGGCGAGGGCGGTGGTGGCGGGACGAGCGTGTTTGTCCCCGAGCGCCGCCTGTTTTTCCGCCAGCCGCCGGCCTGGCTGCGCAACGCCGCCGGGCGCTCTGGGCTAATGAAGAGGCAGAGAAACGTCGGGCGCGCGGCCATCGACAGCTCCCGCGCCGGCGCGGCGCGAGGCGAGGCGAGGCGGGGCGGGGCGGGGCCGCCCCGCGGGACGGCGCGGCGCCGGCAGCTGTGCGACTTCGTTTAATTCCCCTCCAAGTTGCCGCAGGAAGCCCGGCGCGCGGGATCAGCGCGGAATTATTCCCCGGAGTTGCGCGTTCGGGTCGCGTGGAACTCGCCATCGCGCAGCGGCGGCGCGAGAGGCGAGGAGCGAGGTGGGAAGCGGGAGTTAGAAGGTGTGGGACAGAAGGCAGGTGGCGATGGACAGGAGGAAGAGGGCAGGTGGCGGAGGACGGAAGGAAGAGGACGGGAGGAAGGGGAGAGGAGGAAGATAGCAGGAGGAAGAGGACAGGAGGCAGAGGATGGGAGGAGCAGAAGAGGAGAAAGGGGACAGGAGGAAGAGAATAGGAGGAACAGAACAGAAGGAAGAGGACAGGGGGAAGAGGACAGAAGGAAGAAGAGGAAAGGATGAAGAGAACGACGTAAAGAGAGGGAATACAGATTGTGGGGGACAGACATCAGAAGAATAGGAAAAGGGGGTAGGGCGCGAGGAACGGTTACCAGCAGCCTTGTGACTGCAGTCAGGAATCGGAAATGAAGGAGGGGGTGGGGAAGGGGTTAACGCGAACGAGCAGAGCGTTGTACGGGATATTCATCTCACTACAAAGTAGTATTGTGTCAAGGTTTGGCATCGTGGCGTGGAGTTGCTAGAGGCAGGAAGGTTGATTGATTAATTGATCGGTTGATTGATTGGTTGATAAGTCATTCCGGGCGTGTCAAATGCAAAGGTTATTAGTCCTATAAGTGTTGTGTATATTTTTATCGCGGAAGGAGGTGGTAATAATCTCCCGTTGGAAGGACAGATCCCGCGCCGACCTACCTGCTGGCTCGCATGGTTTTCCACGACTAGGTATCTCCTACGAGCGTGACACCGCCCTAGCCGGGACACGCTCTAATCTCCCGACACGTGTGCTAACGTAGTGGATGTAAGTGGTAGTACCGTAAGTAGTACCGATCAGAGCACCCGGCCACTAGAGTTCTCTTCGTCTGAATTTTGTTTAGCTACGTACCAAGCGTCGAAACTCTTAGCCTCGTGGGGAGTGGAAGCCTAGGGACTCCCTGTCAGAGGCACTGCAGTGCCTTTTGTTTATTGAAAGTCGCATCAACTTCTCGGTCATTAGCAACCACTATTGGATGTAACGCTATGGTATGAGGATGAAACGATATGATGATATGGGGTGAAAGGTCAAACACAAACTACCATGCCCTGCGATCCCACGGACCAAGATCACTACGGCACTACTGCTTTAGCGATCTCCCCCACGCGGCCGGCTTTTGCCTTTTTGTTATTTAAGGTCGCATCAACTACTAGGTCATTAGCGACCACTATTGAATGTAACGTTATGATATGAGGATGAAACGATATGATGATATGGGGTGAAAGGTCAAACACAAACTACCATGCCCTGCGATCCCACGGACCAAGATCACTACGGCACTACTGACTTAGCGATCTCGCCCACCGGGCCGGCTTTTGCCTTTTTGTTATTTAAGGTCGCATCAACTACTAGGTCATTAGCGACCACTATTGAATGTAACGTTATGATATGAGGATGAAACGATATGATGATATGGGGTAAAAGGTCAAACACAAACTACCATGCCCTGCGATCCCACGGACCAAGATCAGTACAGCACTACTGCTTTAGCGATCTCGGCCACGGGGCCGACTGCAGACCCATTAGTTGAGACCCTGAGCCACCTCTGCGTTAATGTGAGCGACAAAAGAAGCGGTGCGTGGGCGAGGCAGAGGGAGTCCACGCCGCGAGGGGCGGGGAGCGGGCGCTAATCTCCCGCACGCAAAAGTCCTGCGCGACGGCGCCGCTCTCTCTGCAATGGGGAGTTACCTTCCTCCGTCGGCCGCGAAACGCCGCCCTTTGCTGTCGCTGCTTCTTTGCGGCACGCGATGGCGACGCGCGAGGTCTTTGTCAGCCGCTGTCCTCCAGCGACTCTGCTAGGACGCGTTCCTAGAGCTCCGAAATGCGAGATTTGTTTGCGCCAACGCTGAGCTCTTCCTTTGTTCGTTTCAAGCACATTACCCTCCGGGGAATTGCTCGCGGACCCTTCAACTAAACAGAGTGGTTCACAATGAAGGTTAAAAACAATGTTTTGTGTTTATTGTACAGTTTTGCGTACAAAATTATCTCAATGTGATTGTCATAGAGTGTCGTGCACGGGATGCACATTGTGATAGAGTTGAAGCTGAACAATAGACAAAAATTGTCATTGCTAGTATGCAGGTCGTTCCCTTAAAGTAGGCAATAAATACGGGAAGCAATGCCAGAAATGTCACATCTAAAAATTCGTGAAGTAACATTTTCCACGTCCACTGGCCCAAAGCGACATCCCACCACAATATTAATTGACTCCCTACATTCTCTAGAATTTACTTAGGTTTATTTTGGATCATCCTCAATAACAGGAACTATGAAATTAAGACCATGAAGACGCACAGGATTTGGAAGGTAGGAATGATTATTCTTAATTATTTATGCTTTTCTCTTTTACCGAACAATTTTCGACCAATACACTTACAAAAATTGAACAAGGAACTGATGAAACAAACGAAAGAAATGTTTTAGAAAGAAAGGAAGACATGCTACGGTATCAGACAGGCTTGCTCACGTAAGAGGCTAGCGGAGCGACCAACAGACGGCTCGCTTCTCATGAGCCCGGAAATTCCCCCGCGAGCTGCGTTCTGTCGGAGAGGGGATGGACAGCACTCAGTGTCACGGGAAGTGGCTTTGGGCGGGGACTGCACCGCGTTTGAACGCATACAGCGATCGGCTTCGAAGTACATAGCAAAGGAGCTATGCGTATTATCTTTTGCTTTCCAGCCTTGCTACGGAACAGTTTGCGGACACTAGCAAGTTGGCACGAATATGATTAGAAAGCGATGTAATAGGTTTAGTGATTTGTAAGATCATGGATAATGATATTGATCATCTTGAATATCTTCTTGCTGTAGACATAAAATTTATACATCAATTGCAATGTGAAGTAGGTTATTTGAAGACTGACACACACCTAAAAACAATATGGAAAGTCTAGATTGGTGTACTAAAAAATTTCGAAAACTTTGTCAAAGAAAATTTTACATAAAGTTTGTCAAAAAAATTAAGGGGTTTTATTTTAAAAAATGTGAAGCGTAAGTAAAACATTAAAAACAGCATAAAATCCCCATTTTTGTGGTGGAGTGGGGTTGGAACCAATTGAAACTTTATTTTTGGATCAAAATCATTTTCAAACTTGTTACTTTATTTCGCTTCTTTATTGTATTGCCTTCTCTATTTACATGTACTGGCTGCGTACCTTACAGGCCACTCACGTATTGCACCATATTTTATCACACCACCGCGTAAGTAGATTGGACTTTGAATTGAGAATAGGGAGCAGCATTTGAAGGGAGGATGAAGTTACTACGGTCTAGTTTGCGGTGCAGTTTATTTACCCTCCTTGTTAGACTGGGTTCGCTGCTGATGATGCTGCAAGCTGCAAGCCGCCAGGGGGCCGAAGCATAAGTTGGCAGCCCTGCAAAACACCGCCATTGCGTCAATAATGACCTAAATAGTCGATTTAGACCTGAACACGTACTCCACTACAGATGGGATTATTCTGCCTTCATTCAAATGCCCCGGGGAGCACTAGGCAACGGAGGTGCAGCGACTCTGGCGGCGGAAGTAGGAAAGTACGAGATTGCGTTGCAGAAACTTGTGGACGGAACTGCTCTCCAGAAGAGGTCGCTCCGGTTGCAGTGCTTCTCTGCGACCGCTCTCTTCAGTGGGCGCAAGGCAGCTCGCGAGTACTCGCCAGTGCCCGCCACCGGGAAAAGAGCGCTCACAGTGTGACCTTGGTAGCAGGTGCTAATAATTCGAGGGCGGCGATGGGGAATTCAATTCAATTCAATTCAGTTCAATTCATCCCTAATTTTACGTGGCAAGGCTCAGGCCATGCTCTTCCGTCTGACCACGCAAATTCCGCTTCGATCCTGTCATCATCTATCAGATAAAGGAGGTATCACTCGGGCGACGGAACTGACGATTTTAATTTTGCTCAGAGGTTTCATTTAGAATTGAGGATCGTTTACATGTTGAGAATCTACAACATGGGACAGACGGCTCTATTTCCTGTCCAAAGATGTACGAAAGATGTTTTAAATTGTGGCATCGGCAAACATTAGTTTTCATACGCCAAGGGCCCATGAAGATGGTCTCTATACTGTGTCAAGAGTTGACAATGCCATTAGTTTTTTAAAATAGTTTACAAATTGAAAGCTTTAACGCAACTTCTTTAACTCGCACAATTTTTTGAGAATATGGTTGACATAATCAAATGTGTAGTGTATCGAATACCGAACACAATAACAAGAAAGATGGCTCAGTGCAAAAACTGATATCACGGAGTGCCTCTGATCTGGATGCCCTAGGTTCGAGTTCCGACGGCGCGGCGGCAGTACTTGTCACCTAGGTCGAATTCAGTCGCTTTCTGGAGGAGAATTCTAGCGGCCGGCTGCTCTGATCGGTAGTTTTCCTCGTTTTATTCTATCAATATCGGGCGAACGCTGGAGCAGTACCCTAACAAACGAGCCACAGATCGCGCGCGATCTTTTCTTCCTCTTCCTTGTCCTACCCATTACACACACTCACACAAACATGCACTACACTACCACACATGCCGGTCGGGGGCTTAGACATAGAAATTTTTCAAGAACTGTTGGAAAACGTGAAAATTCATGGATGCAACATGAGTGTTAAATTCAAATTTTTGCATTCTCATATAGACCATTTCCTTAAGGCCTTGAAATTTACAGCGAGGAACATGGTGAACGATTTCACCAAAACTTAAATTTCATTGAAAAAAGATATTATGGAAGTTGGACAGATAATACGATGGCGGACTATTGTTTTTCTGAAACGGGAGACCACTTCTAGAAAATGTTGTAAAATGGCTAAAAGAATAAAATTTCTTTTTTTAGCAGTTTAAACCTGAATGTATAACTTATTAGTTTATTTTCAATTGTTTCTTGTAAATTATTGAGAGTTCTGAACCCGTTTATAAGAAATAATATGTTTGACAACATTCGATATATAGTCAACGTTTTCTTCCGGGCTAAGGGGGCCGTGGTCTATTGGAAAACATACTTCCAAACGTTTCGTCCGCAACTGCGACGGACCTCCTCAGTGGTGATGTGGTCTCCTAGCCCGGAAGAAAACGTTGACTACAACTCCGGCCGTGAAAGCCTACATTGTTATATTTGATATATATAATTTAAAATGTATGTAAAGTCATAAATTATTGTCCACATTTTCAAGAAAATGTGACGTGATGGTGAGAAATTGATAACATATTCGCATTCAGCATCCCAAAATTATGATAAAACATTGCTGAAAACCAAAATATCCTTTAAAAAAATTCAAGATGCGGAGCTGTGTCGTGATTTGTTTGGAAGAGCAAGTGGAATAATTGCTTTGTATGAAGTTCAAAATAATTTTCATTGTATTAATATTGCAATTTTCGGTCAACAACCTCCATCACGATAAGATTTTTCGACCATTTTCCAGAAAGCCTATGCCGAAGACCTTTGTTTTGATTCTTGGTCTCAACAGTAAACTTTCTTCTACACATACACCTAATGTAACATACGTCTGTCACTATTTTTTTGACGCAAATAAAATAATTAAATTTAAAAATGAAAACATACCGCGACGCTAAATGAATCTTGCGATAGGGCATTATCTGTATCCTAGCACTCAGTGTGATGGCAATATTATGCGGCCATAAAGGCCAGCGCAGGGACCGCTTTCATTGTGCCGCCATTTAAAACCAGTATTTAAGATGTTGTCAATCAACACATTTTCAAAATTCGCATTCACCACGTTTAAAAGAGTAGTTAATGGTAATGTTTGGTTAGAGGAGTGGGTGGGAGAATTGCTTCGAATGATGTTCAAAATAATTTCCATTGTGTTAATATTATATTATTTGGTAAGCAACCTCCATCACGATCAGAAATTTTCTATCATTTTCCGTTATGCAAGTTCTTTGCTTTGCAACTTCTTTGCACAAAGCAAACTGAAGTTGTTTGTTTAGATTCTTGGTCTCTACTGTAAACTTTCTACTACACATACACCTAATGTAATACACGGCTGTCACTATTTTTTTGACGCAAATAAAATAATTAAATTTAAAAATGAAAACATACCGCGACGCTAAATGAATCTTTGCGATAGGGCATTATCTGTATCCTAGCACTCAGTGTGATGGCAATATTATGCGGCCATAAAGGCGCGCGCAGGGAGCGCTTTAATTACGCCGCCATTTCGTGAAATGAGTTACGCGGCCATTTGGAGCGCGCCCACAGGTCGCGCAGGAAATTGCGGGTCGCGAAATAAAAAAAAAAGACTGCGCCCGTTATATAATTTAGAAGATTTGCGGCTCGGTGGGGCAGCATATTAGTTAATTTTTATTAACGAACGATTACTGTAGTAGCACGATGCCTCACAGGCCTTAAGTAGTTGTGAATTATTTAAAATGAAATATCGTAATGCAAGTTCTTTGATTATCGGAATATAAAAGAATGATTCGTGTTGAACGATATTCTATTGTACTACGTAAAAACTATCCGTGGTTAAGCGTTACTTGGAAGCATTTTTCATTATATTTTTATTACTACATTTCACTTTCATTTCATTAATATGACGTAATTTTAATAATAAATTCCAGGATTGATAAATAATTTTTCGTATTATATGTAATTGTCAATATAGATTATGAAACCTCTCACAAATAATATAAGCGTATATTCCGAACAATTACGCCTAAAGTTTATATATACTAGTCTGCAAGTACCATCTACTTTTACAACGCACACGTGTCTTGGCCGGTAAAGTTCAAGATCTTTACATTTCTGGGTTCTCATAAATTCGAATATTTTAACCTTCAATACATTAGTACCGAATTTTAGGTGTCAACTTGGGTTTGAAGACCTCATAATCCATACGTTGATTTATGAGGTGTCACGTTTTTCACGAAAGAGATCCTTTGACAATGGTTTCTTTGTTTTCAGAAAAAAAGTGTCTGGTTTTATCCGCAATAATACGGCTATAATTAATAAAGAATGTTACAAAAGCCTTTGTGATAATCAAACGTTGTCTCTTTAGAACAGAGAGTAATGGTAGCAAGACCTAGTCACGATTCGCATATCATAAACACTCGCAATGATTTCAGCAGCATTGTCTCAGTTTTGCACTAGGCCCAAGCAGCAGAATCCAATAATTCCGCGTGAGGCCCTTATAAATCGTTATCATTTCCATGACATACTTTCTCTTTCGTACTCAGAATAATTTTGACTATTTTTAATACAATTTGTGTGTGATTCTGGCGGAGTAGTACGTATCACGTCTGAATCGTAATCATAAATCGTGTGTTTTATAACCGATTGCACCCGTTGGACTTCTACGATGTAGAAAAGTAAATTAAGAATAGACAACGTGAATACCCGTACACGTCAATAAAAGAGATGCCACGAACATCTCTTAGGCATTTCTAGCAAAACTGATCCCTTCAAACTCGATGTGTTCAAACTCGATGTGTTCAAACTCGATGTGTTCAAACTCGATGTGTTCAAACTCGATGTGTTCAAACTCGATGTGTTCAAACTCGATGTGTTCAAACTCGATGTGTTCAAACTCGATGTGTTCAAACTCGATGTGTTCAAACTCGATGTGTTCAAACTCGATGTGTTCAAACTCGATGTGTTCAAACTCGATGTGTTCAAACTCGATGTGTTCAAACTCGATGTGTTCAAACTCGATGTGTTCAAACTCGATGTGTTCAAACTCGATGTGTTCAAACTCGATGTGTTCAAACTCGATGTGTTCAAACTCGATGTGTTCAAACTCGATGTGTTCAAACTCGATGTGTTCAAACTCGATGTGTTCAAACTCGACGTGTTCAAACTCGACGTGTTCAAACTCGACGTGTTCAAACTCGACGTGTTCAAACTCGACGTGTTCAAACTCGACGTGTTCAAACTCGACGTGTTCAAACTCGACGTGTTCAAACTCGACGTGTTCAAACTCGACGTGTTCAAACTCGACGTGTTCAAACTCGATGTGTTCAAGCCGCACGCGTTCACACCGCCTTTTTGACGAAAAGCCTTTTTGGAATTATTTACTATATTTTAAAATGCTTTTAAAAATGTTTGTATATCCTTTTGAGTAAAAATAAACATTTTCTTTTGAGTTCCCCCACACATTGTCTACACGTAAAGTACATCCAGTTTCATGTGTAGACTCGATTTATCATTTGGGTAGCACGACAAATTCTGTCTTAGGACATTGAAACATTGCTTTTCTTGGACAATCAAGCGATGAGTCTTGGGTGAACGCCGGGCTCAAATTCCAGACGCAAGTCAGACAATCGCATGTTATGAGGAAGTCGATAACCCTGACTCCTAATCTTTATATCCTGCAGCAACGGATGTGATTTCAGGAAGATCAGGAAGGTTCGGTTAACTGAAAGTATTAAATGTGGGGAACATTCATATCTACCTTCTCATTAAAAGAAACATACCTGAAATGGAGCAAGCAACCGTTATACCGTATCAGTGGCCATGGTTTATTGCTACTTGATTTCTGGATCCTCCCCCCACCCTCCGCCCTTGTATTTCCTAGAGAATAAAGCTGGAGCACGGGTCGCGCGTGTGCTTCTTGCCACGTCAATTTTCGTTTTAAGCGCGAACACTTGGCAGTACAGTATGGCTACAAATTTCCTAAAAGTGTTATCTTAAAAGAAGTAAATTGAGAAAATTAGTACTAAGGGGCTGGTCAAAAGGAGTAAGTTAAGAAAAGTGCCATTAAAGAGACCGTTCGGGGAGAAGGGTGGCCTGTTAACAGAGGTAAAATTTGCATCCAATATTCATGTTTCAATGTCCGTATCCAGAAAAAATCGATCCTTTAGTAGGGGTGGTCTTTCACCCTCGCACCATATCTCGGGTATTTTTAGACCCCACGACCATTTAACATTTTTCTGAATTTTTGGTGGAAATCTTCGGTGTTCTAGATGTGCCTTTGGGCACTTAACAAGCAGGTACCAAACCATTTTCACAAATATTCCAAATGTTATTAACGAGTTATTATTTCTTTCGTTACATGGCAGCGGTTTGATTTGAGGTATAGTCTGTGATTTTCCCATTCTCATTTCAGACATATTGTCATGAACTTCAAAAAATGTGATTGACACCGAAAATTTTTGCCTGATATTTTATTTATCTCGAAATAATTTTCACAGACTCTTATCAAGCATTATGAATCAACAACGGGGACTACGTACATTGGAGGTTATTCTTTAAATGAAATATTTAATATAAATAGTTTATTTTTGTTATATTATTGAAAATAAATTAGAAAAGGTATTCTTATATAATTTTCAATTATATAATTGAATAAAAACATTCAATAAATAAAATACTAAATTGTAAAATTAAAATTAAATTATTAAATTTATAAAAAATATATAATTGAATTGAGAAAAATATTCAATTATTTACACCTTGGATGTCGCAGTACACATTCGTGTATTCCAGTTCTAATTATCAGTAAAGCTTGGAGTCCAAAAAGACCCCAGGTATGAAACTTGATACAAACAAGCAGATATGCTACGAGGGTTCATAGAGGTTTTACTGTATTTATCACTACCTTTGGAATGTAAACGCTAGATCGTCCCGGTCAGAGATCCTATAGAGGAAACGGTAACGCATCCTTTGAACCAACGCACCCGGAATACTCAATCGAAAGGCTGAGAGCTAGGGTTGCCAGATATGTCTTCAGAAAATAGTGAACCAGGGGGAGGAGGAGTGAATAGGAAGGTAAAACAGATATATTTGTAAACAAGGACATTTTCATATATTAATATAACTATCTGCTTTACTATTATCTTTCAATAGTTTTATAGTAGTCAATAATTTATAATTAAACATATTAACGTTACAGTTGCCTACTTTATTAAAATTACCACTGATTCGATTAACTATTTTCGATAATACTTTTGCTTCATTGAGTAGCTTTTACGTTATAAATATTCTTGAAAAATCGTTTAACTTCCGTACACTTGCACGGAGTGTTAGAAAAGCTCGCTTCGAACTGGCTCAACCTCCATTTTCGTCGACCAAACATTTTGCAAAACACTGAAAATTCTTCCGGTTCTAGCATTGGAGTCTGGAACTGATGTGCAATATTGAAACGATTTCAGTAGGGTTGGTGCCGGAAGTAAGACAACAATTGCGCGGGCTTACGCTACGCGGATTCCCTGTAGGGCAAAAGCACCTCTAATCAAGTTTAATAGCTCTTTTTATATGTTCGCTATTCTCATTTTCGAATTAGTGACCCAATAATTGAAAACCTACCCTTATAGAATTAATGCGGTTATTGTTGTTAATGCCTTTCCTGTCATTATTGTTATCATATCATTATTATTAATATTATTATAGCCTTAAAATAATTTTAAGTTACATTGTATTTAATTCCTATCCCCATATTTAATATGGTATTACGTTATCAGTTAATGTCAATAAGTCCCATTCACAAAGAATGTGGATTAGTCCGCTTGTGCTCTCAGTGCCTCAATTATAATATGTAAATTTTAGTGTGCCACCAGGTTGCATAAACCTATCTCCGAAAATAATATCTATCTATCTATCTATCTATCTATCTATCTATCTATCTATCTATCTCTCTCTCTCTCTCTCTCTCTCTCTCTCTCTCTCTCTCTATATATATATATATATATATATATATATATATATATATATATATATATATATACTGAGAGCCAGAGCGACGCATCGTGAGGGAAGGACGGCTTAGAGTTGAGAGGGGGCTAGCACAGGGCTGTGGTGGACACCTGCGTTCGCCCCCCCCTCCCCCTCCCGGCAAGTCCCACCTCGCCCCCGGCAGCAGCCGTTCGTCGCGCCCGCACGCTCTCGCCGCCCCCGAGGGCCGTGTTGCGGTGGCGCGCCGCGCGTCCAGAATGCTCTGCGGTCGCTTCCCCCCCCCTCCCCCGGCCAAAGGCCGACCGGTGGCGGCGGCGACGACGACATCGAGTTAATGGCGCAGCGACGGAGGCGCGCTCACGCGGCCGTCACACGCACTCAACGGCGGCTTCCGAACTGCTTCCTCATTCACCTTCCTCGCGCTCGGATGCTCGTTTGTCTGCGCTCGCACGGGAGCCGAGGGCTTCCCATCTACTTCCCCATTCGCCTGGCAGGTCGAGAAGGAACTTATTCAATGCCTTACGACGCAGATCCACCGATCATTTTGGGGGCGTCATATATTTTTTTAACTAATAAGCATATTATATTGTGTATTATTTTAGTGAATATATATTACACAATGTTATTTTTAAATAATTACGTAAGTCTAAGATAATATTAAAATCAATTTTGCCAAATAAAAAAGTTAACAAACGAAAACTCTATGCCTTTTTTGGGGGGGGGGCATTGCCCCCATATCTGTGCTGGACACGACGTCAGTGTTTAGTTTTGGCGAAAGAAATGAAAATTTTATGATCAAGAAAAGAGACATGTTCTTAATATTGAATTATAGGAAGCAATGATTATTAGACAGTTTATTTTTCTTAAAATATTTACAACTTTTCGCATCCTATATATTTGAATTCTTCTTCAAGTATATATTTCTTTCATGAGTTCCCGTTTTCCGTCACCTTTAGTCAAGATTAATAAATGGATATGTTGTATGAGAATTCGCCCAACGTTTCCGCAAAGTCCACTTAATTTACTGTTGGGTGAATACAACGGATGTCTGCGACACATTTTTAATTTAAAAGTTTATTTTCAAAGCGATGTACCTCTATTTGTTTGTTGTCTAGTTTTATGTAACAATATATTTTTGTGACGCTTGCCCATTATGCTGACAAATATTTTGTTAAAAAATTGGGTTTCACTTACCGTGGCTTTTCCCGAATACGAAAATGGAAGTTTTAAGGTAAATCAATTCAATAAACCATTTTTATCTGAAATAAGTGTTTAGTTGTGACATGTCAAGTGGTGCTTTGTAGCAGATGCATCACTATTTCATGGAAGATGGTAATTTATTTTTGTGCAATAATGTTGTCCAAAAATTCAGAGTTTTATGAAGTGTATTTTCATAATTTAAAAAACCACGAGACATCCATAGTTTTTTATGTAAGTTTAATATCGTCGATAAATGGAAGCAAATAAATAAAATAAATAGAAAGCAAGTGAAAGAAAAATTTAATCGAGCTCTCCCGTAGAAACAACTGCTTTTTTTTGTGTTACAACAGTATTCCGGAAATATTCATTATCCGGAAAGTATAACAGTTTTCCGACGGTATTACAAACAGTATTCTGAACTTTTGAGGTGATTCCACACATTCAGCATTCGCCGAGCAGCAAGCTACTGCTTGCCCGATCCCGACCAGCTGATGTATTCCGCGAATGATCGCTCCCTTTGATGTGTCCAAAACACCGACAGGCGGCGGGTAGGGCGAGCGCCGAATGTTCGTCACTCGGCAAATAGCAAGTGACCCATTCACACTACTCGGGATTCGGCGAGCGGTTGCTCGCTGTTCGCCGAATAGCGAATGTGTGGAGCCACCTTTAGATCCTATCTTGAACTCTGAAGTTGAATGTGAATATTTTTGTTTCCTTGAAATTGTTGTACATGGAGATGCATCACTTTGGAAATTACATCATCAATTCACAACACACAAAAACTTCGTCTTACGAGTTCACAGAAGATGATTCTCATACCAGACCTACTGCTTTTCAACTCACCCCTTTAAACATGAAACACTCTTCCTACTATTCAACATCCAGTGGAATCCAAAGTTCGTCTCACCGAAAAGTTTGTAAACGGTCTAGCTAATGAGGCAATGGAGAACAATACGCAGCTTCTCCGAAACTGCTAGCGCGAGAGTCCTAAACTTCCTCGAGAAACGGATGCAATGTCCATTCCACATGCGCCCGTCGCAAATTACTCCATTTAGCGCGGCGCGGCGCCAAGTGTGACTTATTCTTTGAATTTCCTACATATTACAGTTGATGTTTGATGATGGAAGCAGAGAAATGAGAGTTATAACAGAGTGTACGGATGTGTCAATAAGTGGAACGTCGCCTCCGCTGCCCCGGAAATGAGATCGTGCTTTGCCCCTTCCTTTCTTCCCTCCTTTCTTTTCTCCCACCTTCCTTTCCTCCCGCCTTCCTTTCCTCCCGCCTGCCTTTCCTCCCGCCTGCCTTTCCTCCCGCCTGCCTTTCCTCCCGCCTGCCTTTCCTCCCGCCTGCCTTTCCTCCCGCCTGCCTTTCCTCCCGCCTTCCTTTCCTCCCGCCTTCCTTTCCTCCCGCCTTCCTTTCCTCCCGCCTTACTTTCCTCCCGCCTTACTTTCCTCCCGCCTTACTTTCCTCCCGCCTTACTTTCCTCCCGCCTTACTTTCCTCCCGCCTTACTTTCCTCCCGCCTTACTTTCCTCCCGCCTTACTTTCCTCCCGCCTTACTTTCCTCCTGCCTTAATTCCCTCCTGCCTTCCTTTCTCCTCTCCACCCCACTCTTTCACCGTCTTCGCTTTCTCCCCCTCATCCTCCTTCTACTTCTCATCCTTACTTCTTTCTCTCGCTTTATCCTCTCTCTTTCCTACCATTCCTCATTTCTTCCACGTCTTATTCCCAATTCTTCCCTCCCTTTCCTGTCCTCCTCCCACCTCCTTCTCGCCCCTGCTCTCCCGCACTTCTTTTTGCTCTTTCCTCCAATCCCACTCCGCTCTTTCCTGATTTCTTTCCTCTCCACTTCGCTCCTCACCCTTTCCTTTCTTTTTCCTTCTCTTCTAAATTATCTCTCCTTCTCCTCATTCGCGTGTATTTCTCTCTACTCTCACGTCCATATCCTCCTCCCTTTCATAATTCTTCCACTTTTCATAATTCTCCCGCTTCTTACTCCCCTCTATTTTCCTTCCATTACTACTCCATTCCCTCCCCTCTTCCTCTCTACTCCAATCTCGTCCTTTCCCATTCTTATCTCACTTCCTCCGAATTTTCTCATTCTCCTCCCTCCACTAAACTCTCTCGACCTTCCTCGCTCTGTTCTCACCTCCCTCTCCTCGCCCCCTCCTTCAGTGTTTTCTTTCCCCCTTCTCTCCCTCCCTCCCTCCCGTGCGGCGAGCGATGCAGGGGCGGGCGCAGGCGGCGCCGGGGCGGTGTCTCCTGACGGTGACAATCACGCCATTAATCGCGACGCCAGCGCTCCCCTGCGCGAGGGAGCGGCCCGCGAACTAACGAGCGACCGGCGGCCCGCAGCACCGCCGCAGCCGCCACCCCGGCGCGGCGCCTCGTTTCGGAATGTTACACTGCTTTTAAATACGCAATGAACGGCGCTCTGGGCACTAAGTGAAACGCGTGCTTTGGAAGGTAGGGAGCAATAAAGTAGCTTCTGTGATGTAGGAATTCCTGCTGAGAAGTTACACTTCCTGATGATCGATATTATTGAATGAAATGAGTATCCTCCGTGTTTACGATGCTTATTTATTTAACACTAGAACGCCCAGAGGCACCATTTTGACTCCTAGCGTACTTTATGTCCTTGTAACTTCTTTGTTTTCCTAGACATAATTTTGTGATTTCGTGACTTTTCATTATTTCAATTGTAATTATTTACAGTATGTTAAAAACTGAATATTGTAATATACATATTTCGTTAAAAATGATCGAATTTACCTAGAACGCCCTCGAGGCGTCATTTCGACTCCTTGGATACTGCCCGATCTTTTGGGTTCTGTTTCACATATTTCAACGCTGAAAAATGTTTAATGTGTCTTCTAATGTTTCAGATACTATCTTAAGAAGTATGCAAGCATTGCTTCCGCTTTGTATTGTTTTATGGTCTTCTTGTTCAATACATGTAAACTCTTCAATCATGAGGTGTTTCGTTATGGTACAGCGTGTGAGTATTAAGCAATGCTTTTTATCAAATTCTGTCTTAATATCAGAAAGTATACTTGATGTAACAAGCATTGTTACTAAATTGTTGTAATTGCTTTTCTTACATAAATGATTGCCAGAAATATAATGTAGGCAATGTAGGCTTTATCAGCCGGATTCACAATTAGTTTTGAATCGGAATAGACGGTCTAGTGGAAATTATATTCCCAGACGTTTCGACTGCCACTGCGGCATGCATCATCAGTAGCGGAGTTGTCGTGGACGAAGTGTCCTTCTGGACAGCTCGCAGGTCCTGTCCTGTCCTTTGGCCCGACAGATCGTGACGGGCCTTGACCGACCAGCGGTGACCTCTCGGCCATGTGATTGTGATTAGCACGAAGACATCCCTCCACCGTACAAACTGTTCTTCATAACCTTAGTGTGGGATTTCTCATCGTCACATAACAATAGATACTGGGACATTTGTAAGGAAATCGCACAGTTACAATCGATCCCGGGGTTGCGCCGTGGAAAGTGACGCTAATCAACGAGCCACCTAGTCGGGCAGAGCTCGCAGGTAACTGCAGTAATTCATGGTACTAAGTTTAAACTAGAGGTGCTACAGAATGGCACAGACTTTCCCGAATTAGTTTCCTATTTCCTACGGTCTCGGCTAGCTATTCGGAATTGTGCCAGCTGCCATCTATCACCGTCCAAACTACATGTTTTTGACATTTTTTTTATTTTTCGGTTTCCAATGGTAGAACAGAAATATTAATTTTAAAATATAAAATGACAAACACATTTTGCAATTTTTGAAAAAACAAAAGAATAGAGTGATATGGAGTTTATGTCATCTCAGTGTATATTTAACACTATCGCTACCAAAAGTTTAAAGAAAAAATATGGAGCTGTTTTTGAGAAAATCTTGTTTTTGTATTTTTTTATAATTGAAAATATTACACGCAATATCGCGCGAAAAGTAATACAATTTTGAAAAATGAAGAACACATTTTATTTGAAGGAAAAATATCTATCTGCAATTTTGTAGTTGGAGGAAGACGCCAAATAAAATTCAAACTTTTGCAATTTTCAAAATTCAGAGTTAACCGTAAAAATCGGGCCATTACCACCTTAATAAATGCATTTTATTTAAAGAAAAAATTTGGAGCCGTTTTTGAGAAAATTTTGAAAATGTCTGGGAACTTCATGTAAAGTACCCCCAAATTTTATAGAATATTTTTAAAAATCTGAAAGCTTCGACTCAAACGAGATCGACAGGGGAATATCCATTTTAGAAGAAATCCTACGTATGGTTTAGGCGCTACTAGTGTTCACGGATGGACGGAAGGACGGATGGACGGATGGACGGAAGGACGGAAGGACGGAAGGACGGAAGGACGGAAGGACGGAAGACGGACGGACAGACGGACGTTTTCCTTTCAATTGGGTTTTCGGTATCAAGGACCCACAAAAGAGGGGTTCTGGCTACACCACGTGTTAGGGGATTTTTTTTCTTAATTTAGCAATTGGATTTATCCACTTTTTCGTTATCACGGCTCAGAAACGAAATTTTTCTGGCAAAAATTCGTCATTTTTTACGCAGGATTACATAACTTTCCTTATACTACCTACATTACTCCGTATTTACGTACGTATACAGGAAAGTAAAATCGTCCAGATATAATTGAAAGGAAGTATCCTTTCAACACATTGTATCACGTTATATTTCTTTGGTTAATTTTTAAAACTTAGAATGTTAGTATATAATACCTTCATAATGTAAGATTATTTATTTCTCCTTATTTTTTTAAATAAAGAAATTTTGTCGGAACTATTGAAAAGAAAGTTATCCGTTGTGTCCAAATACAAATTGTCTCAAAGTGGGCAAAGTGAGTACTTCTCCAAATACTACGTACCTCTGCGAACCCTACGTAAAATGTGATCAAATTGTTCGATAAATGACTGTTCGATAAATTAGGCAATGCAGCACGATTCCTGATTCAGTCAGCAAATAAATCTATCTTGACGGAATTTCGATTAACAAAATAATTCGTTACGCAAAACAAAGTTGCTGCGCAGCTATTTCAGAAAAGTTCTATCAAACTGAAAAAAATATTAGAATCACGTGTTCAATACCTCATCCGTCGCTGGGTGCTCCGCGTCTCAAAAATATAGGTTTTAAGGGTTTTGTATTTGTTCGTACAAGCAAGCACTTTTATTTCCTTTGTGTTTATTCAGTTGCAAAAGCGCTAACCCACGCCTTGCAGTTCCTTGAACCACCGCCACCGCTGCCCGCACTGCCTCATTTGAAGAACGATTGAGGTGAATCTAAATTGTGCGCAGTTTTTCATCCATTATGAACTTGACCACACAAGATACTCTACAATTTTTAACACTTAATAACTTGCATTTTTATGTAACTGATTTAATTCATACTTCAAGGTACAACTTTCGTTGCAATAGAATATGCGCGCTGATTGGCTGCTCTCGGTTCCGGCGCGAACGCCATCTTCTCACGCCAGCCGCCGCGTCGTGGAAAAGTTAGTTGAGCGCAAACATCCACGAACTGCACAAGTATGTGCGCGCGCTCTCTCCATACGTAACATGCAATTCATACGCGTATGTAAGATTCTTAGTTTTTTCTCTAGTGTTCAGTGTCATACGACAACTACAATGTACTATACGTCGTTACCATAAGTGTGCGCCGCTTACCTTTTCTTCACATGTAACATGCAATTCATACATGTGTGCAAGACTTTCAGTTTCTTATCTATTGTTGAAACTTATACGACAAACTGCTCAATACCATAACTACGCTAAATGGAACTCTGTTATTTCAAGTGGACTACTGTATGTAAATCAAAAACTGCATTTTTAAGTGTAGTTAATGCACGTTCTTCTTCTGTTATTCGTAATAGTGAACTTCCACTTACACTGCGACCAAGTACTTCTACGCAGTATAATATTGATGCTGTGACTATTGCCATATAAGTTGCCTTCAACAAAATAGTTGTATTTTCACATTCAATTCAACGTCACGTGGGGAGGTCACGTGGGGCACCCACGTCACTTTAAATACGGAGTGGGAGTAGATCATGTGATCGGTCGTTCATGTGACCGAATCTATTTAAGGTGAGGTAAGGGCATATTAGCCAGGATACATTTGCGGCACGGAGCCGAATTGGTATCTTCATAAGTGCTCACGCACTGCGCTCCAGGGCGAGCGGCCGGACTTGTCGTCAGTCTCACTTTAGCGACGCGGTCAAGCGTTCACCGTATCTTGCGGTCAAGCAAGGGCGGGTGGGGACTCGCAAGGCAGTCGTGGGTGGCGGCTAAGATAAGCTGTTCTTAGGAGGGTTCCGTAAAGCACGGATAAAGTAAATGAACTTGTGACACATTGTATATATTTCTTTAGTTTTTAATAAACTTGTTTTGTTACGAATCCTTCGTGTCTGTGTCTGAGTAATTAAACGACGCCACACACTGCCGCAGCAGCCATGCGAACGCACTCTTGTTTCTGTCAGTGAACAGCTGACCTCTACAACAATGCATGAGCGTTTGTAATCATCAGTACTTTGTTTATATACATCAACAGCCTCAATATTCACTCAAGCTCAATTCTTATTCAAATCCTTGTAAGATGTTATGTAACTTTACGGTCATATGGTCAAAAACTTAATGTAATTATATGTATTAATTCTACTTGCTTCCAATTTAATTTGTGGTAATGACAGCATCTGAAAGTATTTTCAGGAACGCGAGACTGGTGACTCGTGTGGTAAGTATCAATTCACCAGTGGTCCTCCATGTAGCAACCAGGGGAGGTAGGTGATAGTGCAGTTTATTAATCCCAGATACAGTCTGCTAACTACAGAGCGCCTAACTTACAGTGTTAATGATCCAACAACTGTTCGCAGACTCGCTCACTCGAAAAAAAGTTAATAAGACCACCATGTCAAAGTATTGATGATGAAAATTTAACTCAGTTTTTCGGTGTTAAAGTTTAAACCATAGTATCGACTTTTCAGCATAATATTTCATGTACCGTTTACCCCGAATTAGCAGTTAATAAGATCATAAGTTTCGGTCGCACTTTCTACTTTTACACGTCCACGGTCATATGATCCAGAGCTCTACCAGAGAATATCAAACGAAAATTGAATTGGGAAACTTTCAGACAGCGGTCACCCCACTGGAGGTCACGCCAGTCCACTCGGAAGCCGCTTCGTTAGTTTCCATGCGCGCAAGGTTTTCCCGTCTAAGGGTACACTCACATAGAGTGCTGATTTCAGGTGCAGCAGGGCTTATGATGGCAACAAATCATCCATATATGTAAAATATCGATGTTTCCGAGCAAAAGCATCCATGTTATAACATGGATGTTTTGTTTTCGATGTTTTCGTCTGATATATTTGTGGATAAACATCGATGTTTACAAAAATATTCTCATGAGTTAAATAAGATTTCCACTTTATATTTTATTTGCGGATTTCTCGTAATCAACAACCGTTGAAAACTGTCTCTATTGTCGATCTCCAGGCGGCATGAAACAATTAGCTATTCGTAACCTTTCTCCGGCATTGTTGCCTTTTTGATTATTTTTTACGTGGTAGCATCAAACTACAATTCGAACCTTAACTACATAGAACATCGATTAGAAAATAAAGATGACAGTCAAATTCAAGACATTTTTAAAATTAATTTTTGTATAACTAATGTTCTGTATAACATTACAACCAATACAATTTACTTCGAAATGTTTCATGATACTTTAAACATCGATATTTTTGTCGATGTTTTCATTGACATCGAAAATATTTTGGTGATGTATCGATGTTTTGCTAAATTTGCCATCACTAGGCAAGGCCCGGCGCCAAACAGCTTCATTGCGCCATATTATCAAAATGGTGGCGCGCCCAACGAACACTCGCCGAAAGTTACCGGCTCCAGTCGCCACCGCGCCGCGCCGGCCAGCTGCCGTAACTCCTGGGAGTTTCGGCGCCCTCGCTGCATTCGGTGGTTCTCAGCCGAGTCGTGGCTTTGAAGAGTGTGTTCACAAGATTCAAAATGGATAAAGTACTTAAATTTTCTGATTTAGGAGGTGTTTATGACAGTGGGCATATGCTGCGTAGGACAATGGGACAAAAGGCACGAGAACAGATGTGTGCTGTACAATCATTTTTGCGTATACGAACAAGTAAACATCTACATAACCTCAAATATATTTGTTTAAGTAATGTTAAAAGTTACATTGATTGGAACGATAATCAATCAAATCAATAGAAAATAAACGAAAATACGTTTTCAGAAGCATTTACCAATTATGTCAGTGTACACAATTGTATGATTATATACGAATTATCTCCTATAATTGTTTTAGACGGTCTTTGTATACATTGCCTTTTAATGTTATGTGAAACTAATTTATCTGCGTTATTTAGAGGGCTATCAAACTCTTTTTCATCATTAATAGTGTTTTGTAAAACATCCGCGCATTTTATAATTCTCGTAAATTGACATCGGTCTAAATTTTTTTGGTTAATACTCTCCTTTTTTAATACAATGTTCCAAAAGCGCATTTAATAGCACTACTATTCTCCGGTTACATATTTTGATTTACTGCTTTTTATAAAAATTTTGTTCTTGGCTGTTACTGAAAATAATGTCGATAAATGTATGGTCTCCTCTCACTCTCTCTCTCTCTTTCTCTCTCTCTTTCTCTCTCTTTCTCTCTCTTTCTCTCTCTTTCTCTCTCCCTCTCTCTTTCTCTCTTTTGCACACGTGTGCAAATGGTGTACTAGAAACAACCGCTAGATCTCGACCCAGTCGAATTGGTGTCCTATGTGTCGGCCTTTGCAGGCCCAGCGGCGCCGCTTATTAGCAGCGGATGCAGGCGTCGCCGTGCCAGCCTTCTATACGCTTGCACCCCAAGCACAGAGAATGGGCCACGCCTCCGCGCAATATCGAAATTCAACCAGTTCCCTTTGAGGAAAGACGAACAGTCTCTTCAGTCTCTGGGCGTGGATTTGTGACTTTCGCACGTGTTTGCAACGGCAGCGGGAAGTAAAGCCTTGACTGGTGGACCGGATGTTCGACGCCACGGTGTGGGTTCCTTTTCGGCGGTTGAGTTCAACACTTGACGTCCCAGGCGTTTGGTGACCAGTTAGATCCCAGAACCAACGGTATTTAGAGGTATCGAGAGTGAGGGTATTAATTATTATGGTGAAACAAATGCATAAACTAATACTCCTTTTACAAATTTGTGTTTTAGTTAATTGAGAACAATTGAAAAATATGTAAAAGCGACAATTTTTATATTTTATTGATACGATAAAAAATATTACAAAAGTACATCCTAAACAATTCTGCGCAACAATATACTTTTCAGAATCAGATTTTTTACATATTTAATCAAAAGCTTTATTCTAAAAATTTCTGAACCTAATTTCCGATTGATTTTCCAAAAATAAATATTTTTTTGTGTGCTAAAGGTTATAAAACCAAAACAACACACGCGCCACAAATACAGAACATTGCCTATCATTGCAAACTACTACAAAAAGCAAGTGACATTACATGCTCATATTTCGCAAAATAGTTTTCAATTGGGCCCACAAATGGCACCACAATACAGCCACATCAATGATATCTCCTCAGTACCAGAATCGATGTATACTCGGACACGTTCGCGGAAAGACGAGAAAACGTGCGCTCGAGCTCTGCTCGGGCTTGGGACTCTCGAGTGTGAAGCAAAGCCCGAGAATAGGTCAGGCTTAGGACTCTCGAGCATTAAACAAAGCCCGAATATATGTCGGGCTTGGGATTCCCGAGCATTAAGCAAAGCTCGAGTACAGGTCGTGCTTGGCCTTCAGTATCTTAACTATGCCTCGATTTGCTACCTGCCCACATGCTTCATATCCTGGCTGATACTTAACTCACTCAGAGAAAATAATTGGCGACTATGTGCGTCATTCAATCTGTTAGGAAGAGTGAAGTTAAAATGCCTTGCTTTACAAAACGCTCACCTGCCAATTCTTCTTTGTGCTCTCCAGAGATTCATGAAGTTCAGAGGCGTCCACGACTGTTTTGGAGCTTTTATCTGAAGTTTCTCTAGAAAATTTTCTTCGGCTACCTGTCGCTGAAGGTGTGCCACCTTAGAGCCCCAGCAACGTGTGCCACCTCGGGGCACGCGAGCGTTGCGTTGACCCGCGATACGTAACGCACGTCGTAGCGCACGTCGTAGAGCACGTACGTAACGCACGTCATAATACTATACCTTATGCGAAACGGCACACGAGCGCTTCGGCCGTTCCGCAAAGGATACAGTTTTAATCTACGACGCGCGTTACTTATCGCCCGTCAACATAACGCTCGTGTGACACCGTCCTTACTAGTGCTGCTTGCCTGCCCTCCAAGTATCCCTAGCAGTACACCGCCCATGTGGTTCAAGTTCTACGTTCCAGACCGGTCTCCTCACATGTGTGGTTATATAGTTTATCGTCATACTAATTAGCGAACCTCCTAGCTCCGTATTACCCACTCTATTTTGTTTACTTCATGATGAAATATCATTATGAGAGAAGAATAATAAATGAAAGTAAATAACAAATAGAGCACCTTAAATAATTGAGTTTCCAAGTAGTGATAAGTTCTTAGAGAAAAGAAACTAAAATTCTGCTTCCCGAGTACGTTTATTCTTTTCAATGCAAAACTGTCCAATTTGGAGTTACGAGGTATGCTAATTAGCATAACGTTATATATGTCTGAATTAGTGTGTTAGGGAGAGGATGCAATACGGATCAGAAATGAACATCGCGCACTCTCCGTAGCCCGCTTGTTACGGCACTATTCTGATATTCGTTGTGTAGCCAATTTCAAAAATCCTCCACCGTCGAGTTTCGAACCCTAGAGACTTCCAGTCAGGAACGCTGCAGATCCCCTCGTGAGATTGACGTTCCTATTATTTGCTATTGCTTGCCACTGATGAAGTGTGCTCATTCGATTGTACACGCAGTGTGCAGATGGCGGTCATCACAATCGCGTCTTTCTCTTTCACGTCCGGTTGCCACAAACTGCAAACGTGTCTCCAGCCAAAGTCAGCGCTCCGGTGGTCGTGTTTGCTGCAAACACGCTCTGCCGCGCGCCCGCTCGCGCTGCTCCGCGCCAAGTGTTTGCTCCTGCGCGAGCGGCGCCGGCGGCGGCTGGTGCACCACCAATGGCACGCGCGTGCACGCGCACGTCACTTCCCGTCGGCCCGGAAGCTGTCACCGGAGTGGAGGAAGAAGCATCCGCTGCAGCCCATATTGTTGGCCATGCCACGCCGACGAAGAAACAATAGAGCAACACCGGACAAATTCCATTTATTTACTCATTTATTTTTTCATTCGTCCCTTCGTCCGTCCGTCCGTCCGTTCATTTATTCGTCCGTTCATTTATTCGTCCGTTCATTTATTCGTCCGTTCATTTATTCGTCCGTTCATTTATTCGTCCGTTCATTCATTCGTCCGTTCATTCATTCATTCGTCCGTTCATTCATTCATTCATTCATTCGTCCGTTCATTCATTCATTCATTCGTCCGTTCATTCATTCATTCAT
Organism: Acheta domesticus; assembly: GCA_031308135.1. Taxonomy (NCBI): domain Eukaryota; kingdom Metazoa; phylum Arthropoda; class Insecta; order Orthoptera; family Gryllidae; genus Acheta; species Acheta domesticus. The sequence continues at coordinate 199,481,149 of JAHLJT010002406.1, forward strand.
TCGACGGTTCATTCATTCATTCATTCATTCGTCCGTTCATTCATTCATTCATTCATTCGTCCGTTCATTCATTCATTCATTCGTCCGTTCATTCATTCATTCATTCGTCCGTTCATTCATTCATTCATTCGTCCGTTCATTCATTCGTCCGTTCATTCATTCATTCGTCCGTTCATTCATTCATTCGTCCGTTCATTCATTCGTGCGTTTATTTATTTATTCGTTCGTTCGTTCGTTCATTTATTCTTCATTAATAAATTAATCCTTCATACATTCATTCATTCGTTCAGTTATTTATTCATCCATTATTCTTTTAATAATTTATTCGTTCATTTAGTCATTAATTCATTCATTCATTTATTTATTATCATTTATGTAGCCTTTCAGCTACTAAGGTACACTGACGAAAGATGTAATAACTAGGAGGAAGAGAGGGAGTGATGGGGTCAATGATGATGGTAGAATGGTGGAATGACAAGTGGACGAAATAGGTAACCCCGTGAAGACCTGTCGTGAACTCACTTTGTCCATCTGATTTTCCCCATCGATAGGCCGGCCATCGAATCGGAGCCCAAGCGGTATACATCTGCTCTACTCAAAATCGCATTCCATGAGTGTTTCCAGAATTCTTCAGCCAAGCTATATAATGAGGCTAAATGAGTCTACGTTGAAGAATTTGTGCATGCAAATTACGTGGCAAAAGGATATTTCTTCCTTGACCATTCTCGGAGTCGATTGACATACACTTACTCTTTCGTCAAAAAATGTTTGCATTAGCCATTACTTCAAGAGCGCTCCTCAATCCAGAAACGTTGAAGTCAAAGATCCTTTTAAATATAGAGGGGTGTTTAGGGTATTTGGCAATCACAGATGAGAATAGTTGTATTTAAAAACTATTTAATCTATGTACGCATATACACACAACTAAATAAGGAGGGGCTGCTCCCGTTCGGGTCAATGAAAGTTCCCAGAATTGCATGAGACCGTAGAGTCCATGTAATAACGCAGAAGATTTTTTCTATGAAGGTTTCGTGCTCTTTTTACATAGCTGCCTCTCAAGCCCCTATGACCACGATGGAATATCACACGGCATTTCGTGTCTTTCTCGATCCTGCCGCTACATGTTACATTGGAAGAAAGCACTGATTAATACAAATGCGATCATGCGATATCTAGTGGCACTATTGAGAAAGACGCGAAATACCGTGATATATTCCATCATGAAGACAGGCCTTGAGAGGCTAAGTTATAAAAATCTCACTATGTTTACCGTTCTTGTCATGGTTACTGTCATAGCTACAGTTACTGTCATAAAACCAACATTTTTCTCACAATCCACAGATACTTTTTTACATAGGTATAATATTCTAAAGAACTCACTCACTTCTTTTAATTTGCATGAACGTTCCAGAGCAACAAACTTCATTGCAACTCGGACGATATCACCAGCGAATCAGTGGGCTCAAGATTCAATTAATAGAAATGCATAGCTGGAATTTCAGACTTCTTAATTCCAGATTTACACACACAAAGGACGAAGCGAGCCCGATGAGACCGGAGTACATTTTACGTTAATTAATCTTTTCTCTATGACCGTCGTTTTTAAAAATTCAAAGCGAAGATTAAATGCAAGGGCCTGGCTGAATTCCATGAACGTAATTAACTCACACTGAGTAGAAAGGAGACCTTGTGTCGGCTATATTAAAATGCTGATTGGCGTTGCTCGAATCTCTGGTCGATTGAAAATGCAGCATTCCCAGGATCACAGAATAACTCTGTGCTAATAATGATTGAAAAAAAGGAGCTGTCAAAGAAGAGCTGGCAGACGCATTCAGTACTGAAGAGAAAATTAGGGATTACAGATACAGGTTGGAAAATGTAAAAATGTGTTATAATGTTACGCTAGTTACGGCGTTTAATATCTACAATTTAATTAACGCAAACCGAATAGCGAAAATGAAATAAAACATTGAATTTTTTATTAATTGAAATACATTACTCTCTGGTTAAAGACTTAGCTCTAGTTCCAAGGAAAGAGACACATATTCCAAACTTTTTCATTTTGCAGAGAATGTTTCAATCTGAATGGAGCCGTTCTTTGCAGCTAAAAAAGTGCGCGACTGTATATACTCTGTATGATACTCATATTTTCTTACCATTAGCTATGCACTACACTCATAACTTCTAAACGATTCAAGGCATTGAAATGCGGTTTTCTCTGAACAATGCAGAATCATGGTGCAATTATTATGCCATAGAGACACTGTTTCTAATATTTTAGGTTTCTAGAAATTTAATCCTATTTGATATTCTAAATAGAACTTTACATTTTTCTCAGAAGTAATAGATCATAAAAAGAAGAAAACTGTGATATATCATTTGTTAATGTTTCGTTAGTGGGCCACCAAAGCCAATTGCAAGGACTACTATATAGAAAATATTGTCCTTTTAAAATAAAATAATATATCAGAAAGTATAATTTTATACCCCAATTACTATCAAAACACTAAAAAATATATATCATTTTTCATCTTTTTATGATGTATCCATTTCTAGCAACAAAGCTAAATAGTTTCATTTAGAAAATCAAACATGATTACATTTTTCAAAAGCTGAAAATATGGTAAACAATATCTCTAAAGCGTAATATTTGCTCCATGATTCCATATTGTTAAGGAAAAACTAGATTTTGATATGAAGCATTTAGAAATTATGTGGATGGCGTAGGGTTGATGTAACACCCGGTATATTTCCTCTTTTCACTAAAAAAATGACAATTCACAGAGATGTGTCACTTTTCTTTCACACTAATAAAATGGTAATTTATAATTACCTTTTAAACATATGACTTCAAAAGAGCTTCCTCCACACATAACGACAAGTAGGCTGTGTAATCCAAGAAACGGAGCATGGGCTGGACAGGTAGAGAGCGGTGGCTTGGCGGGTAGAGAACGGAGGCACACGAGCGGCTCTCTTTTGTTTTGCGCCGCCAGATTTCCCTTGGGACCCCCCACTCCCCGCCTCCGCGCTCGTCCACGCTCCGCGCTCGTCAACTGTCTGCTTGGCTTCCCCGACGACTTGCGAAACGAACGCTTGAGCATCGCAGATCCCGGAGGAAGGCTCCCTTCGACGAGGCACTCCAACACACGAAGGAACATTGCCAGGAAATACTTTACTTCAACCCTAAGACTTCAGTCACTTCACCACTCCAGTCCACGTTCTTTTCTCTTTCTTACCTTTACGTGGGTAGACGAGAATACTCAGCACTGGTAAACGAGACGAAACAAAGTGAGCCAAAAAGTCAGGTGAGAAAAGAGTTTTATATAAACAATATATAAAAACAACCGTGCTTCTCTTACGACTCGTGGACAACATGAAAGCTTTGTATCCTGGGTTCGATTATCGGTCGGGGCAAAAATTGACCTGTAGCTCTCTAACACAATTGTCTGAGTTTCTATATCTGTGGCGGAAAAAAGCACAGGAAGGCCAAGTGTGCGAGATATGGTGATAGAAATACGTGATGCTCGTCATACGTCTCCTTTACACCGAGGTGTGAATATTAATAACAAAAACAGGGCGTAGGCCTGAAAACACCGCTAGGATTACAACAATAGGATTAATTCGATCCAAAAAAAAGACAAAATTAAAAATATATTCAAGATTCGATTTTTCATTATCAAAAACCCACAAAACCTGGATTCTAGCTTCACCACGTGATAAAGGAATTTTTCTAAATTTAACAACTGGTTTTATCATTTTTTTTGTTACTAGAGCCCTGTTATAATTGCTTTTCTGCCGAAAATTCGCCGTTTTTTCGCGCAGCATTTCATAACTTTCTCTCCACTCCATATCGAGAATGTAAAAACGTAGTAATTACACACGCATACAAGCTAGTAACCTTTTGATGCATTTGCATTAAAGAATGCAGATAAGACCTTTTGTCACAAACATGTTTATTTTAACGAGAAGCGAGATAGCACCGCTCTGGAACAGACCTCTTGCCAGTACAAATGACTTAACTATAAATGTCTACGTAGGTCGCAAGGGCATTGTTGCACTAAATGTGCGTCGGTATTGAAATACGTCCTGAAGTGTACGGGAGTATTTTGTTTACAAATCATTTTAAAGAAATGAGAAATCATATTTTTGCAGTAAACTCGTAATATAACAAGAGCGTTCTCAGATTTTAATTCCATACGTAATGCATCGACTGTAATTAGATGTAAGAAATCAATTGTCTGATTTTGTAAATAATTGCTTCAAGGAGCGAAAACATCTTACATTTTCTTGTTATCCTTACGCCACGATTTCCAGGTAAAATGTTAAATAAACTTAAACTGTTACGATGTTAAATGAACTTGTGTTATTAGCTTCTGAAATGTTTTCTCTACTTACAAAGAAATAATTTGTTTACTAATTGTTATCTGTTTTCATACGTAAAGTATAGTAGTTGAGACCTTGTCGTATTCCCCTGAGGCACCAACGTTTCCGTATGGGACGTGATTCACACTATCCACGCAAATAAATTCCTTGGTACTCTGCTTTGATACGTCTTGTTACTCCTGGCAACCGTTTATGCGAAATAAAGTACAGGGGTTTGTATAGACGTTTGTTTTTGTAGGTGTTAATGTATATATGCCGCCATTTAAAAAATGGCAAACATTTGTTCTATTTTAATATTATTCTCAATAGAATGTTTGATGTGCAAGTTCGAAAGAAGGGTTTTTTATTTCTAACAGCTAAACAACAGAAAGCAGTATAACTTCATGCCAACAAGTGTATACAAAATATAAATTTTAACCGCAATAATATGGGCTGTTTTCCAAATATACTGAAGCCGCACATTAAATACAGATTGGTGGTAAATATCAGGAGGTTCGGCTCCGTCTATTGAAGCGACCGGTCGTTTCACCCTTTGAGCATTTGCTGCCATCCGATGAAACATCGCAGCTGCTGCCAATTGCGCTAGTCCATACATCGTCGGGAATGCTCCCTCCCCCACGCTGCACTCTGGGTCACGCGGCAACAATTAATTTTTGCTCCCGATTAATCTGCACGAGCCGTGCTTTATTTCGACGTCATTATACTAATTAAATTTGATATGGGATGGAATTTTACATGCAACAAACACAACGGAGACCTGTTATCGAGCGAAAACATCATCGGAAACCCATTACTTGTAGCCCGGGGAGCAGAGGGGTCGAGTGGCTGACGAGGAGGGGAGAGGATGCAAGGCAGTGGAGAGACCTACGACAATCTGGCCTGAGCTGTGCCCTTCGACACTACGTCAGCGTCGGAATTTTTAAATACGTTGAATTGTGAATGGCTGCTCATTGAATGCGAGAAATGTGAATGCCTGCTTGGTTGGATAAAACATTAGGGCAAGGTGATTGAAAATTTCTATCAGACATCCGAGTCAGATGCTTCACGACCTGTTAAGTCATTTATAATGTCGTTTTCTTGCAAATTCTACGTGTATTATCGTTGGTGAAAGATAATGAGACACTCATGGCCACAAAACTTTAGATACCCTTTGTCAGGGGCCGTGAGATCAACGCTTCGAAACCTCTAACAAAATGATGACCTTAGCAAAACTGTAAAAGAGTCGTGCTCATCGCTGATTCAAAATTCTGTTTGAATTTCCGCGTACTTGTGTAACACGTTTTACCTTATGCATACATTAACGTGCAGTAGTAAAATTACAGTTTACGTATGAGTACAATATCTTGTTTTTAAGACAATGTTTCATAATCCTCGAACATTAGTTTAAACTTTCTTTCATCATAATGTTAAAACCATTAAGATTTTTAATTTTTTTAAAAATCACATCATTTATAACAGAAGTTTCTTCTCACAGGTTCAAAAGCAATTTTGAATCATGTATGCTAGTTGATTTTTTATCACAATTCAGGCACACAGTCTCCCGCTTATTTTGACCTTCTTTCCTTTCTTAATTTGTTTCTTTCTATGGCTTTTATCCAGCGGACTGCCGTTTACACTTTACGACCCGACAGCACTCATATTTGACCATACATTAGACGCCAACCCACTTGCGGGTTTTTCTGATCTGAGGTCAGCAGAACGCGAGGCTCCCGCGACAATACAAGCATGAAAGACGAGAGACAGACAACCATGCGCAAGGCCGAATTCATAACCACTATCCTTCGGTCAGAAGCGCTGAACCGGTATATGCTGTTAGCCATCTCGGCAATCCAAGCCTGTCCCCTTCTTTTTTTATTTCTTACTCCAATTTTTTTTAATGTTTTTCTTTAATTTTTGCCCCCAATTCGCCTTGCACGCGAGGCCTCTATGCTTCATTTCCCGAAGTCCAATCCTGCCCAGCGAGGAGTGGTAGAGTCAGAAGAGAGGGAGTCAGATCGACCGAATTAGAACCTCCCCCTACGGATGAGGTTTCATTTTACACGGGTTCATTCGTCATTAACACATTGGGGATAAAACGTTAACAAGGAATTCTGATGGTGGCCTACGATTAATCAAGTTCACAACACATTGAATGAAGTCAGACATACAAAGTGTAATTCAATGCTTTTGAGCTATGATTGATGAGGATGAATTAAACCACCACTAAATATAAAACCGTGTCATTCCAATTTGTATCACATTAGAATTCACTGTTGAAACAGCCTTACAATAACATTTATTTAAGTTTTAGGAGAGTTGCAGAAGAAAATGTCTTGAGAAATAACAAAGGAAAGGCCACTTCATGGTCTAATTTTCGCCACTTGTATTTTGATCACAATCGCGGTTCAACCTTGGTACATTTCGAAGCGACGGAGAAAAAGTTCCTGCTTTAGATGCTCTCAGTGTTAACAACACTCATTACTACGATAGCTCTTAGTGTCCAATGCAATGACTACTCCAGTTGATTGCTTCTATTGCCTGGGAGTGAATGTGCAGCAATGTTTCTTCATTCTGACAATTTTGGATTATTTACAACCCTCGTGTTTCACACAATTCTCAAAAATGTTTAAGCCATTTGGATGAAATAGGGGAAAGTGATCTTCCACAATGTAGTTAATAATGTATTGATTCTTTCATGCTTAATATAATAACATGGCTTAGAGACTATGAAGATATATATTTTCTTACAAATTTACAAGATGGCGTTTGACCACATGAACTTGCCTTCAACGTTTTTGTCAAATTTCCTTAAAAATATTTCTGCGTATTTTTTTCATACTTCCTTGGCTGCAGCCCAGCCACTGAAATTGGGAAAATAAACTCAAAAACGTGTGTGTGTGTATTATTTCTCCCATTAATCTCTCATCACGGAATTTTACAGGATTTGAGCCGAAACCAATAAAATGCTTTGTACTACATAAAAAATCTTTCAACAAAATGGCCGTAGTTTTAGACTAAATTTCAAATTAGTTTAGTTACAACATATTGACGAACTCCAGACATAGATTTGAAACATTTTTGGTCTGGAATCAGTTTGATTCAGAACAGAGGGAAAATTCTCTTTCCAGAAATAGCACACTTATGGGATCTTGTGTCGATGGTTTCTTCTAAATGGGACAAATTTTTCATATTTTCTTCACGTATTACATTTAGAAGCAAATTATATTGTTGTTATTAGATTATTTTGTAAATCATCCCCACAGATTTCTAAACATTGAAATTACTTGTATTCCATTGACCCTTCGAGGCTTATGAACCATATCCCTGCATGGAACAAATCTGTCGCGTATTAAATTTAGAAGAAAATTGTATTGTTATTATTAGTATATTTTATAAATTATTACCACACAGTTTTTCTCAATAATAGTTAAGTGAATATTATCTTATTAATAAAAAGTAGAAAGCGGATGTATTTGATTAAAATTTGGGAAGCCAATTTCCTAAACATTGAAATCACGCGTATAGCCTCCGAAGGTTATGACCCAGGCGCTGCTGTGGGGCGGAGCGAAAGCTGATGAAATCTGCAGCGTGGCTGCGACGCCAGCGCCGCGCGCCGGCAGGTGGTGGCGTGTGGCACGAGGGGCTGAGGCGCCGAATATCGCGGGGCGTAAATCACTCCGGGGCTGATTAGCAGAGCACTTGCCTCCCCCTTCGGCCGACACCTGCGCCCCCTCGTCCCCATCCGTCCCTTTACGGCCCTGCAGGGGCGCGGGGCGAAATGGCAGGTACCGCTCCCGTGCAGCCTCTGCGAACGGCTGCTCAGAGCCCCCGAAGGCCAGGGCGGGAAAGTGGATGGCGCGTTTTATGCATTTCATTACCGGCCTCTTCCGCTCTCATTGGCGGACCTTCGGATCGTATCGCCTCAGACGGCCTTCGCGGCAGCCATTCGGGTTGCGATGGAAGAGTTTCCAGTAAGTGAGACTGTAAGCGCCACTGGATGAGTAAGACCTCACAGCTTCCGTTAGACCTTTTACGATCGATGTCTCTTGTTATGAAAGATACATCCACGATCAAACTAGTGGTGCTAAAACAGTGCGTTGTTTATCACCCGGATTTTCACGCAAAATTACGCAAAAATAACTCGAATTTTCGAAAAAATGTACAGGATTTTTTTCAAAATCTATCTTTTAAGGAACGGATTACATTAAGGGGGAAAAGTCTATCTTTAATATTTTTGTTGTAGGAAGGCTCCGAAATAACTTTTGCAATTTTCGAAAAATCAGGGCTTTCAATTAGCATGAGACCTTCGCGATTCTCTCAAAAATCCTTCACACTATCCTACCAAATCGTTAATAAAAACGATGGAGCCATTTTTTTTAAAAAAATTGAAAAATGTCCGACGGGCGTCATGAAAAGTACCCCTCAAAACTAAAATTCTGTTTCAAATTTCAATGCCCGCGACATCAGCCAGGTGGATTGGGGAATATCAATTTTGGAGAAAGTAGGCTGGATGATTTAGCCGCTGGCGTTGTTCACATACGCGGCCATTCGGGTTGGGTTGGAAGAGGGCTGGGGTTCTATACTGCGATTTTTGTACGAAGAGCTCTCAAGATAACTCAAATCCCATCTTCGCGATGGAATATGTTACGGCATTTCGTATCATTCACAGTCGTTCCGCTAGATTTCGCACGATCGCGACCGTATGAAGCAGTGCTTGCGATCATGCGACTTCTACCGGCAAGACCTAGAAAAGACGCGAAATGCCGTGACATATTCCATCGCGAAGATGGGATTTGAGTTATCTTGAGAGCTCTTCCTAGAAAAATCGCAGTATAGTAGGGAGAAACAGTAAGTGCCAATGGATGAATAAGACCTTACAGCTTCCGTTAGACCATCTTTTACAATCGATGTCTCTGTTATAAAACCACGATCCACGATATTTGCCTTCAAAAAGAGAGTTTACCGTCTGCCTGAGAACTGAACCCAAGTGAATGCACTGTTCTGTCGAGGTGCTTTTTCAAACCGAGAAGGCGTTTATATTTAGACATAACAACATGAAAGTGTCTGTCACAATCTATTCACTTCGGGCAATAATTTGGTAACAGTTTTCTTGACCACTTAAAAACACTTAAATATTTAGAAATCCGAGTCATTTAAAAATCTGGAAATAAAATCGTAGAATCAAACATTTTGGAAGTTTTTATTTTCTTTAACAGAGTTTTATCGCGAAGTTTCAGGGAATCGTAATTTCCCCCTATCTTCATCCTGATCGTCTTCCCCTCCTGCAATTCTCCAAAATGTTGGGATAAAATTTTGTTAAAGGAGAATAAACGCTTAAAAATGTATGGCTCTATGATTTTATTTCTAAATCTTTAAGTGAATCGGTCTGTCAAGAAAACTATTATTATACCCTGATATTAACATTGGAGTTTAAAGAAATCCTTTCGCAAAATAACCTGAACTTCCTTGTGTCAAAAATAAAACAATAACAACTAGAAAGAATAATGTCACAAGATCGTTTTCAATATATTCGTATTAGTATGATGGGTTCATCTTGACAAGAAACGGGAACTCTATCTAGCAACATTAATTGCCTCGGTTCTTGATTCATTTATCTTCATAAATTCATCATTTACAATCATAAATTGTTCTCCTCTCTCTGGTGTTGATAGAATCCGTAGGTAGATAATACTAGAATTTATTTGTCAAGTGCTAATATTTTATGATTGTTTATAAGTCAGACTCATTTTAAAAGAAGACTAGAAAACCTCCTTGAAGTCTGCAATGAAGATTTCTTTCTTAGCAATACATATTATAATTCCAATCCCATGTAAATATAAAATGATATCATTTCAATTTAATAAATACACTTTTTTGATGTAATTGACCTCACTATCATGACACATTGCAAAATACCAGGAAGCGTTATTGCCGACAGACCAGTTAATGGACTTATTTTTTTAACCAATTACTTTTCTAACATGACAAAACATCAATGAAACATATAAAATAGTATATACAATATGAGATTAAACAAAATTTCGATCAATAGTATACGAGTAAATAATTATAGTTCCATGAGAAGGATCATTGAATTCTAGGTTTTCGAGCTGAAGCAGTAGAGATATTGACTGCAGAGAGCGGAGGCGAGGAAGATGAATGGTAAAAATATGAGATGGTTAACAGGGAAGGCAATAACATTGTGTCCCAAATAGTTTGTAAATGTGCTTAAGTAAAAAGGCACTGTGTGTGGCCAGTTTAATTTATAGAAAAGATCTCAATCTTTATACTACCCTTTCCATAAAGGTAAGTCCCAGCACCAATTTGATTATTTTAAGAACTGAGGTTTTTATGAAGGCGTTCAAGAATATTTCTTCAGGAAATGAGATGGTCATATGCGTTTGATATCTATTTTACAATATTTTAATAATCAATTGATACCTAAAAATAGTTTTTTTCATTTTTTTAATTTTACATTCTTTGTGTATTTCTAGTTGAATTTTCCTATTGCTTTCTGACAAGATCTTGACAGAAAAACAGTTATCGGACACTTCACGAATGTTTTTCATTGGCCTATTCATAACGTGATTTTGCTCAGCAGTAATGATTAATGACCGTTCATTATGTGAGCCATAATGATATGTTACATCTATTGTGATTTAATATCGCATTTATCCAAGCCAGGTGCCGTATATGGGGACGCGAAACCTAAAACGAAAGCAAAAATCAGAGAACATTTTTTTCTAAAGACAAGCAATGCATTGAATTTTAATTAAATCATTCCAATTCAAAAAGTCCTATCAGCATAATCGTTTTACGATCAGATTAATGAAAATTCTCTTCTCATTAGTCGATAATTTATTACCCAATGGACAATGCAGATTTACGAACACGTACAATTGCTATTAGAATAAAAGAAACGATTTTTATATAAAATGTTTTCACGGAAAAGATTACGTGTAAATGATGTATTAATGAAAGAAATGGAAATTTAAGTAAGAATGAAGTTTGTTTTTGTAATGAATGAATATTTTTCTGAAGTAGTTGTCACTTACGCAGAAAGTGTACCTATTTTTCAATTTCAAATTCTCCCTCCCATTTAACAATATGTTACTTTTTGCGTACATTCTTTAGTGATACTAAACAGTATAGACAACGAATACATTCTATTAGTTTTAACAAACTAAGTTAAAAACCCGATATTGTAGAATGGCGCCCATCACTATTTTTATATAATATATTATCCAATACTGAAACGAAAATAACGATGCAAAATATTCACTATCTGGCATAAAATTGTTTCGTTGTCAGGCGGTAAGAGAAAAGCATGCCGAGCTGAGGTGGAGGGAATGTAACATCCGGTAGATCACCGGTTGAGGAGTTTCCTGATCAGCACTAGAAAAGTCGCAAGCTTTGGGTATTTCAGTTTCCTAATGTTTTCGCTGAGTAGACTCAAAACTCATCCCCACTTTCTGGGAATTTTAGCAGCCGGCCTTTCCCTGAACAATGCAACACCCACTTCTAAAATAAAATATTATAATATGGTTATGCGATTTGATGGCAAGAATCCGCACATTTCAAAAAATTTAATTCATTAGTTAACAATCAAATTATGTCACCAAGAACTACGTCACGTGAGTAAGCTACTTGGGCGCTTGTCACGGTGTATCACCAAATCAGTAGTAATGTATCAGTAGTAAAGAAAACCATTTTCTGGAATTATTGTGGCTGGTATTCTTGATTATTCGTAAGATCATAATCTTTTCAAGCATATTTATTTGTTCAGAATTCAAATGTATTAAATAAAATATATATGTGTGTACAGTAGCGGCTTGTGACATTTTTTTCTAGTGGGGACAGGTGTGAAAGCACGAATATCATCTCAGAATCAATAAATTATTTAATTAAAGAATCATCATTTAATCAATTGTTTAATTCATATTATTTACCAGTTAATTATACCTTTAAATCTATGCTTTCCACAAAAAACAGAAGTAAGAATTTTATTAAGTCATTTAATCAAATATTGGTGTGTCAATGGAAACAGATTTTTTACAAAACTACGCTAGTGCCATAGCTTATCTTTCGGAATGATGAAAGTTCGAAAGGCGAACGTATCGTAAAATTAAGATAAGTTGACTTTGACTTATTATGACAATTGTTCAATCGGCTTGCAGAGAAATAAAATCAGCTACATGTCTTTCTTCATTTCCTCCAAATGCACTTCATACATATAATTTAGCACCTCGTTCTTTGTCATGTGTGAGTTATATTTATAAATAGAAGAATTGTTTAAATGATCATCTAACACACTATCTATATTGTCGAGTAACGATAAGTCTAAAAAATTGCCACTGTCTTTTGAATCTTCAGATTCACCATGCCCTTTCAATGCTACTAGTTCATGAATGATGAGTGCCATGGTACTTAACTAAACACTCATTCTACCTAAAATGTCTATTTTTTGCGACTTGTTCATTATGTTTCTTGATTGAAATTTTCATTGGCGAATCAATCTGTACAACAATGTTCACAGTTCCAAATGTTTTAAATTTGCAAGCATTTTCTAAATGCAATGCACTTTCTTCGTGCTTCTTTATCCTTTCGCTCAAATGTTTCAGATCCTTACAGCCTACTGTCGTCCACAATCCCTCACCAAATAATAAACAATAAAAGAAAAGTTAGCTTTCTTTTTCTTCACTCTTCACTCAGTCAACCATGATTTTTTTCTGAAACCTCGAAGTACAGAATGTTTGTTTCTTCTTTCCATCAACTTGTGTAAATGATAAGTCGCTCGGTTGATGTGCTCCTAACCGTTTAATACATTTTTTTCTTCAAATCTGAGTGAAGAAAGCGGAAAACAGTGTAATGAATCCACTGAGTTCATCTTACAGCGCGCAGAACTTCACGTGCACTTTGAAAACGGCGCGCTCAGACTGCCGTTTCTCTGCGAAGGGCCCTCTGGTGCGAGCCCCAGGGACAGCTGAAATTAGCAAGCAGTGGTCGCGCCCAATACGAAAGGGCGCCGACCTTGTAAACGGAGTGGGATTACAGCTTTGGGGCCCATGCAGGTCGGGCCCCTTGAGCACGACTAACGCTATCTTTGAGTGCAGCAAGGAACTATTATCCTCAGTTCTTGGTTATTAGGACTTGGAATGAGTTCTGGGGACGAATTGTCGATCTTCACGAATAAATAATTTCAATGAAGTACTACAATTATGACAAAGAGATTACTGTAAAGATATATAAACATTTTTGTGCTTTATCAAATATTGGTGGGGCCCGGCCCCTGTGGCCCCTTAGGATGAGCGGCCTCTGTATGTGTATCAAGCACAAAAAAACGTCATAAGTTTCTTATTTAATATCCTTCTAATCGCCGTAAAGAATATCAAAAACAGCAAAAGGCTTCATTATACAATGAACGACGATAAAAAGGAATATAGAAGGTGTGAGAGGGACCATCAGAATCAGACTCGAAATCAGCAATTCGTGCAGGGACAATAAGCCACAATATTAATCGACTTCAAAAGTGTCATTATCAGCTATTTTCTCATAACTAGTGTAAATTTTCATGGAATTGCCAATGCTCTAAATGCAGTTAGACGAATGTTGAAGCATAATGAACTTTCTTCCTATTTTAAAACTTTGGAGATATCTAAATTATTGTGTTGTAATATTTTGAAGTACTTGTTTAATAAATGAATGACGAGACACAACATTTTGTATTCAATGGCTGTGTCCACTCTTAAAAATACTGCATATACTCAAAATATGCATTTCTATTCAAATAACGTAGACGTTCTTAATGATTTAGTTTATGGTATTCTCTGATCATCGACTGTCTCACTTTGCATTACAAACATGTTCATATACGCATTACAGTGGCTTTTTCCAGATAAATTTTTTTTAGCAAAAGCGTCTATTGACAAAATAATTATCCGCGCGTTAGTTCACCTTCCTTTCTCCGTATTGTGAAGCGCTCCTTCCGTGCCACTGGTTTGTCGGGCTTTCACCGAAGGAATTCCATCGAATCCAGATTCGCCCTAATGTGCGAGGGAGCGCGCCTGCTGCAGAGGCAAAGGGGAGGGGGAGGGGGACGGGGTGTCCGTGTCACTCATCAATCACCGCCCGCGTCCCCGCTCCGCTTCATCCCGCTTCCTCCCGCTTCGTCGCCGCCAACAGGTTGCAATGGCCTCGGGCAGCGTGGTTAGGGGGCGGGGCGAGGTGTAGCGCAGAGCGTCCGTTCGCAACTGCGACGGGAGGGGGGTGACTGGAGCGCGGACGGGGGCGGCTTGTGGCGAAGCGAGAGGGAGCGAGGAAGCGAAGCTGGCCGGAGTGGTAAGGAGCGGATTACACAGGGTCAGAAAGGAGAGAAGCGGAATGTCGTGGGATGGGGCCGAGCGGAGAGGGGTGAAGCGAGGAGGGTTAGAGCGGGACGGGTTAGAGAAGGGTGGGTTAGGGTGGTGCGGGTTAGAGTGTGCGGGTTAGAGTGTGCGGGTTAGAGTGGGCGGGTTAGAGTGGGCGGGTTAGAGTGGGCGGGTTAGAGCAGGGTGGGTTAGGGTGGTGCGGGTAAGAGTGGGCGGGTTAGAGTGGGTGGGTTAGAGCGGGACGGGGTAGAGCAGGGTGGGTTAGGGTGGTGCGGGTTAGAGTGGGCGGGTTAGAGTGGGGCGGGTTAGAGTGGGCGGGTTAGAGTGGGTGGGTTAGAGTCGGCGGGTTAGAGTGGGCGGGTTAGAGTGGGCGGGTTAGAGTGGGCGGGTTAGAGTGGGCGGGTAAGAGTGGGGCGGGGAAGATCGGGTGTGTTAGAGCGCGGTGGGTTCGGGTGCGGCAGGTTAGAAAGGGTTGAGTTAGAGCGGGGCGGGTTAGGGCGGGCAGAGTTAGAACGGGCAGATTGGAACGGGGCGGATTAGAGAGGAAGGAGCGGGTTAGAGGTGAGAGGGATGGGGGGGTGGGGAGGCGAACGGCGGAGCGGGGCGAAGCGGGGCGGGGCGGAGCGCATATGACCGCGCTGCGGAACGCGGCGCGGGGCGTGTTGGGTGGGGGAGAGCGAAGCGATGCAAAGTGCGGGCCGGCGAGGCGGAGCGGGGCGCCGTTAATCCCTGGTGCCCGGAGCGCTGCCCGTCGCGCTTTGGCGCGGCCGCTGCTTTCCGCTTTCGCTCCGCCCCCACCCACCCACCCACCCATCACGCATCGGCAGCGCGACGCGCCGTGTCCCAACACCCCGATTGCCTTCAGCGCGTGCACCTTTTTAAACAGAATAACAAGTCCTTTCCGTTATCAGATTTAGCTCGCGGGCTTCGGCCAATGGATGCACTACCTTTATAATCGATTATCTACTGCATACGCACCTTTTATCTGCTAGGGGAAAACATTACAGTTAATGAATTGTACATACCAACTGGAAATACGCGCAGACGCTGCATTGGGTGCCAATACGAACCTGAAAAGAAATTATAAATTTAGAGCGGGAATAACATGTAAATTACAAATATGAAAGTTATTACCTAAATATAAACATTTTGTGTGATATCGGTCTTGCAAATCATTAACATACCATCACTTAATACATTTTAATGTGACTTTTGTGAGAATTATTTAATATTAGATTACATCGCTGAGTGTTATCAACATATAACCGCAACACGTAATCGAAAACTGACACAACAATTTTTTGGGGAGAAGGAAATGAAGTGTTTTTCGCCTTCGATTACATAGTGTGATATACCAATATATTATATATTTTGACAATAACATTTGCTGTAAATAGGTTGGGTTAAAAGGGCCTGCAAATGGCAATATACAGACTTAGCAACGCCGGCGTAGTGGTTGGCAAGGTCAATAAATTGCATTCAGGCATTGAATAGGTGGGGGCGCTGGCTAGAAAGACATATAAGATAATTTGGGATTGGTCTAGAAAGGAATGACTATCGAGGGTGTGGCTAGTTGATTTGGTAAGAAATGAATGGATTGGCTAAGGGAGAATAGACTGTCAACTCCTGAGAATAGACTGTCGAATTTTGTTGTTTTGTTTAAAAAAAATAAGAATGAAGGACGGATACCAAGGCGTTTAGGGCGAAAAACGGAGGAGTAAATGACATTCTGATAGAGGTCGTCAAGTGGTACAGATCGCTCGCGAGTATAATATTAGGGAAGTGGGACTTGTAAGTTTGACGTGAGACTCAATGGTTTTCGGACTCTGAAAATTGATGTGCAGCAGTAAATTCGCTTAGGACTTTGAATGTTGTTTTTATATTGCGGTTTTGGACTTTAATGTTTTACCACGTAGTTGGGGAGAACTAGGAACTGTGAATATCAAGTAAGAACCGGTAGATATTCTAGGCAGTGAGGGCTGTATTCGTCGGCCGCATCACAAGATTAGAAGAGAGGAGCTGGACTTGGGATTATCTGCATTCAAGTGAGAAGATACTGCGGGGCGCCGTCGATCAAGATCACGTTAGATAAGTACTGCAGTACAAAGGTATTCTTTTAAAACGAGGTCAGGACCTAAAGGCAGAACAATTGTCAAATTGTTGAATAAATTGTTAAATTTTTCTTTTGGAAATGAAAAGATGATTTTCATTTGGTCAATCACAACTGTTAAGTAGTTAGAGATATGTATAATTATTTTCTTTCAGATTCCTCGCCATACTGTACAGTTGGCAGATCAAGTAATCGGCTACCTAGGCGATAGCGATTATCCATTACGTGACCCATTGACCCAGCTAGCCGGACATTTATGCATTTGTTAACATTAGCTGTGGAAGCATTGGTTTTAATTATCAATTATCGTAACCTGTTCCTGGCGCCCAAAATTTTTCTATAAATTCGGAACGGGTCACGAATATAACAGTCCTAAGGTAAATGATGTCAGTTAAAACGACATCATTAAGTATCTCAGTAAGATCAGTAAGATCACGTAATAATCTATGACGAGACATTGTTGGTACATTTCAATAGTACCAAAGACTCTTTGTGGGTATCACATTCATATTTTGTTACTTTGTTTTCAGAAACATCACGAAAAGAAGTAATTCGAATTTTAGGCTTACTGTTCTATTTAAAATTACGCCAAGAAACAATATAGGAGTCTTCTCGTCTGAGCTCATGTTCCCCACATGTACATCTCGTACGTCTGAAGAATTTTCATTGTTACAGTGTCACAGAACATTCACTGTGAACTCAACTTGAAGTAACTTTGTTTTTCATTTATATCAAAACTACAACATAGTGAAAAGGTTACTATATTCAATACGAATTAGTGAAGGGGTTACTATATTCAATGATAACTGAAAAAAATAGAGATTGTTTATATTCATTTTAATAATCTCAATAGTTTTTTTTGCTCTAAAAAATAGAAAAGTTTCAATAAACAACTTATCGCTTTACTTTTTTTTATGAAGTTTACCAAATCAAACGCTTGAGCGCAGCACAACAGTATGTTGCCATATTTTATTTTGTTGAGCAACGTGGTGTTTTTGTAGAATTAAACTGGTATTGTCAACCTGAAAAGTCTTTTTTCAGATACGAATGAGAACAAGTCCGTATTCACGAACTGTTGAAATTGTGGTCGAAAAAGATTCGTTTTATTGTATTGAAATGTCTCGTTAAGTAATTGCTTTCGGTCATCTAAATTTACGAATTGCGGCACGTTTAAGCGGTGATGTAAATGATTTCTTGAGTGTAACAATATTTGTTCTTGTCTATAAAATTTTGTTTTGATGTCATGAAATTCATAAATTATGTAGAACACTTTTTATAAGACAGGAAATTACATTAACATTTTAATATCCGTATTTAAATTGCCAACAAAATTACACGAAATCGGAAGCTATTAATTATATCTTATTTATTTTCCATTTAATCATTTTTTTATAAGAGCCACCGAAGTAAGTTAAACAAAACGTTTGAAGCTGGAAGCTCACAAATGTCTCTTTCAGCTAACACGGCTATTCAATGAGCGCGAGAATAAACTACCTTGGGAATAAAGGGGAGCTTTTATGATCAAGGGCTCATGAGAATAAAAGGATCTGTGTCGTGGCCACAGGCGGGATATAACTTTGCTTTACAATTACAAACATGGGTGAATTTGCTAAGCATAGAACATCAAAGTAATCGCATTTTTAATAAGTTATTACTTTCACCAAACTTTCATATAATTTCGAATAATATTGACACCACGCAAGCAGAGGGAAGTTTTCAAATATTTATTTTTTACGCTTTCACACGTTGTAATGTCGCATCCTTTTTTTACGTAAATATACCAAAGTTACCGAGCCCTGTTATAATAGTTACGAGTCTTTAATATCATGGGAGAAAATAATAGTTTTTTTAAATTTCTTTGCCTATTTTGTTGAATAGAGAAAAAAACTATTTTGAAATTAATGGAATTGGGGAGCAAATAACCAATTTGAATGGATCTAGAGCGTGAGAATGCCATGCTAGTGTCTCCTCCAACCGAAATCTACAAAGTGCAGTGCATGTTTGCAAGTTGTTTTTACTCATACGAATCAATGACAGCGACTGCTATTTTCATAGTGTAGAATCCAAGGAAGAAAAAGCCTTTTTTGTTGACACTGCTTTGCCTACATTGACCACGTCTACAAAGGAGGTAAAATGCAAATTTCAAAATGGAGCGATGAAGGACTACTATGAGCACAACAAGAGCACGAGAAAGGTTTGCCAGTATCTCCTGCAACTGAAATCAACAAACGGCAATGCGTGTTTCCGAGTGTATTGTTTCGACTCATATAGCGACTGCTATTTTCGTAGGGAAGAGCGCAAGGAAGAAAAATCCTACTTTGTTTGCGCTACTTTGTCTACGAAGACAACAAAGGAAAAAAAACACGAATTTTAAAATGGTGGAGCAAAGGAAAACTATGAATTCATTCGGAGCGCGAGAAAGGTCTGCCAGTGTCTCCAGCAACCGAAATCCAGAAATCGCAGAGCTTGTTTCCGAGTATTGTTTCCGCATCGATTTCTGACGCCCGGGAATCACTAGGTGCGGCCGCTCTTTTCTCGCCACCTCTGATCCGCGGGCGAACAAAGGCGTCGCGAGGGCGGAAGGTACGGGGTGCACTCGAAACAAAGGGCGGCGGGCAAGGGCGGCGGGCGATGACAAGAGAAGGTCGCCGATGGATTCTCGGGCTACGTTGGCGCCGCGGAGAAAAGGTGGGCAGCCGAGGAACTACGATTCGATGGCAAGTGAGCAGGCCTCTTTCGTCGAGCACAGATTATCATCATCAAAAGAATAGTCACCAGTCGAGAATTCGTGACTGGAGTGGGACTGGGGTTGTGGGTTTCCATACACGTTGTGAGTATGGGAGTGTGTGATAAAAGAGCGTGGGGAGTGCATTTATCTTGTTGAGTAGGAGGTTATCTTGTTTTGTTTAGGAAGGAGATTGTAGTGTTGAAGAGGATGAATGTATGTGTGTGTATGTGTGTGGCGTGTGTGTGTGAGAGAGGGAGAGAGAGAGGGAGAGAAATAGTGTGGAGGAATTCTACTCTGTGTTTGGAGAGTAAATTAGATTGCGTGAGTGATGGACTGGTGTGCGTGTGTGTTGAACCTGTTAGTGTGAGGAACTGAAGTGCGTACGTGGATGTGCCTGTCGAGTAGTATGAGACTAACTGGAGGGAAATTTCAGCTATATTACGTGTCAGGAGCTGCTCAGTTCACGCAGTTACGAAATCAAACCTCATGGAATAATATCAACAGGTACCTACGTGCCGCTTCCACTAAATTGATTTCTCCATAGTTGTTTTGTTTCCAGACAGTAAGCCTTCCATCTTCAAGGGTTTTGGTCCCAACTCCAATCCGAAGAAGAAATCTTGAGAATTGCTGAGGGTTTGAAAATCCTACCGCCGTCGGGAGTCTAGAACCTCCCGGTCAGAGGCATTGCAATGATACCACTTGACGCCCTGAACTACGTCTCTCGGTGGCATGCATTTATCGCATGGACTCATCGCATTTATCCAATGCACGCAGACATCACATGTGCACACCACACATTGCATTCCCATGTCAGAAAATTCCACTGTAAACATTCACAACAAACATTTGTGAGGAATTTTCTCTAGTACTATCCCCCACATTATGTTCTTTTACTCTTTTCCTTTCTCCTTCTTTCGTTACCTTTTTTCATCGCAATCATTATTTTTATTTCTCCCTCACTACTCTATTTTCCTTGGTTTGCGATTTTCTCTGTTGCAACTCCAGTCCATAAGCGCATTCGCGAGAATAATTGCCCTGCCAGTTGAATGGAGCGGTTGTGACCGCGAGGCCTCGAGCGGCGTCCTGTTGACTCTGCCGCTGATTAGCGCCTCTTTTTTCAAAACGCCGCGCGGCCCAGCGTTCTTGCAGATCCGCAGTGTTTCCTGCGCAGGGTTCAAACTAAGCTCCCCGGTTTTTGTTTGCGATGACGCCAGCCCCACGACGCGGGCCAGGGGGGGGGGGAGGCGGAGAGCTGTGAATGGTCTGGGCGGGGTCTAATTCCGTCCGTACCGTGCGCTGCTGGCACTCGTGGCAATTAAGAGAAGGTAGAGAGGGGGCCGATTTTTTAAATACATTTTCAAACGGGAGCCCGCATGTGTCCCCTTAATGACGAGCTCGTTCCAGCCGATGCAACGCTTGCTTCTCTGCCGCTCGTACGGACTTTCGAGCAATTTGTTACGAGCCGGAGTGTGTAATAATCCTCAAAGTGCTCGTCAAAGTTACACGGCTACGTTCTTTAATTGCAAAATATAATTTTATACTGGTGGAATGATTGAAACAAATTCACTGCCTTGAAATTATCACTTCTGCACTAAACGTCTACATTACATACAGATAATGAAAGCAATTTTGAAATTATTTTTCAAGATATTGTTGAGAGACTATTTAAATGTAAAATTTAGTTAAACATTGCACATTGACAGACTGTTTTCTGTAGATTGGCTTAGGTTCTATAATTTCCTACTAAATCTAGAAGTTATTTTGTATAATACAGGGGGTTTATAAGGCTTCAAGAAAGAGACATTCTGAAACAGTATCTGCTGTTCACATTTTGAGATATGGAAACTCGACTTTTTATACATTTGGAATGTAAAGACATTACTTTTTTATCAGTATACTATATTGCTGCAGCATTCATGATGTTTGTTTTTGTAAAAATATCAATTTATTGAAGTGTTATACGTGAGTACATTATTTGTTGTTTTTGAGCAGTGCGTTCACTACGTTTGGATTTTATGTGCCTTTTTTCAGCAAAATGTTTGCTGTTGGTGGTCGCTACATATATTATTTCTAAAATAAGTTAACAGTAATAAATAAAATCAAGCAAATATTATGACTTCAAATTGTC
This sequence comes from Acheta domesticus, assembly GCA_031308135.1. Taxonomy (NCBI): domain Eukaryota; kingdom Metazoa; phylum Arthropoda; class Insecta; order Orthoptera; family Gryllidae; genus Acheta; species Acheta domesticus. The sequence continues at coordinate 199,502,844 of JAHLJT010002406.1, forward strand.
ACAAAGATACTGAAGACGGTAAAACTAGCTTTTTTAGCAAATAAATGAACAATTATTTTTTAAGAGATGTATTTGCTATTTTATAGCATTTCACAAATTGAATTTTGAAAACTTTATCGGGCAACTAAATGTGTTATTCATTAGCGTTTCATTAATCAATGATACAAACTTCTGATGTGATATAAATTTCAAAATACTAATTTTCGCGTCAGAATAAAAAAGTCTGATCTGAAATGAATAGTTGACGAGAGTAAGCTCACTTGCGCTAAATTACCAAGTACTACACAATTTATTATCATTTTCCTGTTTATTTTGAACATCATGTGACAACAGGAGATATATCTAACTACCCCTACATTAAGAAAACTTAAACATATATTTATGTTAATGGTAACATGAAATACCAACAACACTAATTTCTTCCAGTTCAAAAAATTTACTTTTTAACAAATATTACATTTTTAACATGTAATAGAAACTTCAATAAGCGAAATTGCAGTATTTTAATGAGGATACCGTGTTGGCGGGTTTGAAAGCCTGACTCATTAAAAAGTCGCATACAATGTTTTAACGAATATCGGCGAGCGGATGATCAATTTTTTTGTAAATTCCAAAGAGCCCTTAAAATCAAGCACAGAAACATATGTTACTGTACAACTATGAGGCATGATAGACGCGTATTGCATCATAGTTCTTATTGTGTATTTAGATTTTTAGATTTCACAAACTTGAAAGGCGTGGATGATCCAGTGAAATTACAGGTATTATGTAATGAAATTACTTTCCTTTCATGTGTTTCTCTATTTTGTCATGTTTGAGAGTGATACAGCACTGTATATTGAAACTTTATTTTTGTGTAGGGATAGTAATGAATGATGATTTTACTTCTAGAACAAAAATAACGAATAATGTTCCAGTTGGGAAATGAAAATTCCCATTCTCTTTTCATAGCTCCTTGTAACAACGCAAGAGGCATTTCTTGACTTAGTCGACACATCAAGACACTTCAGATAGAAACATTTTCTGTTCATAACCTATTCAAACTATTTCGAATATTTTTCTACGGTTTCCTAACCCAGACTTTTTGAAATCTTTTTGTGCATTTCTGCTTAGAAAATTAGTATTAAATGGACAGGGTATTATGCACTACTTACCGATGCTCACAAATATTTGTTACTATAAAAGTGGTTTTCAAGAAATATAATGGAAATATAATGCAGATCTCAGAATAAATGTAACAAATCTCAGTGCCGTATAAAGGTACTGAAGATGATCATTTTTTGCGAATGAGCATCTGGGAGTAAATTCTATGTACAGAAGATACACATTCGCAAAGCGGAAATTTCAGACGGGAGACAGATTTTCAGACTGAAATTGGCAATCAGTAAAACTAGATACACCACCCCTACTGAATGGCCAGATCCGGCGCCGACCCACCCGTCGGCTTGCGAAGTTTTCCTCATCCAGGTATCTCCCACCAGCGAGGCACCACCCAAGCCGGGACAAGCGCTATGCTCGCGACTTATCTCCCGGAATGTGTGGAAATGTAGTAGAGGTAGAGGTAAGTGTATGTGTAAGTAAAAGGTAAGGAGAGGATAAGGAAGGTAAAGAAAAGATTGCTCGCTGTTCTTGGCTCATTTGTTTGGGTACTGCTCCGACATTCAACTAGTACGATCGCATAAACCAGGGAAAACTACCGATCAGAGCAGCCGGCCGCTAGAATTCTCCTGGAGACAGCGGCTGAATTAGACCTAGCTATTTACAACAATTCTGTGATCAGGCCTGCTGTAGAGAAACGCACTGAGAACAGGATTGAGCGCGCCGAGTGCCAGTATACGACTAAAAAAGGAACACAAATACTTAAGAAAATCTGGCTCCTCTGAATCTCGTACGTCATCGACACCCTTCCACTCAGAGTCCCCCTTTCCTCTTCTCCTTTCTGCTTCCCGAGCTGCCAGCCCAGCGTCCTCCAGAATGCGAGCGCGAGCCAGATCGCACAACAGTTTCGTGAGCAGCTCTGCTCTAGGGGACTACACCCGGAACGGAATCGAACGCGCTGAGTTTCAGTACACACGTAACAATGGGTATATCTCGACCAAGTTGATAGTGCCACTGCCTTTGTTTACAGCCGAAGCGACAGAGACGGAGATATAAGGATACGCAACTCAAATTAAAATGAGACCGTTCTACATTTTTTCAAAAAAAAGCACTATTTTTACTTCCTCACACATTTAGTATCTTCCCAATGAAGATTTTAATTGTAATTAGACACATCTGCATCTTATATTGGAATCAATAAAAGTTTATTTTTCTCTGCGGACTGATTCAAAATTTGATCGAATTTCTTCCATGAGAAGAAAATTTGTAATGTAACATTCATTTAAATTAGTGGAATTAGGAATAAATTATAGCAACCAGCGTTTTAGACAAAAATCTAATAATAAGAAATGTTCTCGCTCGTGTAATAGAAACTGTTTTACATCGAAAAACTAACTACAAATTTGATATAAAATTCCTTTTGTCAAAATAACTAAAGTCCCCACTCCTCTCGAAACTAGCGAAGCAAGGGCTCAAGAAAACGTGTGCGGATAATTCAAGTTTCTTTCACTCCCCTTCATTTTCACTAACACAAAACTTAATTACATTACAGGTAAAACGTGTTGTCTGCCCGCAAAGTGGCACATCTCGACGGGAATTCATATTTCCCAAAGCTACTCCGATAAACAACTCGCTTCACGATCCTCGCGACTTTCGTTAGCGAAACTGTATAGACTCGTGTTTACACTGTTAGTTCCACGACGCGCCGCAATCGCCTCCTTCGTTCTTCGCTTGGTCGAGTAATAGGCATTCTTACGAGAATTATTCTTCTCCCTCTTAAGGCATCGACATCCTTTCCCTGAGTGATCCTTTCTCTTTTTCCTTCACTTGTGCGAGTCAGTCAGTCGAGCGTCGTCCAGCTTGTGACCGCCAGCCACTTCGGGCAACAGTTTCCTGAGCAATACTGCCCTCAGTGACCAAAATAGCAGCATCCTTCCTATCAGTGATGTGAGAAAAGGCCTCCCTCAGCATTCAAGGGGTTGGATAAAGGTTAACTTGCCCAAATTTCAGGTGATCCTCGCTGGAAGAGGCGTGGCGGTGAAGGTTGGTAGTGGTGTTGGAGGTTGGTAGTGGTGTCGGAGGTCAGCGGAAGTGACGTAGCCCGGGGAATGCCCGGGGCAGTGCGGTTGGCGGGTTGGGCGGGTAGGGGTGGGGAGGAGAAGAGAGGAGAAGCTGGCTCACCACCCGATCTCATTAGCTGCAGCTTGCCTCCTTAACAGCGCTTTAATAAGCTAAGTGGGGCGTAAAGCGATTCTAAGCCGTAATTAACGCTCCGGGCGGCCATTCCTTCCCGCCGTCTTTTGCCAGCCATCGCCCCCCCCTCGGTCCAGGGTTTGCCTTCTTCCCCTCTCTGCGCTAAGCTGAGAAAGGTACCTCGGAGCCTCCTCCTCCTCCTCCTCCCCCCTCCACAGCTCTCCTTCGACACATTGAACGAGCAACGGCCCAATCGCCGGACTGAATCCCCAGGCGATACAGTGGAAACTCTGTTTTACAGATTAAAACCCTTAAAGAAACTCATATAAAAACAACTTGTGAACAAAAATTTCGAAAAAGAAATAATGTAGATCAAATTAATCAACTGCAGATATACTCACACATATACATACATACACATCATATATATATATATATATATATATGTAATGTCCGTATGTGTATATATATATATATACATATACACACACATACATACATACGGACATTACATCCCGAGTAACTCTTCGATACCTGCATTAATCTTCCGTGAGTGAATTTGCTGCTCAAAAGAGCCTTCAGCACAGATTGTTTCACTCAACGTTCTAGATCATATTGCTGAGATGATTCCAAACTTTTTCTTCCTACACTATAGTAGCCCTATATACAAATACAAACCTTTTGCTTCTTAAGCATAATTCCGTCATCACGTTGTGAGAAGATCTTTGTCCTTTCTCTACGTTTCATTTGTGAATAATTTCAACTCTGAGTTCCACTAATACAATGTTGGCAATTCTTCCTTTAATGTGCAAATCAAAACATAATTTTGATTTTTATACATATGATGATTAATTATTGGATTTGTGTTTTCAAAAGGAGCAGCTATTTAAAAAAATTCTTTACTTTATTACCAACTAACATAATATTATTTTCAGTTTTTAACATTCTCTCCAATACAAAGTAGCAAAAGAATGTTTTTCTTCACTACTTCTGGAATGTTTTAAACTACAAAATAGTTCTAGCAAAATTAAGGCGGAAAAAATTTAATTCGTTTGGAGTCAATACGCCATTCAAAATATTAAAGGGAATAATCATTTAGGAGAAAATGCCAGAAGGTTTTAGCAATCAACTTTGGCCTTTATAAGAATTAATGGAACTTCATAGCACAGCTGATGTAAGAGGTATTGTTAAAAAAATTACTTGTCAGAAAAAAAGATTATTGGAGTTGGTACGTTAATGCATTTTTCATTAAAAAAAATATTGTCCGCTCTAGCTTGAGAAAGCACCGCTGGATTATAGCCAGTCATAAAAAAGAAATTCAACTTTTAATAGTGCTAAAATATACCTTTAACAAATTTTATGTGAACTGTGACACACAATTATTAAAAAAGGTAGTGGTATATACGATTTCATTGAAACGATGAGAAAAATAAACATTAGATATTTTACGGCAAGAGTAGTTCCGAGTCAATCGCATCCGTAACAGCTACAACCACAGAAATTTCGTTTTGTGGAAGTTCCTAAATAAAAGAGAGATCGAAAGCCACTCATTGACTTCACGAATGAAAGAATGAGGACCGAAAAAAGGAAGATGTATTTTCCGGTTCAGAACAATCGAGGAAGTTTCCTCATTTAATACCGTGCAGTTTAACAGTAGAAACTTTTTGTACCTCTGCGTAACTGAATTTTTAATTAGAGGCCGTCAGTTTCTTCCTGTTTCCTATTTCTTTATTTTACCATCAGTTTCTTTCTTTTCTTGTTATCCTGTGACCCTGTCAGGCCTCCTTCCCAGATGCAGGCACAATTATACATTTTCATGGTATTGGGTAATCCCATTCACAATGTTAGTGATACAGTGATAAAGACAAATGATAATGGCAACACTAAAAGTTGTTAACTCTCAGCTCGCATCTACTCGTGTATATCATAATTAGTAAAATTGGTCATGTACTGCGATCTAACAGAGAGAGGGTTAAATGGTTGGTTTAGAAGAAAATGGACTTTTCTGCAATGACTATCTGTCAGTCAGGATCAGGATGTACGGAGGTCATTTCATAAATAATGCAGTTTGGCAACATCGCCAGCTGAAGGACGCGACGGAACTGATTTTTGCGTCACTTGTAGTTCAAAATTTCAAGATGAAGCACATGATTCGGTTTCATCAATAACTTGCTTCGTTATTTAATAAAGGGTCTAAGAAATGGACCCTGCATAGGTCTCCAGTACTAGGAGTGTTGAGGATCAAAGATATTATGATAAGATCAAAACTTTACGGGGTAAAAACCCGTTTGAAGTCCAAAACTCTTTAAGTGAAGTGCAGTGAACTTATAGTGGTGCGTAGCACGGTTTCCCATCAGTGTAGTCGATGTCGAGAAGGTGGTATGAGAAAAAGCAAAGACGCAACACCAAGACAACCCAGAACATCGATAGATGAATGAGTGTGAGATTTGTGGCAGATTTTGTTGAAAACGATCGTCGTTCAACATGTGAAAACATTTCTGAAGCCACAGGAATTCCAATACTGTCCAAAGTTTGAATACTGTCAAAAGATTGATACTGAAAATGCACAAAACCCGATATCAGTTGCTCGACAATTCGGGGACACTCATTCTCCAATACAACGCTCTTCCACACACGGCCAAAGTCTGAACCGAATAGTTCCACGAATGTGGTTGGGAAGTGTTACGACAGGCATCCTACAGTCCTGACATGAGTCCATTAGATTTCAACATTTTCCAGAATTGAAAAACCTTCTGCGAGAACTGTTTTCATCTCTGGATGTGCTTTATGCAGCCGTTACCCGAACCATTCGTCCGGCGGACAAAGAAGGGGTATTTGTGGAAATTCTAAAGCTTCCTAGTCGTTGGATTTTGGTTACTGAGAAGAATGAAGACTACATGAAAGATGTAAAGATATTTTCTCAAAACAATAAACATGTACGAAAATATAAAATACTGTGCAATATTTATGAAATGAAGTCACAAATTTTAAAAGTTTCAGATTGATTTGATTGCCCCTTCCATTTGCTGTGTTCGAAACGAATACTTAAAATATTGCATTTCAGTTTACCTCAAACTCCAAACTTCATACTAAAAATTATTTTAAATTATTCATGTAAAAAAGCTTTTTAAAGTTTAAACTGGAAATTTTATCTAATCAATCCAAAGCATTTTATTTACTCTGAATGCCAAATGAGAATTAACCTAACTTACTCATTTTCTCACGTACATTGGAAAACATTCCGTAACCGTTCGCTGATAAGGGAGGTAATTAGCAAGAACAAATTGTAAAAGCTTTTATCTACTATTAGACAGAGTTGTTTTAGTTCTGGGAATTCTACAATGAACTTTCAAAAATTACTTTCGGAGAAAAACACCAGCCCAACCCTTCGCACGGAAGAAATTATGTACGGGTTCATTATGGCATGCCGCATTTTACAGTAGACGCGGATTTCAGCTTCAGCAGCCATATCCACCATTTTATAAAAAGAGAGAATCTTGTAAATGTTGTGCTACTCATGTTTTCGAATAATTTACCCCGTAATAAACTGCTCACACTTTTTTGACTTGATATGTATAAAATTATTTGTGAGTAGTTTGAGTTGCATTGCCTACAAGTGTGGCTTATCGTTTGGTGCCCGTAAGTACTGTGAATATTCCGTTTATATTCACTTCCTTCGTTTCTTAAGGGGGTAAATAATTAATTATATCACTAGTTAAAACCATTTTCAGGGGAGTAAAAGAATTGCGATACATTTCTTTATTAGCTTTGAGCCACAGCTTCACTACTTCACTGCACTTACCCGAAACCTGACGCAACCCGCTCCCAATTAAATCTAATTAAGATACAAAATGGGAAAAAGAATATTCTCAAATATTAATTATTTGTTTTATACTTACGATAGCAAGATATTTGAAAACGAATAATATAATTGATACAGGCATTGAAAGCTTCAGTGAAGAAATTTTCCATTTATTAATATAAATGGACATTTTTAGGGACTACATTTACGAGAAACTCATGTTCGACCCGCTTTCTAGTGAAATACTTTTTCCTCCATTTACTTTGAGCATAAACAATTGTTTTGGGTATTAAAGACTCGACGTATAATATTAAATATTATAATAACTTTTTACTTTTTTAAAGCTAATATAACCCGCTAAGCATTTTAGAATATAAAGCTTACAAACGTGGGTCAAATATCCTGCCGTGAGGGAGGTTTGACTCACAGTGTAGGTAGTTTGACCTACCACATAAAATACAGAAATGGATAATTTAATTAACAATGAATTTGTAAACATCATTACAAACATTGATTAACAATAATTAAACAAAATAAACTATAAATAACTCCTGAAATTCCATTGTTATATTCCGTTATTTTTCGATATAAATATTCCAGGCATGTCTAACAACCACGGTGTTCGGCACGTGTCATTCGCGTGGTAGACTTCACTAGTTACAATAACATTGTCTACATTAAGTAATTGAAAATTACATGTGAGTTCGCCTTTTCGAATGGTATAGTAAAGAAAATAATATTGTAGCGTTTTTGGTAAATAAGAATTCTCATCGCTAAAGCTGTAGTGTCGTAGTGATCTCGGACCGAAGGGTCGCGGGTTCGAGTCCCGACACGGGCATGGTTGTATTTATGTTTGTCCTTTCACCCTCTATCATTACCGTATCATATCTTCACAGTTACCATAACGTTAAATCCATAAGTGGTCGCTAATAACCTAGATGTTGATGTGACCTTAAATAACAAAAAAAAAGAATTCTCAGTGTATTCTAAATAAACGCAATAGTAAATACAGCATGAAATATAATAAATAAACATTGGCCTATTTCAATGGAATATAGTTTTAAATAAAGATTCTTAAATACCAACATGCAGAAAACATAAGAAGAGAATCAATAAAATTTGACTTCACTAGCTAGTAAATCCTTTTGTTTCGATGCGTTTGTTCAATTGGCTATGGTTCAATTAACTCTCAAAAAATTAACGAAAAAATGGAAAAATAATTAGTTTACTTACAGGTTACTTAAGTACACAGTAATCTCACTGCTTCATTTAATATAATATATTCATTCACATAATATAATTTAATATTCATTTATACTCATGTCGAACATTTCGATATGACTTAAATACTATTATGCAAATTATACAGACACAATTATTATTCAATTAGATGCTATTATGCAGATAGAATACGTAATGGTTATGCAGATAGTTTATAAGTTTTCAATTAATATCATTCTTTTCATAAAAGATCCATACAGTAAATGTTCCTTGCGTTCCGGCTTTAGCAAAAGGAGAGCGGAAAATTCACGCCTGTCAGCCCGTAAATTGACCTTGACCTACAGTATCCCTTCCCCACACTGACTTGTGGTTGGAGAACCAGAACACAGTTACGGCTGAACTTACGTACTCTAATGCAACATACTTGTTATTTGGACACGTGGTTCATTATTCAGAATCAAAATGTGGTTCATTTCAGACTCACGATACTACATTCCGTTTTTCTGTCAACTTCTTTTGTGCGTGGCCGTCGTATTCTTTCTTCCTTGCAGTTCCTCGTAACGAAGCAACGTTCTTAACAAGCAGCAGACGATGGATTTTTGGGAAAATTGTGGCAGAATGCAACTCAGATCCAACTGTTGTGATTTTTTTAAGCGAAGACGCAAGGTTGAGGAAAAGAATAATATAAAAATCTGTAGGGGATCGTAATTAATATTAGTTTCGTTTTACTATATTGTCAAGTTTGCATGGTACGTCTTACTTGACTTGTTCGAGACTTGATCCAAGATGCCTGATGGACTTTTTTATGCAAAAATATTACGATTGTGATCGTACAAGTATTGTGAGATTGCATTATAACATAAAATTTTATCCAAAATCTCTACCTCTTAGGTGAGCTGTTTTCTCTGATGCAAATTGCAATCTGTGCGGGATTCTTAGTTGCAGAATAGCAGATGCGTAATGAACTGACTGCCATTACATTTCATAAAAAATTGAAGCCTAGTTAGAGCTAAAATTTTCTAAGTTGTTGCCTTTTTCGGTTGAGAAAATCATGATTTGTCGAGCTCAAAAAAGCATAACATTTGTTCACTGCTACTTCGCTGTATTCATAGTTTCAGTAAATTCATGGTGCAGGCGGAGGTGTCAGTTTGAAAAGTCATGACTAAATGCTGCAGATTATTTTGAGCGGTTACAACATGGTAACGAAAAAATGGTGTTTCGTCAAGTATCATGTTTATTGAAATATGTAGTTTAGTTGTTCACTGATAAATATATTTTATATTGATGATGAGTCCGAAGAATAATATTTCGAAGATTAATTGCTTATCCTTAAGAAAAATTAAATTAAAATGAAAACAATCTTTATTGTTACGCAGTAATCAAGCTTAATCATTCAAACAAAATTTAGTAACTGTAAAGACTGTTCCACTATTATATCTAACGCATATTGAATTGTGAAAAATCGAAATTAAACTTTAGTATTGTTGTTATTCGTTCGGTCCCAGAACACCCGATAGATTTTGATAGATCTTCAGCTTTTGTATTGCCCTTTGGTTTCCAGAAAAATGGTATATAACCACAAGAAACATTGTTATGAACTCCATTGGCTTATCTACGCAAACTTTTATAATAATTGTTTTACTAATATTATGGCTCAAATCTCCTTCATCTTAGTAAATCAAACCTCCCTACAATGCTGCATTGCATTGTATTCTTAAAAACTAGTTTAAAGTTATATTACAATGTTACTTTATTACTACATAATTTGCAGAATATTATTCTTAATATCATTTCCTTTCCGTATTGTATTTTTTAGAATATAATTAAATCAAGTAGTACAAAGAAGAATAGTACACAATTAAGTTACAGTTATTCTTTCAAAGAAAATTAAAAAACGCGCAATATTTTGCACCAAATACAAACATGCTTTTAACTGCTTTCTGACCTAAGCAACTGCACAAAATTACTGATTTGAGGTCTAATGCAGTTTCATAATCTAATACCATGATGTAACACATACCCAGAAATAGAAGTTTTAACAGAATTGTGTCAAATCTCTATGGTCAAACGTTCCGTGTTTTCCTTAATTAAATCAGAAAAGTTCATGTCTTTTCGTTCCTCTTTAAAAGTTGGCCCAGATCTCTGTCGCAGTGGAACGTTGCCCTCCCCGATGTACACACCGCCGCAAGCCATCCTCTGAGCTGGAGAATTCCACCCTCGCTGGTCTCGGGCTCCTCCCACGCGACATATTGTGGATGCCTCCCTTGAGATCGATATGCCTTCGAACAACTGGCTCCGACCCACTCCGACGTGAGTGACAAACAAACTGCGTGGCCCTGAAATAAGGCAGGGTCTCCGCTCAGAACTCTAGTTTGGACCCGTTTCCCTTATTGTCTGCGTCACAAGGAAAGTTTTGCGACTTTTTCCAACATTCTACGGCCGAATGGAATCTCATTTTCCCAAAAATATGAATTTTAAAGAATTGGTTCTTTGCGGTTATGAGGATCTCCCACCCGTTATCATCAAATTTGTACGATTGTATAAGCCGAAAATAAATGGATAAGAAAGTTTTGTATTCGCGTATTACGAATTTAAGATAGCGAATTCAATAAAACAGGCATCTTGTTACTTAATTCTACAAAAAAGCATTTTATTAAAATTTAGATTAAATTAGGAATTGGGAGCAATAAATTTTACGTCAAATAATCAAAATTAAAGATGGCGAATACCATTTAGCTAACGTCCTGTGGCTGATTTCGGCTTCATTTTTCCTTTATTTGATCAACATCTTCTTTGGGTTCTGGTTATCCTTTGACCCAGTTATGTCATTTTACTTAAAAAAACCTACTTAAGCTGTGTCACGCTTCAATTGGCAGGAAGTGTTTCAAAATTTAGTCCTTGTAACTATTGAATATGAATCTAATGACTACTTTGATTCAAAATCGACATTATTCATTTATTAACCGTTTATGGAATATATGTATTTATTAAATGATTTTCGTGACTTCAAATACTAAGGTCACTAACACAAATATCTATTGTTGGTAGAAGATAAGGATGAAAGATGATAGGAAAATGGTGGAGAAATGGTGAAAGAAGAGGTAAGGAAAACGAAAGTACCACCACAGACACTTCCACCTACCTAGAGCTCGCTTTGTTCACCACAAATTCCACACGCACGGGACAGGACCTGAACTCGGGTCCCCAGCGGTGGAAAGCGTGCGTCGGTGTTAGCCATTCCGCCACAAGTCTCCCGAAAACGGGATTGTCCCTTCACCTGCTTACGTGTCACTCGGGTCGTGCGGCTGCATAACAGAAGGCCGGCATCCCAGCACGCCGTCGGGGACAGGTGATCTAGGAAGGAATGCATCCACGATACGTAGGAGAGGCATTCGCCACGACCGACAAAGAGGGAGAAACACGGGGCTGCCCGGAGCGGACCGCGATGGGACGTGCGGCGGCCACAAGTGGCCTCTCAGAGGAACCTGCGGGTGACGGCCGTCGAGGTCGAGGACACAGAGCGTACACGCGCAGGCCGGCGGCGGGGCCGTGACTGGCCTGAACAGCGCATCAACGTCGCTGCAGACTATGACGTGTCATCAACGACTCTCGCGGAGATGTGCGCAATGGCAGCGGTAATCTGCTGTGATGAATCCCGCTTTGTCTTGGCGGCGACGAGCGGCGCAGCGGTGGGAGGGGCGATCGATTTTATCGTCGCGTCCGTCCGCGAGTTGAATGTGTGTGTGTGTATGTGTGTGTGTATGTGTGTGTGTATGTGTGTGTGTATGTGTGTGTGTATGTGTGTGTGTATGTGTGTGTATGTGTGTGTATGTGTGTGTGTATGTGTGTGTATGTGTGTGTATGTGTGTGTCTGTGTGTGTATGTGTGTGTCTGTGTGTGTGTATGTGTGTGTATGTGTATGTGTGTGTATGTGTGTGTGTGCATGTGCGTGTGTATGTGTGTGTGTATGTGTGTGTGTATGTGTGTGTGTGTAATGCTATTAACCGCTTCATCGTGATTCCAACCACGCGATAAACTTTGTAGGAGGTGCTATTTTATACAAAACATAGCGTAACGAACACCAATGAAGTTCCTTTGTTAGGCGGAAGTAATGATTCTGCGTTCGTGTGAATCGGAGATGCTTTTAAATGTTGTTCCATCGGGATCCAGATCTTCAAAACGGAAGTCAAATCTTGGAAAGAAGCGCTGATTGGTAGCGCCTTTGCATTCACAATATTTGTAAATATTTATCCTCAGTTAAACCACCTTCGCAATACGTTAAAAAGAGGTGGTAATATATGATCATTAAGTAGTGTATTCCCTTCATATGAACAATTAGTATGAAATTTACCCTAACAATTATAGTGGGGTGGGGTGGGTAGAGCGAAGGTGTGACGTGTTTTTGGTACATTCATTTTCTATATTATATAATTGAATATTTGAACAATATTCACAAGCAAATGAGTAATTATTCATACATTGATTCCGACATCATAACTTTAATTAAGGGAATAAAAGAACAATATTTTGTTATATAATTGTTTAAAGAATTGTCTTTCTGTTGAGTTGGGTGGGGTTTCCCCAATATCACAGTTTGATAAATACCACTCTTCTGGGAAAACTACTTGTATGTCGTTTGAATAGCTGCACTTTCTTACTTTTCTTCCCTACACTACAGTTAGGAGGAAAACTATTAGAATCACTTCAAAAAGGCGATCTCGATCTCGTCGTAAAATCAGTATTTAAAGTTCTTTTGAGCTATAACTCTGCACGTACGTCAAGTGAAAGAACTGTAAATTTTCTTACAAATATGTTTAGTATTGGTATAGGGGGTGAGGAGATACTCGTAGGCAGGACGAAAATCGATAAACCTTTGGTAATATGGTAAAGTCATTCGGCATGTTCGGCATGCCGTAGGATCGCGGCTTCGATGTGAAGGACTGGCGAGAAGAAAAAAACAGATTCACTCACATCGAAATAAATATAATAAAATCCTTTTACCATGCTTTAACAGAACAAATAAAAAATAGAGATTTGAATTGAACACGGTTATAGGGAATTTGACTAGCTAGAACACCCACAAGCTAGAAATAACAATAATTGAATAAATCAAATATAAGTAATTCAATAATCAAATTAAAGTAAGAAGAATCTGTATCCATGACCGAAGGACACCCGCACTGAATTACAATCCTTGAAACTGAATCTATGAATTATATCTCTTCAAAGAGAACAGAATAAATCTCAAGTGACATTGTGCACACACTCACTATTCCGCAAACCACAGTTTTAAATTCAACCTAATGTATTACGAAACAAAAATTTAAATACATTTATTCCCATCAGCTTTTACAGAAAAAAGTAATTTTATTTTTCGTCACGTTGTTCAAAAATGGCACGTCATCTATAGATCACATTATTGTAAATAATGGTATACCAATGAAGTTGTGAATAATTTGCCCCATTGACCCAAGATTTTTAAAGTAATTATCATTTGTCAACTTTGAATCGGTTGTAAAATAAATTCAAAATTTGAAATTATTGATCAAATTACACTTTTCGGCATTATCAAAAAATATTTGGAATCAGATTACTCATTTCTAACTCACATTGAACACAATGTGCGTGACAGCACTCAAAACTGTATTGTAGAACCAGGAAGCCAGAGAAAGGCAAAGGAAGAATGAAAATTATCTGCTTGCGGCAGTAACAAGATAATCCATACTATCCCCCACCCATTCGTGAATGTTAATATCTCAATTTTGGTTGTGAAGTGCCTAATTTTCATGCGATTCGAAGTTCTTCACACATTTAATAAAATGATATTTATTGTAATAAGAGAGATCTAACTTTCCCAAAACCGAGATATTAACACTCAAACAGTGTGTGGTTGGTGTACCTTCAAAATTTCAGCACCAAATCTTTCAATGATACGAGGGTTGGGGCATAATTCATGGCAACTATTTTTTTTTTCATGAGAGAACGAGCACGAATGGAAAATGTGAAATATACACATCAAAGGACAATACAAGATGTATACTAAGTGCATTTAATGACACACGGAAATTGTGTTTCTCAAATTATTAAGATATTTGAAATGACAGTACTGGTTTCACGTTTCAAAGTTTTTGAGCATATACGAGCTCACAACATTCCAAAAGCATTACATAACCGTTCTAAAGGCCCGATTGGGCACAGCTCGATTTCTGAACATTCCAAACTGGTCCGCACTCAAGTGTCTTCACGTGCGTTGCTGATCGCTGGTTGCTACGTCCTCGCAGAAACTCTCCTGCCCAACTCGCCGGACTGTCCGGTATGGACGGAAATTATACCAAGAGTTTCCACCAATTACTCTCTTACCTTACTCTGTGACATTCTCAGGCATTCCTTCCATGGAGAACGACAGCCTTTGAGTATGAGAGCTGCTCGAAACATGTCACATTCATCTCGCACGGCGGTAGCCAGACAACTCATTTCACGATGCTCTCTGTGTGAATAGAGACACGCACAGAGCCATCTGATGTTGTGAACGCAGTGTGGTGTGCATGGAGAGAGAGAAGAGACGAAGAGGGGAAGAAAGATGAGAGAATAACACTTCTTTCATACTACAAATGAAATTGTGTAGTCAAATAACATTTCTTTTCTAAAAGAGTTGCCGTGACTTCTGCCCCAACCATTGTAACAATGTTAAACCACCTTGGTTTATTTCAAACATACAAATTATTTCTGAGTTAGGTATAAATCCAATTCAAAACGTTTTTCTACAAATTTCAGCAAAATTCAAACGCAAAATTAATAATATTCCGTCCGCACTTCATTTTCAACTTGGTAAACATAATCCTCATCGTAACCGACTAAAACGTAAAATGCCCAAACAATTCTTTGACCCCTCCTTATAACCTTCTTTCGAATTTTACTTAAACACATGAAATAGTTTTTTTTTCTTGATGCGTGAGCTACATTTTTTAGCTACTCATTTCTGTATTGAATATTCGATTAGTTCATCTTCTGCTGCCAAAGGTCTAATTGGACAGTCATTTAATTATTCAATAAAAAACCTCGTACAATAAGAATGTCAAGTAACGCGTTCGTATTAGGTGGAGGGTGGCAGCGCACATCAGATGAGCTGCATCGCAGATCGGAATGTGGCTTCGGGAGAGCCATTTCATCCTCATCAGTCGCCCCCTCTGCGGTGCGCGGCACACGGCCGTTGCGAGTGGCGCTACCTCGTGCGGCCCCTGCGAGGGAAGGACCCCAGTGCAGCCGCAGGAGCGGGGGCGGCCCTGGGGGGATCTGACGGGACAGGTGATGCCCTGGGAGGGGAGGCAGGCTGCAGCTGCGAGAGAGGGATGTTGCTGGGTGGTAAGGGGAGAGGAGGAGGAGAAAAGAGAAGAGGAAAAGACGAAAGAACCGAAGAGTAGTGGAGGGAGAGAAGAGACGAGGGGAAAGGGGAGAGACGAAGAGGGAAAATAGGACAGACGAGGAGGATGAGAGAGGAGAGACAGAGGCGAAGACGGAGAGGGAGAGAGAGAGGAGAGACGAAAAGGGAGAGAGAGAGGAGACGAAAAGGGAGAGAGGAGAAACGAAAAAGAGAAGAGACAAAAGGGAGAGAGGAGAAACGAAAAAGAGAGAGGGGTGAGACGAAAAGGGAGAGAGACAGAGTAGAGACGAAGAGGGCAAAGAAATGGGAAAGGCGAAGAGGGCGGAGAAAGAGGAAAGATGAAGTGGGGGAGAAAGGAGAGAGAGACGAAGTTGGGAGAGAAAGAGACTAAGCAGAGAGGAGAGAGATAGGAGACGAGCGAGAAAGCGAAGATGCGGAGAGGAGGAAAGGGAACAACAAAAATGGCGAGTGTGAGTGCATGGACTCGCAGGTATGGGAGTGGCCCTGGAGGGAGCTGCCAGGGAAAGTGATGCCCTCGAGGGCAGGCAGGCTGCAGCTGCGAGAGAGAGATGCTGCAGGGTGGTAAGGGGAGAGGAGGAGGAGGATAAAGTAGGGGAGAGGAGAAAAGAGGACGAGAAACTGGGAAAGAACGGAGGAGTAGTGGAGAAGAAGAAGAGGGGGAGGAGAGACGAAGAGAGGTAGAAAGAAGACCCGAAGAGGAGAGAGGAGGGAAAAGAGGAGAAATGGAGAGGGGAGAGAAAGGAGAGGATAGGAGGAGAAGGAAGAGAGAAGACGGACCAAGGGATCAGAGAGAGAGAGAGAGAAGAGACGAAGAGGAGAATAAAGATGAGTGCGTGGACTCTCAGGGGTGGGGTGACCCTGCTGGGAGGGGAGGCAGGCTGCAGGTGCGAGAGAGAGATGCTGCAGGGTGGTAAGGGGAGAGGAGGAGGATAAAGGAGAGGAGATGAGAAAAGAGGACGAGAAACGGAGAAAGAACGGAGGAGTAGTGGAGAAGAAGAAGAGGGGGGAGGAGAGACGAAGAGAGGTAGAAAGAAGACCCGAAGAGGAGAGAGGAGGGGAAAGAGGAGAAATGGAGAGGGGAGAGAAAGGAGAGGACAGAGGATAGGAGGAGAAGGAAGAGAGAAGACGGACCAAGGGATCAGAGAGAGAGAGAAGAGACGAAGAGGGGAATAAAGATGAGTGCGTGGACTCTCAGGGGGGTGACCCTGTTGGGAGGGGAGGCAGGCTGCAGTTGCGAGAGAGAGATGCTGCAGGGTGGTAAGGGGAGAGGAGGAGGAGGATAAAGGAGGGGAGAGGAGAAAAGAGGACGAGAAACTGGGAAAGAACGGAGGAGTAGTGGAGAAGAAGAAGAGGGGGAGGAGAGACGAAGAGAGGTAGAAAGAAGACCCGAAGAGGAGAGAGGAGGGGAAAGAGGAGAAATGGAGAGGGGAGAGAAAGGAGAGGACAGAGGATAGGAGGAGAAGGAAGAGAGAAGACGGACCAAGGGATCAGAGAGAGAGAGAAGAGACGAAGAGGGGAATAAAGATGAGTGCGTGGACTCTCAGGGGGGGTGACCCTGTTGGGAGGGGAGGCAGGCTGCAGTTGCGAGAGAGAGATGCTGCAGGGTGGTAAGGGGAGAGGAGGAGGAGGATAAAGGAGGGGAGAGGAGAAAAGAGGACGAGAAACTGGGAAAGAACGGAGGAGTAGTGGAGAAGAAGAAGAGGGGGAGGAGAGACGAAGAGAGGTAGAAAGAAGACCCGAAGAGGAGAGAGGAGGGGAAAGAGGAGAAATGGAGAGGGGAGAGAAAGGAGAGGACAGAGGATAGGAGGAGAAGGAAGAGAGAAGACGGACCAAGGGATCAGAGAGAGAGAGAAGAGACGAAGAGGGGAATAAAGATGAGTGCGTGGACTCTCAGGGGTGGGGTGACCCTGCTGGGAGGGGAGGCAGGCTGCAGTTGCGAGAGAGAGATGCTGCAGGGTGGTAAGGGGAGAGGAGGAGGATAAAGGAGAGGAGATGAGAAAAGGGGACGAGAAACGGGGAAAGAACGGAGGAGTAGTGGAGGAGAAGAAGAGGGGGGAGGAGAGACGAAGAGAGGTAGAAAGGAGACCCGAAGAGGAGAGAGGAGGGGAAAGAGAAGAAATGGGGAGGGGACAGAAAGGAGAGGACAGAGGATAGGAGGAGAAGGAAGAGAGAAGAGGGACCAAGGGATCAGAGAGAGAGAGAGAGAGAGAGAGAGAGAAGAGACGAAGAGGGGAATAAAGATGAGTGCGTGGACTCTCAGGGGTGGAGTGACCGTGCTGGAAGGGGAGGCAGGCTGCAGGTGCGAGTGAGGGGAGTGGAGGGGAGGCGCGGGGGGCCGCCGTGGCGAAGAGCGGATGCGGCGGCCGCACTTGGCTGCAATAACACGCGCGGGGGGGCGGCCGCCGCCGATAACACATCGATACTCCTCTTCCCTCGCACTCCCTCATCGACGGCGGACGCCCCAGCGCGACCTGCCCCCTCCCTCCGCACCACGCCGCCCCCTCTACGGACGCAGCCGAAGGGTCATCTTCTTGAGGAAACATCAAGACTCGTAAAGGCGGCTCCTCACAGTCGCTATTCGGCGAACAGCGAGCAACCGCTCGCCGAATCCTGAGTTGCTCGCTATTTGCCGAGTGACGAACATTCGGCGCTCGTCGTAACCACCGCGTGTCGGTCTTTTGGACACATCAGCTGGTCGGGATCGGGCGAGCAGTAGATCGCTGCTCGGATAATGCCAAATGTGTGGAGCCACCTTAAGATTAGGTGTGAAATTCTCGATTATATTCCGTGTTGAAGAAAAATGGAAAAGAGGCGGAACGTCATAATGATGCTCATAAAAAAAGCCTTTTTAGAACTTATTACGCTGTGTAATTGAAACTTAAAGAGAATGTAATTAACATTGAACAAATATCTATATTTCGTATTTTCCTTTAACTGTTACTGAAAAACGTGATGTTAATATTCTTGAAAACTAAACCTATCTACTTCTGTAGAATTGATGCATTAATGTCCAGTGTCTCAAAACGACATCAAATAAACGTTCCTCACAGCAAAAACAAAATGAATTGGTCCTTTGATTTTAAAAATACTATCCTAAAATCCTACAGTCAGGGTACCTTCAAGAATTCGCAAATATCAATAAAAACCCAAATTTGACATTCTGTTCCTGACACTAGGCACCGAACAGCGTAATTATTTTTTTCATTATGGATTTTGTCAACATTGTAGTACATACTACATAGAAAACTAAATTGACCAGTTGACCAATTTCAGACCTGTTGCCAAGAATCTCAATATTCTGTCAGTTTAATTTCACAAATTACACGCTCACCTCACTCAAAACCATGACATCAATATCCAGATTCCCCGCTTCCTTTCCTCAAATTCGTGCGCTTTAAGCGTGAAGCTTTGCGAGTGGTTCGTGGAAGGGCGGTCGCAGGGCGACCTGCGCAGCCCTAACGAGGCTGGCGGAGCGCGCGGGGCTGCAGCTCCGAGCTTCTAAGTTGCAGGCGCGCGCTGCGGGCACGTCCTGCAGGCGGCGACGTGTTTATCAGCGCCCCGCCCGCCCGCCCACGCCGCTGTCGACGCGCGCCCGAGTTGAACGGCGCAGCCTGGCGCAAGGGCGCGCATTAGGGCCCTGCGCGGCTGCGTTCCGCCCCGCCCCGCCCCGCCCCGCCCCGCCCCGCCCCGCCCCGCCCCACCCCGCCGCAGCCAACAACGCTCCCCCTTGCATCTTGGCCACTTATTCGGCCTACAATATCACCCCTGCTCTTCCCAAATAAACGCCGCGCATTGGCTCTGCACATCCTCCCTGCCCAGCGCTACCGCCCATCATCCCCGCCCATCATCCCCGCCCATCATTCCCGCCCATCATCCCTGCCCATCATTCCCACCCATCATCCCCGCCCATCATTCCGGCCCATCATCCCCACCATCATCCCCGCCCATCATTCCCGCCCATCATTCCCGCCCATCATTCCCGCCCATCCTCCCCATCATTCCCGCCCATCATTCCCGGCCATCATCTCCGCCATCATCCCAGCCCATCATCCCTGCCCATCATTCCCGCCCATCATCCCCGCCATCATCTCCGCCATCATCTCCACCCATCATCTCCACCATCATCCCCACCCATCATCCCTGCCCATCATCCCGCCCATCATTCCCGCCCATCCTCCCCACCCATCATCCCCGCCCATCCTCCCCACCCATTTGCTCCACCCATTTGCCCCACCTATCCTCCCCACCTATTTTTCCCGCCCATCCTTCGTGTCGTCTCTCCTCTAAGTCTCTTCTCTTTCCTCTCCTCTCTCTCCCATCTCCATCTCTTCTCACTCTACCCCTCTTCGTCTCTCTTGCCCCCTTTTCTCATCTTCTGTTGTTACCTCCTCTTTCTCCTCTCCCCTCACCACCCAGCAGCTCCTGTCCATTCACCCGAAGCTTTCATTGGCCCCACTTTTCCCCCAACCTCTCTGCTCTGTTTTTCTTCGCGTGTTTGCTCATTTCCGCTCACCTGCCTGCTCTCCTTAGCGCCCTCCCTCTATCTTCACCTCTTTGGCTTCACTCGCACCCACCCCACCCCACGCACCTTCGCCCACGCGTCAACCTTCGCTCATCCGCGTTTCTTTTCCACTCCACATAACAGCTCCACCTCTTCGCACTTCCTTTAACCTTTTTTCCTCTTCCCGGTCCCCTCCTCTCCGTCCCTTTCACATAGCGGCTTTTCCTACTCCTCCGCCACCACCTCTTCCTCTTATCAACCTTTCACCGCTTAGTTCGCCTCCATTTCCTTCACATCCTCCTCTTCGAAGCCGCTTCCATCCGTTGCCGTCGTCCACCAGCACACACCCCCTCTCCACCGTTCGCAGTGTGTCTGCAGGCCTAATTACCCTCCGCCAAGAATGGAGCGGTGTAGATTCCGTGAGGAGGGAAGGAAGGGGGGGAAGAAGGAGTTTCGGGCCGCGCTGTGACAGGCGAAGAATGGGCCCCGTGCGGCGACGGGCAGCCGCAGGACCAGCGGCTGCTTCCTCGCAGGATACAGCCCCTCCCTCAGGGCTTCGGCTCATGTTCGGATGGAAGCGGCCCGGAGTCGCCGCGTCAGACGCTGCTCGTACCATGAGGGCGGTCACAGTGGATCAGTGTTCGTCTAAATTTGGTTTGGCCGAAAAAACCCTACACTACTGAATGTTTGAACCCGAGAGTGTCCCCAATAGTTGGGACCCTTATAGAACCTCACAAAGGAATATTTGAATAGAGTACAGAGAAGAGCATGTAAACTTACTTTCTGAAGCAATAGGAAGAAAGTAGAGTGGGAGTCACTAGAAATCAGGAGGGTTAAGACAAAACTCGGTGCTTTGTACAAAGCGTATGCCCGTTATTCACCTTGGAAAGATATCCACATCCGGCTCAGTAGACCCACGTATTTTAGTAGAAGGGATCACAAGCACAAAATTCAGTTCAGGTCACAGAGAACAGATGTTGGAAAATTTTCCTTTAAAAATAGAACTATAACGGACTGGAATAAGTTGCCTGCGACAGCCTTGGAACCCTTTCCTCAAGGTGTTCAAAGATTTAAAAGTAAACTAACAAATGATATTTGTAAATTTTATTAGTTAGTAAGTTAGATTTATTAGAATGGTTATTTTATTATTTTTATTATTATTATTACTGTTATTATTAATTATTGTTATCATTATTAGTATTGTGATAATTATTAGATGCATTGGTTTATAGTATTTGTATTGAAGTATGGTGACGTGTTGTGAAGTGTAGTGCAATACAGAAGTAGAAAGAGAAGTGAAGTGAAGTGCAGTGTATTAAAGTCGTATATGTTATTATAAATTATCTGTACAGAACCATCATAAATTTAGAATTAATGCGGTTATTGTTATTAATACATTTATTGTTAACATTGTTATCTTATTATTATTGTCTTAAAATAATTTTTAAGTTACATTGTATTTAATTCATAATTACAATATGTAAATTTTAATGTTCCGCCACCAGGTTGCATAAACCTACTTGTGGAAATAATAAATATCTATCTATCTAATAGGTAGACTCACGTCAGTGCCCGCAATCTATCTCTCAAATATATCTGCAACTTTTTTGTGAATAAGAGTAATATGAATCTCTATTTACTGAAATACGTATTAGTTTAGTTTTTACATGTACCCCAATGCAATTGTTAATGAATCATACACTGCAGAAACCTTGTTTGAAAACGTCTGGAAAGAAAGGTAAAAATTGACGAAGTACACGCAAAATCATTAAACGTCTTATTATCGTATTAAAGAACATTAAATTCAAGTTTCATAAATTACTTCGGCATGTTCTAAACAAACATGTATTTTACATTTTTCACAATAATATTTAGAAAGTTTTTTTCTTTTTTCCATTTTACAAGGTTCACATAGATATAAAGATTTAGATATAAGATTTTTTACAAGGTTCTCATAGTAGTTAAAAAGCGACATAAAATAAAATTAAATAAAAAAAAAAAGGTTCACATTTTTTTCATTTTCCTACAGACGTCTCTTGCACATCTTGTTTCTCTTTGGGGAGAAATGTTGACGATCCTTGATAATACAAATGATTACATTTTCTGAAATGGCGCTTGTCACAGACACGGCTGAAAATGCCATGATTCGTACCGCTTCTGTCAAGAGCTTACACAATGCACTGGCGCCGAGCACGGTACGTATCTAACAGATATCTCGCAGCGCAGCGATCAAGTTTCAACATGCTCACGGAACATGATTCATCGAAAGGATAAAAATAGACGACCAGGTGTTCTCATCAAAGTACAATGAAGGAATACATGAAATACCAAACGACTAATGCATCGCAATGATTGAGAAACATAAAATTGCCGTGGTTTGGATCTCACAGACCCACCATCGGATAGCGAAGTTTTCCTCCAATCAGGTACCTCCAACCAGCGGGGCACCGCCCCAGCTCTAAGTCCAGACCGGCTTCCCAGCACATGTGGTAGTGTTAGAGAATTTCATGTTGGTGTAAGTGTGTGTAAGTAAGGAGTGAGGTTAGGATAAGGAAGGGAAAATAATGATTGCCGCGGTCCGTGGCCTCTTTGTTGGGGTACATTCGCCTGGTGTTGAGCGAAGAAACCACAGAAAACTACCGATCAGAGCTGCCAGCCGCTAGAATTCTCTTCCAGACTTAATTCGACCTAGCTGACAAGCTAGTGTCGAAAATACTGCCACCATCGGGACTCGAACCTAGGACCTCCCGCTCAGCGAGACAGCAGTGACATCAGTTGATGCCTTGAGCCATCTCTCCCGATCAGTTTATTAGCATTTTTCATTTTTTATAATGTAATGTTGAAACTAGGGGTCGAATCTCGCAGTCCTCCTGCATTCCAAGATTCTACTGAATTAACACACGGAGTAAGAACAACAGACAGCTCTAGCGGTTAAAGTTTTAACAACTACAATAATGTGTTACTATTCTTCATACTTATTACCGCTCTCCCAAATTCTATTTCACGCTATTCAAAGCTTGAAGAAATCTTCTTTGAGATCACAGAATGTTCGGTAAAGTTATAATAAATTCGAAGGACGGCAAATTCAAAATAGTTGCAATGACTTTTTTTAAACACATTATTGTGACGAATGTTATGCCGAAGGCACATCAACAACAAGACATCACTTCCAGCAAATTCTGCGAGAAAGTTTGAAACCCAACAGCGATTGGAATCTCGACACCCTTGAGAGCAAGGAAGCCATCAACTTAAACTTTAGGGACCCCGATACGCAGAAACACCTATTAATCAGAGAACCCAATACCCCCGTTAATACCTTAGGTCGTCCGATACAGGAATTGCTGAACGTGAACCATCAGAGATACAACGGCTTTCCGAGAACTTGCTGTTCCAGAATTTCAGAAGCGCCAGGTATTATCGATAACGACAGCACTGGAACTTCCAGCTGCGCCCGCCACATTCCTTGAAGCTTCCGTGCCAACGGAGAGTACTATGTCACTTTAACTTGCCCGTAAATTACAAGCTCGCATTGACGATCTAACAGACTTCATCCACCTCAAAGCTCTCAAATAAACTACGATCACAGTAGGAGGCAAACGTTTAAGATTTTAGAGAATTCTTTGTGACTTATATTGACAAAAAGTTTTGTAAGAAACTTAATGCAATGTATTTTATTATGTATTCATTATGTTTAGATGTGGCAAGAGAACTCTTTAGACATAAACACCAAGCCGGAAGTACTAACACAAAGACTTCATTATTTCATGAAATACAATTCTTCGTTTTTAATTTAGTTCATATTTTGCTTTAATGACTAAATTCGTATTCAAAGTCACTTTTGAGCGCATTTCTATTAAAATCGTCTTAAGAATACAATTTTATGATATTTCCGGAAGTAACGAATGTCGAAGTCGTTTACCCAGAGACTCACCGACTCGCAGTACCCGGCAGTACTCGATGAGTGATAATTAAAATTTCAAAATTCCAAAACGAATATTTACGTAATTGTGAAAATCTTCTTTAAATATTGTTCTGACGGAAATATATTGCTCATGACAAAATCTTTTTATTTTAGTTAAAAACATTTGTATGCCTACTACAAATCAGATTAGCTTAATAATTGTGCATGTTTACAATACTTCAATTTTAGTCATTAGATATTTTAAACGATGAAGTATTTAATTCCTCATTTTCCCTAAAGATCTACTATAATACACGTCATTTCAGTAAGTGTTTTTTAGTAATTCTCAAAAGAAAATTTGAAAAAGGTTCAGTGATTGTGAGGAATGACAATTAACAACATTCATTAGTAGGTTTTGGGATTTGAGTTAGACCAATTTTGCCTTCAACTGCCAATTGTATTTGTCATTATACGTCAGTTATGTGCGACATTATGGGAGACATGTAATTCAATGAGAACGAAGAAATGTGAAACAATAGGCAGTGTCCCAACAGTCGGTAGATCTTCAGAATGGCATATTAGAAATATTGACACTAACTGCAATTCTATTTTGGAATTTTATTCCAGTGTTATGCAATAGATGTAAATACAAATACACAGGATACTGAAAATACAGCAGAAAGGTAATTGCAATGGGAAGGTTTATACGAATAAAATTATTTGTTTGTCAATACAGCATTTTTTATATTCCCTCTGCACAATTTTCAATTTATTAGCCATTTATAGGTGTAAAGTGGTGAAATAAAATGACAAATATGCGCATGCATTATTTATGTCATTCCTTCCTTAATTTTGGGAAGCACAATTTGGCATCGGTGTGTAACCACGCATTTGCAACATGTTCAGTCGCAGTCGCTGCCACAGCTACTCCTACTGCTGCTGTAACTGTAGCTGTAGCTGAAGCCTGGAGTTGGAGTGCTGTGCTAGCGCGTCTGATCCCGGAAAGGCCCATTGTAGAGTCCCGGCGCTCACTCTGCGCTGCTCTGCGCCCACCACTCCAATCACGCAGATGCAGTATGAGACCCCTGAGGACCACCTCCCCGCCACGGCCCAGCTCTATGCGCTCAACCTCCACCGTGCTCGACTTCCCCTGTGTCCCTTCCTACCAGCTTACAAGACCCTCCGCCCCTCCTCGCTCCGAGCCTTGGGCCCCTCTCTGCCGCAGCGCCCAGTCCCAATTGCTCGCATGCCCTGCCTCAAGGCTCTTTTCTCCGCCCCAGCCTCACTCCCGCGCACCCACACACTCTCAGCACTTGTCTCCAGCACGCTCCCACATCTGGAGCACGTGGCTGTCTCCGCCCCCAGCCCCCGTCCTTATCCACACTATATCCCTCCCGAACCTCTTATCCCCTCCCCGCTCCCCCATTCCTCTCCGCGTTCTCGACCTCCTCTCTGCCTCCTCTCTGCCCTCGACGCTGCCCCAGCGCTCAGCGCCCGACTTCCCTACCTCGCTCCTATTACACCCCTTCTCTTTCCGCGTCCCCGACCTGCCCTCGCCCCCGCCCACTGCCCTCTGCCCTCGACGCTGCCCCACTGCCCAGCCCTGACTTTCGTATCTCGCTTCTGTTCGATCCTTTCACTTTCCGCGTCCCGGACCCGCCCCCGCCTATTTCCCCCGGCCCCTAGCCCCCAGCCCCCGCCCCAGGACCCGCTCACAGCCCCCGCCCACAGCCCCCCCCAGCCCCAGCCCCCAGCCCCCGCCCCCAGCCCCCGCCCCCAGCCTTCGACGCTTTCCCAGCGCCCAGTCCCGACTTCCCTACCTAGCTAATGTCCCATCCCGTGCCCCGCCCTAACATCCCTTCCCGCATCGCCACCCCGCCCCCGCCCCCAACCCTTATCACTGTTCCAGCGCCGATCCCCGACTTCCTCGCGCCTGTTCTACCCTTTCCTTCGCGCGTCCCCGACCTGCCCCCCGCCATCCGGCCCCCGCCATCCGCCACCTGCCCCCTTCGCCTTACCCCGTCACCCGCCCACGGCCAACGACGTTGTCCTACCGTCCAGCCTCGTCTTTCCTTCTCGCTCCTGTTCCATCCCATCCCTTTCCTTCCCGCCCCTCCGCCCCCGCTCCCGCCACCCCATCCCCACCCGCCCCCGCCCCCCGCCCTCGGCCTCCGACGCTGTCCCAGCGCCCAGCCCCGTCTTCCCTACCTCGCTCTAGTTCCAGTCCTTCCCGCCCCCGCCCCCTGCCCACGGCAGCCGACGCTATCCTATAGCCCCGCCCCGCCTCCCCTCGCTCGCGCGTGAATGTGCAGGCGGCATCCCGCGCCGCGCCGGGGCATATCGGGCTCCTCTCGCCGGAGCTAAACGCTGCTATTACACGCAACAGCGGCGCCCCCGGCGAACAGTTCTCGCAAGCGAAACCTCAGCTCCGCCCCCGCCTCTTTATTGTGCGCCTAAGCGCCGCCTCTATTCACTTCCATCGTCACGTGACAGCGAAACGGCCGCTTTCCCAGATTGGCATTTCGCTTACGCAATTCGAGTCCGTGTATCCACTGAATCATGGCTCCATGTCGTACTAACAAGCTAATGTGAAATCTGACAATGAAAGTTTGATGGGTTTAGAGAAAATAGATTAGTTAGGGATTAAATTCCTAAAACTTTCATTGCTCTTGTCAATCGTTGCGACTAGATTTATTTCAAATTAGTGCACCAACGATGTGTGTTTTCGGAAAATGTGATCATGTGTTTAATGGACCACATATAAGATTTCTTGAAGAGGACAAGAGAAACCGAAACCATTTAAAATTTTTCTTTCAAATATTATTAATTCTGTGGTCACGGGGTAAAAGTTCTTAAGTCAATTTTTGG
Organism: Acheta domesticus; assembly: GCA_031308135.1. Classification (NCBI taxonomy): domain Eukaryota; kingdom Metazoa; phylum Arthropoda; class Insecta; order Orthoptera; family Gryllidae; genus Acheta; species Acheta domesticus. The sequence goes on from JAHLJT010002406.1 coordinate 199,529,830, forward strand.
CGAAATTGGGTAAAGTACTAAAACTACTAGTTAAGTATCTATATTTTATTGTAGTAAAACGACTGAATTTAAATGTTGACTTCTTAACGAGAAAAACGGAAAGGGCGTAGGAAAGAGCGTTGGCTCAATAATCTAACCCTTGTTTCTCCAAACTAAGATTTTTGACTTAGGAACTTTTACCCCGTGACCATGGAATTATTGTCGTGCATTTTGATAACACAATAGAATTCGTCTCTTCCTTTCCTTAGAGTTCCTTTTCTATTATCCCTTCTAATTTTCTTTTATTTGTATTTAAACCTATATAAAAATGTGCTTACATGCGATATATTAAAAAAATGGATAAAAAATATAAATTTTTGCACATTTTCCATTTGAATCACTTGGGTCAATAACAAGATAAGCCACATCAACCCTAGCAAACTTCGTAAATGTTAACATCTCCATCCTAATGAAAATGTGTCCTATCTTTTATTATCCCAAGCTCTTCATAAAATATGGCGTAAATACAACAAGAAGACACTTTCACCCAAATCGATATATTAACATTTATGAACTGTACAATGCGGTGGCTGATAAAGCATATCTAGTTACTGAATCTGGCCCTTCAATATTAGCAATTTCACTATTTTCTTTTAAACGTTTTTGCTGTATCTTTCTCTTGTATGGTTTATCTTCCCTTTTCAGCCCCTCAACAACAATCGCCCTATTTACGCGTCGCTCAGAATGATTATCGAAACAGAACAAGCAGCAACCGCAAAAGGATCGATGAACACAGGCAGGGTACTGGAATAAGGTATAGTGACCTATCTGGATACCACATCTCCACTTGTGTTGCAAATTGTTTGTGAGCCAGATTGTGGATTATTCCCCGAGTGTGGGTGAAAGCGCAATATAGATTCGCCCATCACCCGTTACTCGCGGGTCCTTTACGTCAGCTGCGTGCTTCTGAGGCGCCTAGAGTGTGCGAAGTTACACCCCCGAACACTCCCCTCCCCTCGCCATTTCACGGTTCGCTCGCCCCTCCTTCCCCGCCCCTTCCTCTTCGCCTGCATCGCGCCTTGCCCCTCCCCACACGCCCCTCGCCCCTCCCACTCACCACTCCCCTCCGTACGCCTCGCTCATCCTGCTCCTCCCTCCACCTCGTCCTTGATACTGCCCAATATTTAGCTCCGCTCATCTTCGCATCCGACTTCGCTGACCGCCCACACCATCCTCGCTGACCGCCCACGCCATCCTCGCTGACCGCCCACGCCATCCTCGCTGACCGCCCACGCCATCCTCGCTGACCGCCCACGCCATCCTCGCTGACCGCCCACGCCATACTCGCTGACCGCCCACGCCATCCTCGCTGATCGCCCACGCCATCCTCGCTGACCGCCCACGCCATCCTCGCTGACGCCCACACCCTCCTCGACGACCGCCCACACCGTCCTCGCTGACCGCCCACACCGTCCTCGCTGACCGCCCACACCGTCCTCGCTGACCGCCCACACCATCGTCGCTGACGCCCACACCCTCCTCGCCGACCGCCCACACCGTCCTCGCTGACCGCCCACGCCATCCTCGCTGACCGCCCACGCCATCCTCGCTGACGCCCACACCCTCCTCGACGACCGCCCACACCGTCCTCGCTGACCGCCCACACCGTCCTCGCTGACCGCCCACACCGTCCTCGCTGACCGCCCACACCCTCGTCGCTGACGCCCACACCCTCCTCGCCGACCGCCCACACCGTCCTCGCTGACCGCCCACGCCATCCTCGCTGACCGCCCACGCCATCCTCGCTGACGCCCACACCCTCCTCGCCGACCGCCCACACCGTCCTCGCTGACCGCCCACACCGTCCTCGCTGACCGCCCACACCGTCCTCGCTGACCGCCCATACCGTCCTCGCTGACCGCCCACACCATCCTCGCTGACCGCCCACACCATCGTCGCTGACCGCCCACGCCATCCTCGCTGACCGCCCACACCATCCTCGCTGACCGCCCACACCAGCCTTGCTGACCGCCCACGCCATCCTCGCTGACCGCCCACACCAGCCTTGCTGACCGCCCACACCATCCTCGCTGACCGCCCACGCCATCCTCGCCGACCGCTCGCACGATCCTTTCAGACCGCCCTCATCCGCCTCACCCTACCATCATACTCGCCGGCAGGCACGCCCGCCCACCGCCTGGTTGAAGCGCAGAGTTCGCCTGCGTGGCGCTGCGGTCGCTTTGACTGCGCGCACCTCCTCTGCGCCGCTCTGCGCCGCTCTGCGCGCTGCGCTTGGCGTCGCCTAATTACTCCCCCGCGCAGCGAACTCTGCAACAGCTCAGCCACGGAGCTCCAAACAACCGCGCTCCGCCAGAATGTTTCAATTACAAGATAATAGCTCAAAATCATGCCTCATAAGTAGGGGTCAGATTTTGATGAGCTAAAACTTCGGAGAAAAAATAGTATAAAAAATGTATACTATAAGTATACTATATGTATAAAATAGGTAGTAAAATAAGAGTATAATAAGTGTAAAATGGGAGTATACTATATACTATAAGTATAAAATAGTAATAAAATGACTTTTAGATTTTTTAAAGTGCCCTAAAAGCAAAGAAAAATTAAATAAAACATTTTACTAAAACCAGCTCAACATGAACCAATCAAGTAGTTGGATGTGTTACTGATGTAATTGAGGTTTCTTCCTCCCGTTCAAGTGAACGCAGGTTGCAAACATTTGGTTTGAACTGTTCTTTAAAAAGAAATATCTTTGGTTGTCGCGAAATCGGCCATACCGACAATGGTGCTGATATGCGTCAGGGGAGTCACTTAGGTTACATTCTCATAAAGGCTGGCATTACCATTTCTGAGCGAAGACATCTAATATGCTACTCAGGAATCCTGCGTAGAACATTTGTTGCATCTTGTAAATATTAGTTGAAACAAGTACCATTAAACTGACATTAAAATAGATGAAATCAGCAAAAAACGCTTCACAAATTATGTGCAAAAATTATCCGCCTATGGGAAAAAAACCAGGAGAGATGGCTCAGTGCATCAACAGATGACACTGCAGTCCTTCTGGCCGGGAGGTTCTAGGTTCGAGCCCCGACGACTGCACGATTTTCGACACTGGCTTGTCAGTTAGGTCGAATTCAGTCGCTGTCTGGAGGAGAATTCTAGCGGCCGGCTGCTCTGATTGATAGTTTTTCGTGGTTTCTCCGATCAACACCAGGCGAATGCCGGAGCAGTACCCTAACAAACGGGCTACGGACCGCGCGCAATTCTCCCTTCCTCTTCCTTGTCTTATCTTCACACTTTACACATACACACTAACATGCACAACACTACCCCACATGCCGGAAGACCGGTCAGGAGCTTAGAGCTTGTCCCGGCACCGCTGACGGGAGATACCCGGTTGAGGGTAAAAACGCTATTCGACAGTAGGTCGGCGACGGATCTCGCCATCCAGTGGGGAACAGATCACCACCACCTACCTATTAAAAAATCATGCACTAAACGTACGGGACGAATCAACTCTGAAGTTGACGCGCCCGGAATCACGAACAATCACTCAATCCCGAGAAAAACACCTGCACTACACTTATGGGACTAATGACCTAAGCCAACGTGGCCGGAATCCCTAATCAATCAACCGAGTTGTTTACGCCTACTGACGTAATATGTCTAAATTAAATGATCACAGGTGTTGTGATTGCCAACAATATTATTTATTTTAAAAGCAGCTTTCGATGGCTTAGCCATAATATTGTTGGCAATGACAAAACTCCTGTGATCATTTAATTTTAAATGCCAACGACATTTCACCACTAAACCAATAGTAATGTGGCTAACCAGACGAGCCGCGTTGTTCGAAACTCGAGCGTGACCCGTCCCCCATCGTTAACGGCGCTACCGGCGACGTCTTCTTTGGCTTTCGCGTCTCCCGAGAGCGCCTCGTTCCCGGAAACGCAATCGGGCCGCGCGTCGCGTTTGTCTTGGCATCGACAGCCGTCGGCGCGCCTTCCGCTCCGCTCCGGCCGATTGGCTAACGAGAGGCGCAGACGCAACAACTTCCTCCTTCGCCCGTCCGCCGGGGGTATTAGAGGCTTCTCCCGAAAACAAATCCCTCGTGACAAGTTCAATTCAAAGCAACACGCCAATGTCACTAATCAGCGACCACGAATATTTATGTTGCAAGATTTTCTTTCAAACTTTAACTCTTTAGCAAATTTTCCTGCTTGCCTACATTTCGATTTAGGACAAAGGTATAACTTAAAACGTATTCGTTCCTTCTTCCCCAAAGATATATTTCACCCTCATAAATGCCTAAATTATTTCTAAATGATTCTTAAAACTCAAAATTTATAATTATAAAAATTATTAAATTCTAATTAAAAATCGAGTTTTATTCCATGTTTTATTGAAACATAATTATGATTAGCAGTAATTATGATTTAAATGTATGGCATCTCCAAAAAAGTTATGTTAATATAATGTCTTCAATCATTCTGAAAAAAATGTTTAAAATTGAATAGTAAATAAATAACATTTAAATAATCTTTTTTTGTGATCGGACGTTGATATGTTGTCGATTTTTAGTGTTTTAATAGTAAGGATTTTATCGAAAGGGGGAAGATTAGGTCATTGCAGTAACATTTTAAAACGTTTCAATGTGTTACCTTACTTGAGCCTTCTTCAGGGCAATATCGATAGCGCATACACTACGTTTCTCAGTGCTTCTAGGTTTCATGCGACAAAAATGTACAATTAGTAACAGTGTCAATAGAGCACAGAGTTTAAATATAACAGCATAAAGTAAAATAAAATTTATTTTTAAAGGTTATTTTCATCTCAATTTGCATTGCCTGTTCAAGAAATTATAACGCTTACAAGAACCTATAAGACCTTGTTTTAGGCATCTAACGTGGGAGGTTATAGATCTGTTCCCAACAAGCAGCCCTTGGGTCACATAATGTCCGTCGGTTACATGTTATGATGACTGCAAGAGTCAAATAATATTGGAATACGTAAACGTTCGACATTACTGAAATCCCTAAGTCACTACTACAAACGTCTGTACTCGGCGATGCCGGACTTCTGCACGGAGCCGGACGCTGCTTTGTTGTTGCATGGACAGTGTTTTATACAGAACGTTCAAACAATGTCTCTCTGTCGTGACTATTACACAACCTCCCTCCCTTTTGCTCTAAAATAGCATATTATAAACTACACGAAAGAAGGTAAGCGGTAAGGGGATTGCTAGGCACAATATACCGTTACAAAATTTTCCTAATAAATATTCAATGAATGTCGTACGTTTGAAACTTAATTCAGCCGCTGCCTGGAGGAGAATTCTAGTATCCGACTGTTCTGTTCGATAGATTTTCGTGATTTTTCCGACAAGACCACGCGGCCGGAGCAATACTCTGACAAACGGGCCACGAACCGCATGCATTCCCTATACACATTTACACTTACGTGTACTACCCTTAAGGGAGGTTAATGTCCCTGCTTGGGCGGTGCTGTGCAGGTGGGAGATGTCTCGTTGGCGAAAACCCGCGAGGCGACGTTCGGCGCCGGGTCACGCTGTCCAGCAGCGGTGGATCACCGCCAACGCCGGCGATAAAACGTTCACTACGCTTACGGAATTTCGTTACATTGGCCGTTGACGCGTCCGGAATCACTAATCAAACAATCATTTAATGATTGAGCCTAAAAATGCTTTACATTTTAACTTAGGACAAGAAAATCGGCAATATAATTCAAGAAATGACAAGATAGATGCCAGGCGTAGTATACTAACGTCTCTTTACACATGAATAGAAGAAAATTAAAAGTAAAATATTAACATTTGATCTTTAATTTTCTATTATTCTCAATATCAAATGCACTCTCAATTTATAAAGCTCGCATGTACTGAATATAGCAATATTGTATTCTGTACAGTTGCTGGAGTATACAGCATTTGAATCTCTTACTATTATTCCGAATGAATATATCAATTTAAATTCCATTCCATTATATTTTAAAATTATTATTAAAAGTAATTACTGAAATATTAATCTTATAAATGTTTTTGGAGTTCAGATATTTTTATAGTACAATAAGTAAGAATTCTAGACAAAGAAATATCACCGCATATTATTGTGAAGGATATTTTCCTTTCCTATACACTGGAGGAACGGGAGAAGAATATTTGAAAAATGAATACTTGCGAGTGCTAAATTACGAGCTTTATTCTGTGATTTTTTCACATGAATATATGAACATTCACTGTTGGTTTGTATCATTAACGTTTCCAACTTAGTACAACATTCTAGAATCTCTCCCAGACGTAATGCAAGAGTATGTAGGGTTACAATTATTAACCGTACAACGTGCGTTAACCAATCTCGCGTCAGCAAATTTTGTCTACGTAATAAAATTCCTGCTCCAGTATCATCCAATTAATTTCACAAGTGAAATTGTGCTTGAGCCTGCAAGAGGATGACAAACTCACACAGAAAATCAATATTTATGTTAATATTATCTTTCAAAAAAACGAGGTTCCGGCGCATAAAATAATGGAAATCTACGTATCCAGCTACGGAGAACTTATTAAAATCCGCGCATGCTACTTCGTGCGGAAAACGCTGATAAGCTTCACGGCCAATTCGTCGAAACAAAAGAAGCACTTGAGCGGAAAGGCGGAATCATCTTTCACGCATAACAGATTTAGTGAGTTACGAGGTCCTCAAAGTTAGTTCGCGTGCCCAAGTAGAATGTGAAATAGATACAAGCGTTCAGTTTTACAAATATTTGATCAAATATCGTTGGAAAAATGTGTTTTGGTTTAGTGCATTAAATACAATTTTAGAATAATGCTTATTGTAAAAGAAACTATTTTTATTTATCCAATAATTCATTACAATTATCTGCATAAATAATATTTACTACTACCGTTGAAATTTATTCTGGCAGGACTACTACTCGCCCAACTAGTGAAGACGAGTTTACGCATGTATTTGTGTATCCCAGAATCAAAATAAGACAGAAAGAAGGGAAAAGAATAGAAAAATTAGTAATGTACGTTGCAATGCTTCCTTTTGATATTTTATCAAAACGGTTTTGTCAAAATATCTCAAGTTGGAAACTATACTTCTCGTTTTAATTTAATGTTCTATCAGAACCGTGGAAATTTCATTCACCGAAATTTACAAGGTGTTGCTTCAGCACCAACTGCGAGGCGTTTTGATCTCCCAAATGGTGTTCCGACATAGTGCAGTCCATATAAATACGTGTGCGTCTGTGTTTGGCTGTTTGTTTGTTTTAGGGAAAAGAAGGAGCAAGGATGGTAAAGAAATATTATGTTTCCTTTTTGGAAGGTTACTGCTCCAGCACATTATCTGGTTATTTGTAAGACACAATTTTGAGACTTGATTGTAGACTGTGGATCAGTACACAGCTTCTAAAATCATGTCCAATTAAGATCTACGTACGCAACAAACGAGGGTCTGATAAAGATACACTGTATGCTCGCTTTGATATTGAGATCATGTTTTAGAGAATGACAATAAAAGGCATGACAAAACTTTCAGATTTATTATGGACCTACTTTTACAATATTTCAGTACTACTTATTTTCATCCACGAATGTATAATATATGTAATCCAACTACCTTGAGGTTTCTTGCAAAAATCTTAACATTAATTTCATATATTTGATTGATAGAGCTCTTCTAAGAGAAATATTAGAGATCATTGAGAATTTTTTAGGGAATAGACGGTAGCTTATTTTTAAAAACCTATTTCTTACGCAAACGTTGGGCCCGTAAACGACATACATTGGCAATGTAAGGAGTTCCATATTACTCAAAGCTCAAAAGAGATATTCATCACGAGCAATTAACTCTATTGTTCAACTATTGTAGTGAAATGAATGTGAACTGATAGCATTTTAGTGTTTAATAACGAACCAAATTCTTCTCACGAAGGGCAAAACATGTAATCGAATTGCGACTCCTTTACTGAAAAAATTAAATGTTAGTGCAAAAGAGATATAATACAAAGTATCTTTTGGTTTTCTGAGTTGAATTGAGGGAACGTAATTAATGTTTAAGATCTTGCGATACAAGTAATAAATATAATAAAACTGAAATAAAGAATAAAATCGGCTACATTACTTTAATAGTTTCGTAGTTAATTTGAAAGTGAACCTTATTTTTTTCAAATGTCACTAGATAAACTGACTTTTGGAAAAAATACACGGAGCAGAAAAGTTCATAAGCAAGAAGGAATTATTAAAGATGTCTTTCTATGTTACCAATCCAAAGCTACGAAAATATTTAGAGAGACTTTTTTTTCGTACACTAAAAAGCAAAAAAAAAAAACTTTTATATAACAACCTACTTTCACTCGCTCCAATCACAATATGAGAAGATCTAGTAGAAAAAGAGTAAATGTTATAAGAAGAAATCAGTTATGAATTCACAAACAGTTAGCTATTTCTACAAATTCCAAGAGCCGTAGACATTCATGTAATGCATTTTGCGCGATGTAAAAGCATGCGTACAGCTGAAGGCAAAAAGAGCAATAAACTGTTACACAGCTATTTTGAATTTCAGCCAATCAGGTCTTGGCAATACACCGGTTAATGAAAACGTCCAAACCGGCGATGGGTAGTGTAAATATTCGAAGACACTGCCTTCTAAATAGTTCATCAGGAAAATGTGCCTATAGTGGGATGGCAGCACTGGGGCGCGTACACGACGCGAACGGAGCCGACGACACCAGCGCGCCCAAGCGGAAGGGAAGGAAGGGGGCCGCGCGCGGTTCGCCTCGTCTCGCAGAAGAGCACGGCAGAGAGGAGCTGAAGAGACGGGAGTGGAGCGGAGCGGAGCGTGGCGTGACTCCACGCAGATAGGAAGAGCGCGCGTCGTGGGGAATGCGGGAGGGGTCTCGGGGAGCGGGGAGAATAGATAAGGAAGCGGGATGTGAGTAACGGGGAAAGAGTCGCAGGAAGAAGAACGATGGAGCGAACAAAGGGAGGGAGAGGAGGAGAGCTGAATGAGGGAATGAGGGGATGGGAACGATACGTGCGGAGGTAGTCGCGGAGGGCGAGATGGGCGTGTGAGTGGCGGGAAGTGAGACGCGGGGAGCGAGACGCGGGGAACGAGACGTGGGGAAAGAGACGCGAGGAGCGGGACGCGGGGAGCGAGACGCGGGGAAAGAGACTGGGGAAAGAGGCGTGAGGAAACTAGGTGCGGGGAGCGAGATACGCGGGACTAGAAGCAGGGAGCGAGACGCAGGGAACCAGACGCCACGGTGTAAGATATATAGGTGTGTCAACTAGCCGCCTTTTGGACAAAATTTTTGAAGCCAGTTTGAGGCTAGTTCCTCGCTTATCCGTACGGTGCGCACCATCGAGTTGGGCATTCATGATGGCGTCTCGCGATTTAGTGGCTTCAACCAGAGGTTACAAATGGATCACCATCTTGTCCCAAAAATGCCCAAGTCGTTCGCAGCGCTTACATAGCGAGAACTGTGAAAACTAGCCTCACATTAGCTTCAGTTTTAGACCGGGAGACCAGTTTTAGACGCAGGGAACGAGTCGCAGGGAACGATATGCAAGGAACGAGACGCAGGGAACGAGTCGCAGGGAACGATATGCAAGGAACAAGACGCAGGGAACGAGACGCGGGGAACGAGAAACGAGACGGGAGCACGAGTCGCGGGCAGAAACATAGAGGTGCGAGACGCGTAGAACGAGACGCGGGGAAAGAGGGGCGGGAAGCAAGACTAGGTGAGCAAGAAGCGGGGAGCGAGACACGGGGAGCGTGGCGCGGGGAGTGAGACGCGTCACGCTGAGAAGCAAGGCAAGGAGAGAAAGCGGGGGCGGGGAGCAAGACGCGCGGAGGGCCACGGGGGAGCTCGAAGCGTGATGCGGCGCGGGGCGCGGTGTTTAAGGAAGCTTAGGCGGCTGACTGGCCTCCAATGGGCCTTTGAGCGCCGCCTCCGCCGCTGCCTCCGCCTGCGCTTCCGCGTGTGCCAATGGGAAACTAATGGCGGGAGCGGCGCTGCGGCCGCTTTCACCTGCGCCCGCGCCTCTGAGAACTTCGCTCCCTCTCGCGGGCGATTCGGTAATTACCCCCGCGCCCCCTCCACCACCCAAGGCTGGAACGGCCACGCCCCACTTCAGTGCCGCTTCTTTGTCAACGCAAACACGTTGGATTCGCGCCGACGCTGCTCTGCTCCCGCACCCACTTTGTCGCTCAACCAATGCAGTTTTACGTAGGTTACTTTTTATCCACTCTTGTGAGGTAAAGTCAAACATTACATCATTATAACCTAATTAGAAATAAATGGCTTTAACGCTCTAGTGCAGTAATGTACCTCATAACGACACTAGAGCGGTAAAGTAATGGCGTACGAGTAGGGTTATTCTGAGACTAGCATTATTCCACGATCACTTGCGCCCGCGTTTCTAAGTCTTTCACTCCCTCTCTACGACTGTTTCGTAATTACCCCCTCGCTCCCACCGATCCATGCTCGGAAGACCACGCCCACGTCAGCGCCGCTTCTTTGTTGGCGCAAACAAATTGAATCTGCACCAGCGCTGCCCTGCACCCGTCCCCAGTGTTACTTAACCAATGCTATTATACGAAGGTTAATTTTTATGGTGGGGTATAGCATGCGAGAGTTCTCGCACGTGTACGCTAGAAGACAATGGGGGATGAAGCATTATATTTTCCTGCTGATTGTGAGTGGAGGTGTGACCCCAGTACATGCAGAATTATAAAGGAAACAGGTCGCATTTGGCAAGCGAACTCATTGGGCGCAATACTTCGGGTCGAACCGATCTTGCAATGTTCCAGGAGATTAAAACAAATCTGGGATACCACCCGCAGAACAGAGGTGTATTGAGAATTGCCTTCTTAGGTCACAAGGTGCATAGATAAAATGACGTACTTCTTCCAAACCCGTAATTTTAAGATTTTACTCTGATCATGCATCCGTGATAAAATTGTAGCTGAAGTTGATATGCGTTCCTTGGATAAAAGTCAATAAATGGTGAAACGGGATAGGGGGCAGAGGTCCACCGATTATTTTGTACCTTTCATTTTCTTTAGAAAACTGAAAAAAACATTTATTATTCATTATGATATGTTTTTGGGCCAAAATATGATGTAATTTATCACAGTTTTGTGTTATAATTTGAGTTATTACAGGTTCTTTGACCGTTAATAAAAAATAGGAACTATACACTCGAAAACTAAATATTCGTTTTAAAAAAGTGAAGTATTTTAAGTCTTAGTGTAATGTACTTTAATGTCTAACTATATTGCAAAGTTTCTACAAAAAAATATGGGTTTTGTAATTAAATTGATGCCAGAATTCACACGGCTATTATTAGTTATAATTATTGATTAGTTAAATATAAATTATCATAATCGTCAAAAACGTCAATAAAATAAAACTTTAGGCGACAGACTCCGGAGGTCCCTTTTCGGTAATTGATTGGACCGCATCTTGGTATTGTTAGGGTGAATACACTCGTATCATAGATTAAGTACAATGCTTGAAACAGAAATATGATAAATAATATTGAAAAACCCCTTTACACATTACTTGACAATGTCAATCTCCGAACATTTATTGGCTGGTATATCACAATGTTCTTGCATTTTTCTGTTCAAGTAAAGGGGTGCTGACATTTCGTCATGGAGTTCCTCTTTCGTCAGCAAGACGAAGCGTGCATGTATTACCGTTAGGTTTAATCAATACTCTGTTATATGTATCTCTCACCGAACGATGGTCGAGTGCCCCGTCGTAAAACGAAATTAAAGAGGTGTCGTGCTCAGTTGTGGTGCTAGGAGCTGGCAGCGCCGTCAGTGTTGGTGGGCCCCGGAATGACCTCGGCCGCTGACGGCGTGGCGCGTGCCAGGGGCAGGGGGCAGGCCGGGTGGGGCGGTGAGGCACAAGGTTCTGGCGCGACGGAGGCGACGCGATAGGCATTGCGGAGGCTAAGGGGGGTTGACGCGGCGCGCGCGTGTATTCGGGAGTGATGGCAGAGACTAGCGAGGTATGGAGCGGGCGCGATTCGGGGAGTGTTGAAAGCAGTGTTGAAGCGAGTGTTGAAGCGAGTGTTGAAGCGAGTGTTGAAGCGAGTGTTGAAGCGAGTGTTGAAGCGAGTGTTGAAGCGAGTGTTGAAGCGAGTGTTGAAGCGAGTGTTGAAGCGAGTGTTGAAGCGAGTGTTGAAGCGAGTGTTGAAGCGAGTGTTGAAGCGAGTGTTGAAGCGAGTGTTGAAGCGAGTGTTGAAGCGAGTGTTGAAGCGAGTGTTGAAGCGAGTGTTGAAGCGAGTGTTGAAGCGAGTGTTGAAGCGAGTGTTGAAGCGAGTGTTGAAGCGAGTGTTGAAGCGAGTGTTGAAGCGAGTGTTGAAGCGAGTGTTGAAGCGAGTGTTGAAGCGAGTGTTGAAGCGAGTGTTGAAGCGAGTGTTGAAGCGAGTGTTGAAGCGAGTGTTGAAGCGAGTGTTGAAGCGAGTGTTGAAGCGAGTGTTGAAGCGAGTGTTGAAGCGAGTGTTGAAGCGAGTGTTGAAGCGAGTGTTGAAGCGAGTGTTGAAGCGAGTGTTGAAGCGAGTGTTGAAGCGAGTGTTGAAGCGAGTGTTGAAGCGAGTGTTGAAGCGAGTGTTGAAGCGAGTGTTGAAGCGAGTGTTGAAGCGAGTGTTGAAGCGAGTGTTGAAGCGAGTGTTGAAGCGAGTGTTGAAGCGAGTGTTGAAGCGAGTGTTGAAGCGAGTGTTGAAGCGAGTGTTGAAGCGAGTGTTGAAGCGAGTGTTGAAGCGAGTGTTGAAGCGAGTGTTGAAGCGAGTGTTGAAGCGAGTGTTGAAGCGAGTGTTGAAGCGAGTGTTGAAGCGAGTGTTGAAGCGAGTGTTGAAGCGAGTGTTGAAGCGAGTGTTGAAGCGAGTGTTGAAGCGAGTGTTGAAGCGAGTGTTGAAGCGAGTGTTGAAGCGAGTGTTGAAGCGAGTGTTGAAGCGAGTGTTGAAGCGAGTGTTGAAGCGAGTGTTGAAGCGAGTGTTGAAGCGAGTGTTGAAGCGAGTGTTGAAGCGAGTGTTGAAGCGAGTGTTGAAGCGAGTGTTGAAGCGAGTGTTGAAGCGAGTGTTGAAGCGAGTGTTGAAGCGAGTGTTGAAGCGAGTGTTGAAGCGAGTGTTGAAGCGAGTGTTGAAGCGAGTGTTGAAGCGAGTGTTGAAGCGAGTGTTGAAGCGAGTGTTGAAGCGAGTGTTGAAGCGAGTGTTGAAGCGAGTGTTGAAGCGAGTGTTGAAGCGAGTGTTGAAGCGAGTGTTGAAGCGAGTGTTGAAGCGAGTGTTGAAGCGAGTGTTGAAGCGAGTGTTGAAGCGAGTGTTGAAGCGAGTGTTGAAGCGAGTGTTGAAGCGAGTGTTGAAGCGAGTGTTGAAGCGAGTGTTGAAGCGAGTGTTGAAGCGAGTGTTGAAGCGAGTGTTGAAGCGAGTGTTGAAGCGAGTGTTGAAGCGAGTGTTGAAGCGAGTGTTGAAGCGAGTGTTGAAGCGAGTGTTGAAGCGAGTGTTGAAGCGAGTGTTGAAGCGAGTGTTGGAGCGAGTGTTGGAGCGAGTGTTGGAGCGAGTGTTGAAGCGAGTGTTGAAGCGAGTGTTGAAGCGAGTGTTGAAGCGAGTGTTGAAGCGAGTGTTGAAGCGAGTGTTGAAGCGAGTGTTGAAGCAAGAGTTGAAGCTAGTGTTGAAGCGAGTGTTGAAAAGATGTTGAAGCGAATGTTGAAGCGAGTGTTGAAAGGAGTGTTGAAGCGAATGTTGAAGCGAGTGTTGAAGCGAGTGTTGAAGCGACTGTTGAAGCGAGTGTTGAAGCGAGTGTTGAAGCGAGTGTTGAAGCGAGTGTTGAAGCGAGTGTTGAAGCGAGTGTTGAAGCGAGTGTTGAAGCGAGTGTAGAAGCGAGAGTTGAAGCGAGTGTTGAAGCGAGTGTTGAAGCGAGTGTTGAAGCGAGTGTTGAAGCGAGTGTTGAAGCGAGTGTTGAAGCGAATGTTGAAGCGAGTGTTGAAGCGACTGTTGAAGCGACTGTTGAAGCGAGTGTTGAAGCGAGTGTTGAAGCGAGTGTTGAAGCGAGTGTTGAAGCGAGTGTTGAAGCGAGTGTTGAAGCGAGTGTTGAAGCGAGTGTTGAAGCGAGTGTTGGAGCGAGTGTTGAAGCGAGTGTTGGAGCGAGTGTTGGAGCGAGTGTTGGAGCGAGTGTTGGAGCGAGTGTTGAAGCGAGTGTTGAAGCGAGTGTTGAAGCGAGTGTTGAAGCGAGTGTTGAAGCGAGTGTTGAAGCGAGTGTTGAAGCAAGAGTTGAAGCTAGTGTTGAAGCGAGTGTTGAAAAGATGTTGAAGCGAATGTTGAAGCGAGTGTTGAAGCTAGTGTTGAAGCTAGTGTTGAAGCGAGTGTTGAAGCGAGTGTAGAAGCGAGAGTTGAAGCGAGTGTTGAAGCGAGTGTTGAAGCGAGTGTTGAAGCGAGTGTTGAAAGGAGTGTTGAAGCGAATGTTGAAGCGAGTGTTGAAGCGACTGTTGAAGCGACTGTTGAAGCGAGTGTTGAAGCGAGTGTTGAAGCGAGTGTTGAAGCGAGTGTTGAAGCGAGTGTTGATGTGAGTATTGAAACTAGTGTCGAAACAAGTGTTGAAGCTAGTGTTAAGTCGAGTATTAAGTCAAGTGTTAAGTCGAGTGTTGAAGGAAGTGTTGAATTGAATGTTTAATTGAGGGTTAGAGGGAGTGATGTAGGGAATTATGTAGGAAGTAATGTAGGGAGTGGTTCGGGAAGAGGAGACTGGGCAGCGCGGGGGCGGCGCGGGGGCGGCGCGGGGGCGGCGCGGGGGCGGCGCGGGGGCGGCGCGGGGGCGGCGCGGGGGCGGCGCGGGGGCGGCGCGGGGGCGGCGCGGGGGCGGCGCGGGGGCGCCGCGGGGGCGGCGCGGGGGCGCCGCGGGGGCGGCGCGGGCCGGGGCAACGCGAGGAGGGGCGGCGCGGGGGTCAGGCGCGGGGCCCGGCCGGGCTGTGGGTGAGGGCGGGCGTGAGGGGAAGGGGCCCGCAGCGACGCTGGTTCTTTGCGCCGTCAGCGCGAGCGCGCCTCCCAGGCGACAGCGTCAATTTGCGAGGCGCGATCCGCCCCCCCCGCACACTGGGCCCAAATGGAGCGGAGGTGGAGTGGCGTTTTGTAAAATTAGGATTTTCCACTGCAAGCCCTGTGTTCCCCACGTTCCCGTCGCCCGCTTCGTACACAACACAGTGCAGAATCTCTTCTTTGGAGGTTGGATTCACGCAATGAGTAAAACATTCAAGAAGAACAAGAGGCAAATAAGGTGTAAGTGATGCAAATATGGCCAGTGCAGGTAACATGGCCAAGTAGACAAACCTATCCGTCTCTGAGAGAGTAAGAAGTGCGTTACCCCTCTAACAGGCTTCTTGACGCGGGCAATTGCACTCGGGAGCCAAGAGTGTCAAGAATGTGCTGACGGCACTCTGTCCTTAAACCTTCTTTCCAGACAATTTTATCTTACGTTAATTATTTTGTTACTGGAATCATGTCAGGCCGTAGTTTTGTAAAATTAGAATGTAAGAGGGTAATTCATATTATATATTAAGAAAGATAGATGTAATAATTATGATAGTAGTAATGTTTTTGTAGAACAACAACACCATATTTCTAAATCACTTTCTTGTGATACAGCTATTTCAACTTGAAGCAAAAGCGTTACATTTCAGCATGATGCTGTTAATTTGGCAAAATGTTGAAATATATAAACAGGAAGAAATGTGACGTTCAACGTGCCTTCACATACATTTCACAGGCATTGTGTGTGTAAAGTCTCTAGTAATTTAAAAATCAACGAGATATTACAATCAATTCAGACAGGGCTCTTTATTGTTTTAATGTTGACAATAATCAAAGAAATGTCTACAACTTTCGAACATTGAAAGAAATACATCAAAATGTAACTTCTTTTCGGGAATCACGAGAATGAACAATGAGATGATGGTGGTGGTAACAGTACCTACGAGACATAAGTGAAGAAAATTTCATAGCCAATACAAAATGCATTGGGGGCTGATACGGTGATGTTGACAATAAAATGTTAAGCAAAAAATAGAAATTATGAACAGCAAATATTTCATTATTCATTACAACGTTCTGTTTGAGCGTTTACACGAAAATCGCCGGTTCCTGCAGCAATAGTTTTGCTTTTGTTCCTTAAAAATATTATTAAAATTAAATAGATATAAAATGTCGCTGAAAACGGACCCCATAGGCGGACTGCTTCAAAATTTGCTAAAGAAATTTAAAAGTAAAGTAATTAAAAATATTCAAAGCGGATTATCTCTTAATTGAAAGGTGTGTCTTCTGGAGGGTCTACTTGAGGGATATATCATCCATTGTGTGCATTCCATTAACAACCATTATTCTGTATAGTACGTTCTGCACTCACATGTAATATTATTCCACATTAAAATAGGAAAATTAATACGTTTACGTATTTAATTCAACGTATGCACACATACATAAACACAGAACCATAAGATGGTTAATTAATATCTAGGTAGACAGTCTAGAAGATGATGAAGTTGAAATCGCTTGATACATTCAGTGTTTTCTAATGGGTTGATGCGGATAGCATGTGTATAGGAATGATGATTCTTCAAGTTCGAGATTGTTCCAGAAATACAATGGAAGCAGAGGAACATCCAGGATATTTACATGAAAAAGATAATAGAAATAGAGTGCAAGCAAAATAATGTTTTCCTACACAGAATTTTTCATTTATTCTAAATTAATTTTTTTATTGGTTTCTAACACGTACAATTGGGACCTTAAATGACTTCACTTTCTCTAGAGAACGACTAA
Organism: Acheta domesticus; assembly: GCA_031308135.1. Classification (NCBI taxonomy): domain Eukaryota; kingdom Metazoa; phylum Arthropoda; class Insecta; order Orthoptera; family Gryllidae; genus Acheta; species Acheta domesticus. The sequence continues at coordinate 199,546,673 of JAHLJT010002406.1, forward strand.
AGTGTATTTGTGAATAGTCGTCATGGGCTTCTGGGAAGGAAAGCTGACGGATCATGGGTTCACCACTGATTGCATTGATTGATTGATTGATTGTCACACTATCAGAGCTACTGACCTTAGCTCATATTTCCGGACACGTCAAGAGCCATAGTAATTAAATCCGATAATGCGGTGAATTATTTGATCGCGGGACTGGAGGGTTATGAGATGGGTTATGAGATCCAACCCCAACCTGCACCTCGGCTTGCGGGGAAACGTCCCTGATCAGGTACCTCCTTCCAGAGAGGCTCTGCCCCAGCCAGGACAAGATCGTTTCCGACCAATCTCCCGTCACTTTCGTTGTTTAGTGCATGTAAATGTGTGTTTAAGGGACGAGAATAGTGCAAGGAAAAGAAAAAAAAGATCGCGCGCATTCTTTATCCGTTTGTTAGGGTACCAAGGCGGCATTCCTCGGTACTGCTGGGAGAAACCACAGGAAAATACCGATCAGAGCAGTCGACCTCTAGAATTCTTCTAGACAGAGACTGAATTCAACCTGGCTATTTAGCTAGTATCGAAAATTCGTCACTGAGTGGATTCGACTACTGATTGAATACGTTGTATTATTTAGATATTAGATATTTTAAGTGGTGCCCTACGACTCCCTGCGATACGAAAAGGCTGCTACCTCCGCATTTGCCCGCGTTGAATCGCTCGCCCCTCAAACCTGAATGGCACCGCTTATACTCTTTCGGACCCATTGTGCTGTGCCATGCAAAGAGGGCTAAATGAGGGCCCCTCCCCCGCGCGTCAACTGTCTCTCCAGGGCGATGGTGGCGCCCCTGGCGTCCGTGTCCGTCGCTTTTCAGCGTCGCTGCCCTGCCCTGTCACTCCCCTCCCCTCCCCACCCCACCCCCCGACACCCCGGCCGAGCGGAAATTGGTTTTCCAACACGTCCCCGACATTTTTAATGCCAAGTGCAGAAATCTTCCTCTCTAAGCACCACACGTCACTGGAAGTGACTGCATCGTGTGGCAAATGGAGTTTGCGATATTGGAAATAAGTAGATATTTGACCTTGCAGATGGAATGACTCTTAGGCAATCACGGGTTATTTTCAACATCCTAATGCCATTGAGGAAAAATCAATATAATGTTTCTGATGGCGAAGAGCAAGTTGAAGTGCTGATGAATATAGTTGCAATATTTTCTGTAGGTTATGGAAGTAAAATCAGTAGTTGATCGAAAGAAAAACAGTTCGTTGAGTTTTAGAAATCCTTTGTTCATTTCACATTCAATCACTTATTTACCAAAAAATAGATTTGATACAAAATGCCTATAAAATATAATTTTTTGGGACTGAGCCTGCTAGCCGAGATTGATAAGGGAAAAATAAAACAACCTACTCGGCTGGAAGCGATGTAAGTTCAAATACCGCTTCTACAACGATAATTTTGTGTTGTGATGTACTAGTTCTCCCGTAAACACCATATATTACCTATCGATACTCTTTTTTTATTTCCCGAGAGTTTCCCCTTCTCTCAATGACCACGCTACTGTATAACGGCACTAATACTAAAGCATTAGTAGGGTCCCGGCCTGTGGATCTAGAGAGAGAGGGGAAGTGATTGAATGGGGGATGTTACCTCTCAAGACACTAGTTACGGTTGATAGAGAGTAGATGCAATGCCAGTCGGGGCGAGGGGTACAGCTTCGTTGAAGCTGGCGCCTGAGGGGAAAATAGAGTTTAATATTTTGTAAAGTATGCATCAGAATAAATGTTACAATCGTAGTGGATGTTCAGGTATCAAAGACATAACTCTCTGACTATACACGTGTGATTGATATAACGGAGACACATATGTTACATTTGACACTGATAGTAACGTACTAACTCTTCATACACTCGTGTTGGGCAGGTCACCTTTTGACGCAGCCAAAAGATTTCGTGTACCTGCTAAACGGCATATGCTATATTGCCTAAGAATCAGAGGGAAAATACCACGTGTAACTACGTTTTATTAAATTTCTGACCACGTGTTCATCAATAAAAGTTATCCCCTTCAACTTCCATACAAACCCTTGAAGTTTGTATAATTTATTCTGAGACGTGCTGAAGACGTATAAAGGTAAAAAAAAACGTCACCTTCCTCTGCTTGCGCTCTTTACTTGAACACAAAAAGAGCAGGAAGGCGTGGAAGGATTCATGGTTCACGAGTTTTCTTTGAGAAACCGCCAGAAGGCGAATCGCATCAGTTTTCTTGTTCGTGAAGGAATACTTTAAACAACGTAACGACTTTTTCTTCTACGAGGGTATTGAGAAAAAGTGATAAACAACACTTGTAATCAGAAAGCATCTCTCAGCCGCTGGACAAATGCCATACGCTCTTTCGCTTTTTCCTGTGAAGGCTAACATCACACAAAACAGATTGTGGTTTGTGACATTTAGTTCACATTTGATCTTAAAGAGGAGATTAACGTAAAAGAGAAGTTCGTTTCTTCTCGTAATCTTATAGAATGTGCTATCATGGGGTAACGCATCGTTTTTTAAGGGTAACGAATTTCAGCTATTCCAAGTATCTAAAACCATTTGTTTTAATACTATCGATCGTGCTAGAGAGGATTGATTACAAGTTTTCAGCAATAAGTAAAAGAGTACATTGTGACAGTTAATAGAAAACACAAAATGTGTAAGTAAACAATATTACAATTCATTCCCTGGATATTCGTTCGAATGACACCAATAACTTGGAACAGCCTTATGCAATACTTCTTAAATTTAAAGTTTTCTTTTCTTTAACTTGTGACATTTTTTCTTGTACTTTGTAGTTTAGATATATTTCAGCAGTTTGCTTTCGGGGAAATGCACAAAATTGCACTACTCCATGCTTTTATATGATCCTGGAAATTTAATATGAGTCGACTCTGCATTGCAATTCCATTATAATATTATATGACGCATTCGGAAAAAGTCTATCGTATAATCTGGAATATATATTGTATTTTAAGTATTACGTGTAAAATTGATTTTGAAGGTTTTTATTCAAGAGTAAGCTATTTCCAAATGTATTTCATGTTATTTCTATTCTCTTATTTCATCAACCAACGTTGCATTGATATTTTACACAGATGGGAATAGATATGTAACCGGTCGTTGACCTTAAGAACAAGAACAAAGTTAAGTGGAAATTAGTAAATCAACTTGAATTAATTTAATATTTATAGTATTACATCAAATACATTTTGAAAGAAGAACAATAGATAACTATAGATCGATAAAATTCAGTACAGAAAAATGTAAGTAATCAATTATCCAGAAGACTATCGGAAACGTCGTTTATTTAATACCAAATTAATAATACTCTCCCGTAACATGGATACATGTAGGAAGGTAAAGGGTATGTTTATTTTCACACGTATATCTAGTATGAATGTTTACAAGATAAATCTTAAATGCAAGTTTCAGACAGAAACCTACGTCACATCACTGTGTTTCGAAATATTGCATACATTTTCTACTTATTTTTATTATTAAGCATTCGACAAGATTATCGCAAGACATATTATAACTGAGCATATAAAAATCAATTACAAATTCAAGTACCTAGGTATGCGTCATATTAGAATGTGCTGTTAATAATCGCATTTGCCTTTGAATCAAGTTCGATCAAAATTAACTATTCGTATAACTTTTCGTGTGAGATGAATTAGATTTGAAGAGCGTCAGTCGCCGCTAGCTGGCAAATTTGATTAATCCGACCCAAAAATGCCAAATGCATACATTAAAATACTCCACACTATTGATATTAATGACTTTGAGTTGAAACGAGACGTGCTTGGGATTAGACATTGGTGACCCACCCAACAACAAAATTGGGATATTTACGATTTTCACTTCCAAGTTGGCAAGTCGCTGACGCCTCAACGCTGCCCTGATGTACGCAGTACCTTATAAAGCAAGAAGTATGCATTTTAGTTTTGTAAAATTTTCTCGTATTTGACAATCGTAATATATAGATTTTATATTTAAGAATTTCTTAATTTCATAACGTTTTGGTGGGTTTTGACTCCATCAGACCAAGTACAAATGAAATGTTTTATCATAATTGTGTAATGCTTTGTCGTACTTCGTCTGATGATGACCAACCCACTCCAACACATTTTAAAATAAAGTTGATAAATATAAACACGAATGTAATTTGATAGTCAAAAATAAGATGTTCGTATAAGTTTACTATACCCAAAATTGACGATAATTACCTTCATTAATTAAAAAAATATGCATTTGATATTGATCACCTAATTTACAAAGTTATTTTAACTTTCAATTGCCTCTCCTGTAAAAGTCACTTGAAGAGGCTTACCAACTAATCCCGATAATCTCAAATATTAATGACAATGTTGGTGTCAGCGGTGGTGTAACATTGGTAACAGCGCCGGTATCTTGGCGAGAATTATTTCTGGTGAACTTCAATGTACCGACGTGAAGTGGGCAGTTTCCTGTCCAATGTTCAATAGATGAAATTCACTGTTATCACCAGATTGAGACGCTTATTATGTGATGTATTGTCACCGCCTGCCTTTTTGTCTCCCTCCCAATGTCGGGCGATGGCTCGATAGGTGAGGCAGTTACCAACCACCTTGCGCCTGGTCCAACAATTGGGGTAAAATTACCTCGCGTATGGGAGGAGACGGGTGACTCGAGTAATTTTTCCCTTGTTACTCGTTGTTGTAACTCCAATAAAGTTAAGCCACAACGCACTCATATAAGAAAATCCTAGCAGACATTCTTTCCAAGGGAAAGGGTTCAAGATTTAGTACACTGGGATAGATTAAGAAAACTTTTGTCGTACGTTTTACGAAAATAACAACAAACCATATATTCTGTACTGAAAATTAGTACATCAACATGACATGAATTGATTATAAATGTCCTGTTTGAATCTGGTATCCAAAAAAAAAACCCAAAAAATTATTACAAATTGTAATCAAAATCTAATTTGCAAATAAACCCTTGAAGTCTTCCAATTAGATTCAATGAATGGGTTCAAGAATCTGAATTCTAATAATACATAACTAATACATGAATATCCTTACACACATTTCCTGAAATACACATAGAATCACACTCACTCAAAAATGTTGTACCTGAAATTACCATTTATGTATAATACAAATCAACAATATCAATACCATGTTTTATCCAAAAAAAAAATATCAATCTTCTACTTGTTCTAACAAATACACTTGATTCAATTAGAATGCATAACTGTAATCGTTATTACAATGTCTAATCTTACCAACATCAAGCTAAGTTAAATTAATCTACTTTTATGAGATCTCAGATTTCGAAAAACAAAAATGTTAAGTTAAATGCTACTCAGTTAAACTTTGCATTCAACATAATATGTCAATTGATAAAATAATTGTCTATCTTTACTCCTGAATTCATTTTCCAGTAACACTGTTTAAATATCTGCGTCCAGTAACGAAACTGTAATTCGATTTGGCACACGGATATGTATTCAAAATCTCATGAATAAAGTTAAGCAATATTACAGTTAACTATCTTGTGAAATATGATAGTAAAACTGTTCTACACCTGGCCCTCGTTTCTGCCGTTAACTTGAAAAGGTTTTGCCGAACTCACGATGTTTCCCGCGACGTGCGAAGCCTTGAAGTTGTTCAGGGTCGTCCGGAAAGGAGCTCAGACACGAGAAATCCCGTTGACTGCACCGTTCTGCTGGGGCTCGCGTCGTGGCGTCGGCGTTGCAGTAACGTCCAATGATCGAATTTTATTCGAGCTGGTTCAAGTATTCTTTTCTAAAAAGCTGCAATAAATCACACATTGCTTGTAACACTTCTATTTCAGCTAGCTACTCGTTACTTTTCCTTCGTTTCAAATCATGTAATCATTCTTGTTAAGTATTCTTCCCTTTTTTTTAAATGATTCACGTATCATATATTTTATTTATTCCCTCTCATGAATAAATTATCATAATAGTAAGATGAGTTACCTTTTCTAAAAGCTTGCGTACTGTCGAAATCTTCAACTGGCGATGTCCGTTGATCCAAAAGTTCGTTCAGAGTGGTTCAGAATACCTTCTCGTTCGCTGACTTTCATTAAAATGGCCGAGTTGGACTCTTCTTGTTCTAAAATCTCCAATATTCATTTGCTTTAATCCTATTGGTTGTTCGTGTCGTTCCGGTGGACGATTTCATTATCACGTTTCTAATACTGGTGATAAGCGCTCCTGTTAGCTCATTTTAAAACTATGTACGTCGCCTGGCGTTCTCTCTCGGTTAGTGTTGTAACTACTAAGTCTCAAAATAACAGAACGCGTTTACGAAGAAAAAAAACTGATATTTTCTAGCCGTAAACGGCTTTAGCGGTTACAGTATAGTTCTTCACCGTGACGAGAAATACTCTCAGCTTCTGCCAATGCCAATGAGCCAGGCGCTTCGACTGCGATTGTGGCAAAGAGAGAAATTGTGTTTATGAAACAAGGCAAATTCACCGGGATTAGAAGTTATCCCATAAAGTGTAAAGTACGTCAGAGTACACAAAGGATAAAGACATCAGACCGTCACACCACATGTGCTTTCCCTCCTGCCCTTTCATATATCGCGCGATCTGGTAGGCGGCGTACGAATTGAGTCTCTGGTAATTGAAGTCAAAGGAGCGAAATATAGCGCCCGAAATTGGATGGAAATTATATTATCAAATATTTAAGGTTAATTAAAAAAGCAAAAGGTTTGCACTCCAAAATATTAGTAGGGTCCAAAGTTAAGGTAAGGGATACAAGGTAATGAACAGAGGACGATAGCGCATTAACTTATTTGGACTTTTACATGCAATGTCTAAATGTAATGTCTAAAAGTAATCTGGTGAAAATCAAATCTAGACTTCCGTATCCTTACCAAATTGAGAATATTTAGGGTTTGGCGCCCGTAAAGTTTCTCACTGAATTTGGCTTGCGAGGGTTAGACAGAGAATGCCTCCCATTGGCAATTGCAGCTGCGACGAGAGGCGAGTGAGAATGCTCTTAGATTCTACTGACAGAGATTGAGGATCGGGTAGTTGAGCTGGAATGATAGAGCAGCTGAGCTGTCGAGCGACTAGGGATCGATTGAGAAAATACTGTAAATAGAAGGATGGATGGGGTCCGTGGGAGATTCTACGGAGAATCGGCTCGTGATTCCACTAGTATTAGTCCAAGTTTTGCCTGGACATTTGTTGAGACGTGGCCGAGCACGGGTCGAGAATCAGTTGAGAGTACGCTCTTTTTAACATGTTCAAGATAGCCTCAAAATAGCCTATTGGTACTCTCTGAATCTGAATAAGTGAAATTGTCACTGATTTCAATAAGTGAGAGCCGAAGTCACTGATATCTTCAGTCGAAATGGGTAGTTTCGCTGACAATCAGCGAATATGCGAATCTTTTCATAATGACCGCCAGCATTTCACTGGTCGTCAGTAGTAAAAGTGCCGCACCACCATCACTCACTGATCGTTCAGTCACGTTAAATAAGTGTCACAGATTTCACTGCTTCAAACAGTGAAGTTTCACTGATTCAAAAAGTGGACCAAATTTTCACAGATTTGTTCAGTTCAATTCACAGATTGTCAGTGGCAGGGTTATAACTGACACCATCAGTGAATAGTCACTGTCAATCAGTAGTTTTTCACTGATTGATACTGAGAGAGTAGTACACGAGGTTGAAGATAGATTTGGATTGGTTGGATATACTGGATATATCTTTTGAGAATCCAAAGAGTATAGACGATAGGCTGAAAGTACGTTGAGGATTGATTGAGGTTAGAGGAAAGGCTGAGAATACGTGGAGAATCAACCGACAATTCATTGAAGATTCGTCTACGATCGGTTGAGAATAAGCTAAGATTTGGCCGAGTACCGAAGATGCAGTAAGGATAGTAAATAAAGGCTAGTTGCAATTGATTCAGATTCCTGCGAGTATCGACTAAGGATCCGCTAGAAATCTACCGAGCATCGCCTGAGGGCAGGTCACATTGAACTGAATGATGACAGGGCGTGGAGCAGGTTGGGTGGAGTGAGGAGATGCCGACGATGGACTTTGGGTGGCCCGCCGAGTGCACCGAGCAACCACGGGCAGATCCAACCCGTGATTCTGGATCCAGATCCAGATTTTGGGGCAGGCATCATAGACTTTTGATAAATAATAAATATATTTGTTATTATATTGTATATTTTTAGCATATACGTATAGAAGTAAACAATATTATTGTTTAAATAATTTCATAATTTTAATATAAATAAACATTTAAATTTATTTTGCCAAAAAAAGGAAACAAACTAAAACTCTAGGTCTTTGGGGGGGCATGGGGGCCATGCCACCCAGGGTGCGCCACTACGAGTGACGCAGATCGATCTGAAGGTTAACAATTTGTCCCCGCCCTCTGCAGCAGCAGCCGCTGCCGATAATACGTTGAGAATCGATTGAGACACATAAGGTTGAGAATTCCCGAGCGTCGACGATGCAATGAAGATTCGTCTATGATGGTCGAGAATAAGCTAAGCATCGGTCGAGTGCAGGAAGATGGGGGGTAAGGATAGGAAAGAAACGCCGGTTACAAGATTGAGAGCCCTGCGAGGATCGACTAAATATCCGACTGAAATCTACCAAGAATCGTCTGAGGACAGAGATCACGATGCCAACTGCATGAAGACAGGACGAGGAGAATAGTATTTACTTGGCTGTCAGGGAGAATGCCATTGCGCCCTGAGGAAAGTAGCAGAAAGGCACCTGTGCCTTGGACGCGGCGTCTCCCGGACAGCCAAGTACAAACACTGTCTCCGGCCGCAGAAGCTTACACGACGAGGAGAAGGCATAGTAGAGCGAGGATCATCCAACGATCGACTAAGGGTTCGGTCAGAGAGGACCCGTTTTCGGCCGAAGAAAAGTTCTGATTCTGCCGACCTCAGTGGTCACATTGCATCCGACTTCAATAGACCTACATCGGTAAATTATTGAGTATAAGTGGCTTCTAATGGAAGCGACAAGATTACAACTGCTTGCTGAGAGCTCTGCTCTTAAATTTCTTCTGCTTGAAAATCAAAAAGGTAGAACATTATAAAATGCGTTACTACAGAGGAACCACTGTTCATAACCATAAGAAATGTGCGGTTATCTCACATGTTTACAACACGTTTTGCATTAGTTTCGGCCATTTCTTTTGTGATTTCATTGCATAATTTACTGCTTTTGTCCCTGTTGTGATATCTGGAATCCCGTGACTTCCACAGAGCATCTCGTTCTTGTACAAGTGAAAGCAGCGTTTCAACGTCCATCTCCGACAGCTCGGATCGGCCGAATAAATCAGATCCATTTGACATCGGTCTGCCGACTTCGAAGTTCGGCCGTGTTCGCCAAAACTTGTCGGATGCTATGTGACCGTGTCTACGCTCTAGTGAGGGTTTTGAAATATTCGGCCGTAAACGGCCGCGTTCGGCCGAACGCGAAATCGACCGAATACGGATCCACTTTGACCGTAGCCTAAGGATGGTTCGCCGAGGGCACCGTGCGACGCAGATCGATTCGCGGGTTAGTGATTTGTCCCCGCCCTCTGCAGCAGCGACGCAAGGCGGGGACAGGGGGCGGGGGGCGGGGGCGGGGGGGAGGGGCGCGCCAGTGGCCCACATTCCGCGCGCCGAATGCCGGATTCGGCCACGCCCCCTACGTCTCCCTCCGCGCCGCCGGAACAAACTTGGGGTGAAGAATGAGGGTCTGCGGTGGGGGAGCGCCACGGCGCACAGTGTTCTGAAAAGCATCCATCCCAGCGCCACGCCTCCGTTTTATAAAATGTCCACTACGAGGGACAATCTCAATTGCAAGCATTGTAGATTGATTGATTGTTCATGATTCCGTGAGCGCCAACTAATTAGGTCATTAGTCCACTAAGTGTAGTGCGTGTTTTTCTCCTGGGAGGTGGCGGTGATCTTTTCCCGCTGGATGGCGAGATCCGGCGCCGACCTACCGTCGACTAGCGAGATTTCCCCACTCAGGTAACGCCCGCCAGCGGGGCACCGCCCCAGCTGGACAATCTCAATTGCAAGTATTGTAGACTGATTGATTGTTCATGATTCCGTGAGCGCCAACTAATTAGGTCATTAGTCCACTAAGTGTAGTGCGTGTTTTTCTCCTGGGAGGTGGCGGTGATCTTTTCCCGCTGGATGGCGAGATCCGGCGCCGACCTACCGTCGACTAGCGAGATTTCCCCACTCAGGTAACGCCCGCCAGCGGGGCACCGCCCCAGCTGGACAATCTCAATTGCAAGTATTGTAGACTGATTGATTGTTCATGATTCCGTGAGCGCCAACTAATTAGGTCATTAGTCCACTAAGTGTAGTGCGTGTTTTTCTCCTGGGAGGTGGCGGTGATCTTTTCCCGCTGGATGGCGAGATCCGGCGCCGACCTACCGTCGACTAGCGGGGTTTTCCAACCCAGGTAAATCCCGCTAGCGGGCACCGCCCCAGCCGGGACAAGCTCTAAGCTCGCGACCGGTCTCCTGGCATGTGCGGTAGTGCAGTGCATGATAGTGTAGGTGTGTGTGTAAGAAGAGAGGATAGGACAAGGAGTAGGGAGGAAAGATCACGCGCGGTCCGTGGCCCATTTGTCAGGGTACTGCTCCGGCATTCGCCTGGTGTTGATCGGAGAAACTACGGAAAACTACCGATCAAAGCAGCCGGCCGCTAGAATTCTCCTCCAGACAACAACTGAATTCGACCTAGCTGAAAAGCTAGTGTCGAAAATCCTGCCGCCATCGGGACCCGAACCTAGGATTTCCCGATCAGAGGGACTGCAGTAACATCAGTTGATGCACTGAGCCATCTCTTCGGGTCAAGTATTGTAGAGTATCTCAATCAATTGCAACCAGCTTTTATTTCCTATTCTTACCGTATCTTCATGTAATCGATCAATCTTAACTTATTCTCGACCAATCATAGGCCAATCCTCATCGAATTGTCAGTCAATTCTCAACGTATTCTCAGCATTTGCTCTATTTTCAATAGATCCTGAACGTTTTCTGGGCTTATTGTCAATTCTCCGTGGGCCTTGGAATCCAGACAATCCAAATCCGTCTACAATCTCTCAGTCTACCAGTAGACTACTGTCAGTCTACCCGAATCATCTGTTCATAAAATGTGTACTCTCAACTGGTCCTCAATCTTGGTTTCAACCGGGCGTTAGCTGGTCTCTAGGCAAAACGCAGCCTATTACCAGCGGATCATCATTGGATTTTCATTAGTAGATCCTTCTGCTATCTTCCTACCACATCTATCTTTCTATCTTCAGCATATTCTCAGTCGATCCCTAGTCGATCTGGGATGGATGCTTTGCAGCCATAGATGCCATGCGCTGTGGCGCTCCCCCAGAAAACAATCGTAGCTACGGTTATTTTCAGATTATCCGAGGGGATAAAGGCCCAAACTCTCTCGGATACGAAACAAAGTTCTGATAATCTGGAATCGTAAGGAATAGTATAAAATAGTTAAATCAATATGTAAATAAATAGCCTAAATGATAATATAATTTAAAAATTAAATTCATAATAATATTTAATAATTTAAACTAAAAATTAAATTTTAAAAATGTGAAATATTTAGTAATTTATTCATTAGTATAAACAATAAAAAATTAGTAAACAAAAAAGGATGTAAATGAAATAATTTTATTACAGTCACAAAAACTATTAAAACCATATGTGGCTACGACAAACCAGAAATACAGTGATTGACGAGCGAGTCCGATAATTATTGTTGAATTCAGAGAAGACCTAGAATATTCCTAGAATCGGTGTCGATAGCGCCCTACTGACATACCGCCCCGTATTACCACAGGTCCTAATTTATGCACGTGTGTGTTTAGCATTTCCACTGAGTTATTTCTGATAGCTGCATCCCTTGACCGGAGACTCAATTAACCATAGGATCATCCTCAGACTACTGCTTATATTTACTACAATATTCTGTATAAGGCTATAACTTATAAATTTATTAAATTAAAAAGTACTGGCAGTCCCAATGCTTGGTTAATACAATGAAAAAAATTAAAAATTCTATACAATTTTATGTACATTTGAAAAGCCATAGAAAGCTACCCAAAATTAATGAAAATTTATTATATAATCAGACAAAAAGCTAGCTCAACTTCTTGACAAAAAGTTTCATATGTAGATTTCAAGATTTTTTAACTAGAAACATTTATGAAAAATATATAAACTGAAGTTTTAAACTTACTTATTTTTATTAATCAACCAGGGGACACGGCAATGTTTCGCTACTGTAGTGAATTACACATCACACATTACTGATTACGTGATGGTTAATCATGCTTTACTCTACGCTGTGCAAAATGTCTAATAAATGAAAGACATTCTCGCAACTATGTTTTTGTTCTATGTTCTGGTTTGGACATGGTTGTCAAGTGTCTTATCGTTAAAACGTTCTCCCTCAAATTTGAGCATGGTTTGCATGACATTATCTTGGAGAGATTTGATTTATCTGAGGTTCAAGTAATGATTCCGGCCGATATTTCACTTACCGCAGGGGCAGAATACTTCCACTAAAGACGCGCGTAATCCTTTGTTGTACGGCGGGTCCAACCACACTTTGACCACTCCCCTGAGTATTTTTTTTCTTCAATGTCGACACACACACGTGTGTGTGTGTCGACATTGAAGAAAAAAATACTCAGGGGAGTGGTCACATGTGTGTGTGTGTTTGTGTGTATCGTCGCCAGAGTTTTGGCCTGATTTAGGCCAGTGTGGGAAGGACGCCTTTCCACGAAGTGAGAAGTGGATGGGGTGAAGTAGAACTCGACAGCTCCGCGACGGATCGCTTCTCTTTCGACGCGTCTCTCTCTCTCCACCGAAAGTCGTCTAGCTTGAAACTGGGTAATATATTCTGGACTCGTCTGTCGTGGACACCTCTTCGAATTGTTTTTTTTACCTACGAGATGCATTTGATACTGTCGTTTCCGGGACAATAGTACAACGTTAAAAGTAAACAGTACAAAACTAAAGAAACCTGATTCAACGGCAATGTCAAGAATACAGAGCGGGTCATTTCAAATTGAAAAAATCATCCCTTTTGTCTCAATTAAATGAAGAAACATTTCAGGTGCCATTTTGCTAAAAATCGCTTTGTCACTGCACAGAAGTTTATTGAAGCTTTCTATTCTTCTATAACGTTCAGGATATATTTAAAGTGAGTCAAAGGGCTGAAAATTTTTCTAAGTAATGCGAAAAAACTACTTTCTCATGTGCAAACTGCGAAAAGCGAGAATTTATGAACTGACAGAATTCGGGTGCACATTACGAAAGCCCTGTTTCGTCTTGCCAAGCGCCCTCGCCAACCGGTTGATTAGTGATTCCGGTAGCGTCAACTGTTAATAACCATAAGTCCCGTAAGTATAGTATACGTTCTTCTTCGAGAGGTAGCGTTGATCTTCTCCAGCTGAATGGCGAGATGCGTTGGCCTGATGGGATTTTCTCCGATTACTTTCTCCCTCCACCGTTGCACTGTGCCAGCGGGACAAGCTCTAAGCTCCCGACCGGTCTCCCGGCGTGTGAGGTAGTGTAGTGCTTGTGTGTGTAAGTGTGTAAGTTAGGTGTGAGGATAGAACAAAGAAGAGAAAGAAAACATCGGGCGCTGTCCATAACCCGATTGTTATGGTATTTCTCCGGCGTTCACCTGGTGTTGGTCGGAGAAAATACGGGACAACTATCGATCAGAGCAGCCGGACAATCGAATTCTCCTCCCAACAGCAGGTATGCTCGAAACAGCCAAGTCAGTGGTGTCAAGATCATCTACTGGTGGCAGTGGCACGGGCCGTGGCACCGCAGCATGCCACGAGAATCTCTGCGCAACCAGCGTCGGGAAAGGAAAGTATTGGTACTCCCGCCGTTTTATATTAGTGATGGCGTTGTCTCTGGTGGTGGGATAATAAACGGCGTGAAGAGGTGATTTTGTCATGCCACTCGTGCAACGGGCTCCCACTCGTGGCATCGACCTTGACAACACAGAGCTAATGTCGAAATTCCTTCCACCGCCGGGACTGGAACCCAAGGCCACCCCGGGCAGAGGCACAGCAATGGCATCAATTGATGCCCTGAGCTACGTTTGTCAGTTGTATTTGCGTTGTGGAATGGACTGCAGTAGAATCCTTTAGCTTATCCAATGGCCCAAAGCAGTGCTGGCAATACGTGAACCTCGCGCACGGGCACGGCAGCCGGCGCCATAATAGGACCGTGGGTACATCCGAGTGTACATGTAAGGGGTGAGTACAGGACAGGGAAAGAGAAGGGAAGGGAAGATTGTGCGCGCTCTGTGGCCCGTTTGTTAGGTTATTGCTCGGGCATTCGCCTGATATTGATCGGAAAAAGCCGGCCGCCAGAATTGTCCTCCAGACAGCGGCTGAATTCGACCTAGCTAGTGTAGAAAATCCTGCCACCGCCGAGACTGGAACCCAAGGCCACCCCGGCCAGAGGCACAGCAGTGGCATCAATCGATGCCTTGAGCCACGTGAGCGGGGCCGTCGCTGACGACAGCCATTGAGAGCCGCTCGCCCTAGCCGTGCGCCTCCAATGGCTCATTCGGCGAGGAGACGGCCGACGCAGCCGGCCGCACACGTGCCGCCAACGGCAGCCAGCCACTTCCACTCGGGGACCTGGCATCAGTGCGTGGCGAACAGTGAAGTGTATACAGTGTAAATAGTGTCGTGTGGAAGTGCGTGCGTGTGTGAACTGTAAATAAATCTCAGTGTGAATGTGTGTGTGTGTATGATAAAAACAATGCAAGATGCCAGCAAAAGCAAGGCGAGAAGAAAGAACTAAAAGCATGAAGTAAATCTTAGGTTGCCGGCAAAGTGCCGGCTTCATCCATAGGTTAAGTTAGTATTAAGCTAGTTAATAAGTTAGTTAATAAGATGCCCCATTCATGCTGAAGAATGAGGAACAACCTGTCTGCGACTGCGGTGGAGTTTTAACAGTGAAGCATATACTAATGGACTGCGTGAATCTCGTAACAACCAGAGACAGATGTGAAATGAAGGGGGATCTGAAGGAGGACCAAGGAACGGACACAACGGCGACTGGCAGGACGTTAAAATTCCTGAAAGAAGAAAATCTGTTTTATAAAATTTGAAATGTAACTGTAAATTGTACTTATATATGTGACATTTTATAATAAACAGTAAAAAGGCTAAAGGCCATAGTTGCCAAGCCTTCAAACATTAAAAAAAAAGATGCCCCATTCCTTGCCGCATAAGCCAAAGAGCTGCGGCGTATGTACACCCCAACAGTTAATAAACTACCGCCTCGCCAGGGCTACTGGCGGGGGGAAAGTTGAAAAAAAAAGCATGAGTGCGTACTGCGTGTCCCCGATTTTGGTTATTAGTCCCGTCAGTGTAGTGCATGTCACAACCGGGAAGTGGCGGTGTCCTAGAAAGTGGGATCCGGTATCTCTTCTATACCGCGATTTTCCTCACTGTGCCTCTCAAGGCCAGTCTTCGCGATGGAATATGTCACGGTCTTTCGCGTCTTCCATAGCCGTGCCGCTAGATATCGCATGATCGTTATCGCATCAATTAGTGCTTGCGATCATGCGTCTTCTAGCGGCACTATCCAGAACCGTAAGATATTACATCGTGGCCGTAGAGGCTTGAGAGGCAGAGTTAGAAAAATCGCACTATTATAGTAGAGAACAGCCCCAGTGGGGATAAGCTGTTACCTCTCTACATTGGTGGTAGTGTAAATGTGTTTGTAAGTGGGTAGGAGAGGATAAGAATGAGAGAGGAAAAATTGTTTTCCTGATTTTCTTCTGTTACACGGTGTTCAAATGCCTACCTTTTTTGGACATCTATTACTGAGCATTCGCGATACAGGTCACCTCCATCCCTTCAATTTAATGGTATCAATAATATTAACACCGATTACCACCTCTCCTGTGATGTCAGTATTCCTAACTCTATCCATATTTTTCAGTGACCATCTCTACAGCCCTCTAACTTGACGTCGTATTTTTAGTTTTCTCTCCTCTTTCATATCTCTACCCCGTATAGCATAATACTTTCTACTATAGATTTATCACATTTTTCTCTTCTCAAACAGTGAATTGAGAAGCTAAGTTTACGAGCTATTCATTTGGCTTTTAGAAATAATACGATGCTGAAACGCAAATTATTATCTTCAAGGGTCGCGAAAAAACTTAATTCTTGTTTTTAAAGGCTTTAAAATATATTCATTTTCCTGAAACTACTGTGTAGTGCTCGGAACATGTAAAAGTTAGACTTTGTTATGAAAGCCATGGTATTTACTTCATATTCATTACTTATATTAGTGTTTTTTAATACATTTTAACTAGAACGTTTGCTTTACTCTCGTTCTCTCTGTAATTCAATCGGGTATTTCGACAAAGGCTCAACTCCAATGTTTGTGAGAATGAGTGAAGCTTATCAACAGATTCACAATATGACATTAACTTTGCCCCACGTAATACCGCCATACATCCAGTGTTCGTTAATATAATCTGAGCAGTTATAGTTTGAATACGATACTTCTACTTCTCTGGAGTAGCGGAATTATCCCAACGTTCGCTAACCAAACAGCTTCGAATACTTGATAGAATTCTACGAAATAACAAACTCATTTTCAGTGGTAGCCGAAGAGACCCCCCGAAATGAGGTCAAGTGTGGCAGCATTCGCCCCGCCACTGATTTCACGCGACCAACCAACAATGAAGCATCGAAGACGCTTCTTGGAATGATCGATACCACTCTACGTTCCCGAGCGTTTTATTGTGCAATTTCTTTGGCCCTAATGAACAGCGCTTGTGCCTTGGAAATCCCGGGCAAATTGCAAAGCGGCCTGGCCTTAGTCGTGACAAACTATTTGTCATCCGCAGCAGCCGCGAGGCATTTGCCGCCTGCGAGCTAACGAGATCCGGCGGCTTCCGCGAATTGCCTTCCGCGCCTCCCCCCACTCCTCTTCCTTCCCCCCCCCACACCTCCACTTTAGTGGCGCCGCCGTACGGGCTCCCATTGCACGGCCCCCTCCGTCAGCGACGGCGGCAGCACGCTCAACACCCACTCGCTGTCGAGTACGCAATTTGGTTCACCCACATCAGGTCTACACACTTTCGGGAGAGGTCTGATTTTCATAGTTCAAGAAAAGGAATTTGTTTTTGCGAAATAGATTATTATCAGAGAAAAATCTCTTTTTTTATTAAATTTTCTTAGATAAAGCACTCGTTACACTGATTCCACTAAATGGAGGTAAAAGCGGTAAGCTATTTATTGAAAGTAGAAAATTAAATTTTTTACAAATTGATATTTGTAAAAAAACATCTGAATGAATTCGATGAATAAATATGCACTTACCCTAAGAAAGTTTCAATAAATATCTCAACGACTTGGCCATAGTGCGCGTACGAATGTAAGCAGTAAAGTAAAAAACAAGTTATTCTACATTATTTTCCTACCTTGAAAGTAAAATGCAATAATGAATAATGATAATTTCAATGTTCTACAACAATGAGATGATCGGGATTGATTTGTGTCTTACGTTTGACTTCAATCATAAAAAGAAGGGAGCTTTGTGTCTCTGGCTAAAGCTTCATATTCACTGCAATCCATTTATTTCACAGGTCATTATTATACATAAAAATTATATTATGTGGCTCAGCCGAAGACAATTAAGTCATTTTAACACCGATATCCTAAAGTATTCTAAATTTTTGAATTCTGATATTCGTCACAAATGAAATTCTGAGATTTAACTGCATTTTTTCACCCATTCCCTCCAACAAACAATTAGAATCTTACAGAACAATTTGCTTAGCTCTGGGAAAAGACAAATGCCACGATAATTTTCCGGATTATTCGTATCACCTTTTCTATTAACAAACGGCTGGAGGAATGCTGTGTTTCACGAATCTGGATACAATCCGGAATCAACAATGATGTGTAACATATTCAGAATATTCTCTGGAACCATGTTACTAATTCCGATATACATTTTGTAGGAATGCCGTCTGCGCCGCCGGCTTTCCTGCTATTCGTGGCTAGAATAGCCCTATTCTAGCCATGCCTAGTAGCGCACCTCATAGGTTCCTAAAGTTCAGGAGCAATCCGCTCAATGACAATTAATGTCCTCGTTTTACTGTCCGCAGTGACGATCGCCCGTAAAAAAACTGCATTCACGCTTCTGTTGTAATTTAACATCATGCAACATTTGATTACGCAAGGGTTCTGATAACGTCCTAAATTGGCTCATTCTCCGGCGACATTCTCCTATCAAGATTTCTTCACTTCTTTAATCGTCTCTCACGCATCATTGAAAGTTATCTTAATAAGAGAACTTTTTCTGTACGTCTCCCTGGAGCTCTCTCCGCACCTTTCACCATCAAAGCAGGAGTACACCATGGCTCCACCCTCTCCCCCACTTTATTTAACGTTTACACATCGGATATACCAATCACTCAAAATACTGCAATAGCACTATTTGCTGATGACACAGTACTTTATTCTTCTAATAGAAATCTCGATTCTGCCGTAGAAGATCTGCAACATCACCTCACTTTATTCTCCAGGTGGGCCAAAAAATGGCACATCCAAATAAATCCAAATAAAAGCCAGGCAAAAATATTCACCCTCCGTAGACCAGACGTCCCCCCAAATCTCACATACCAAAATCAAAACATCACCTGGCTTCCTCACAATAAAACTGTCAAGTATCTTGGAGTTCTGTTTGACAAAAGACTTACATGGCGGCAAAATATTGAACACCGAATAGCTCTAGCGACTAGTAGAGTCCACCAATTGTATCCTATTCTCAAAAAATCATCCCCCCTACAATTACATGTGGCTACTCACCTATACGACCCATACTTTCTTATGCTTCCCCAGTCTGGGCTGCCGCAGCCAAAACAAACATAAACAAAATTCAAATTTATCAAAATAGATTCCTTCGGACCATCACTAAAGCTCCCTGGTACATTCCAAATGCGCAGTTACATATCGAACTTGGTATTACACCCATCCCCGTCCACTTCTCCCTCTTAGCCGCAAAATTCTATTCTAAAATATCAAAGATCCCTTCAGCCATTCACTTTCATATTGGTAAGCAGAATCCTCATCGAAAAAGATTAAAAAGAAAGCTTCCAAGATAATTTTCGATCCCCCATAGTGTAGAACCGATGAGTATTTTCTCATGACCAATCACAAGCACGCAATTGCATTATATTTAAACTAGAATATTGTCTCTAATGTACCAGAATATTCATATATATATATATATATATATATATATATATATATATATATATATATATATTTTGTGACCGTACTTATCCTTGTCGGTCTCATGGATGCACATATCATAAATTTTGTGATTGTTCATTTGGGCACAGGGGTTCTTTGAAGGGGGATACTTTAATCATCATTATCTGAGTTCAAAGAATCTATCATCACAGAAACAGGATTTATTAAGAAAAAAACATCTTCACATTAATAACATAGTTTACATCATTGACCTGGTCGCAAATCCTTACTGAATACAGATTAAATGGTTTACACTATACATCTCCGACTATTCCTATCATCTTTACATTTATTATTTCCATTTATCTGAAAACTACATGCAATTCGTGAACCACTACAGACACTGTTGCTCTCCTTACTACTCAGTGAGCATCCTGAACCGGCATCTTATATTCGATTACCCATCTATTCTTGTTCATAATTATTGTTACTTATCTGCCTTCCACTACCGTCGTCTTCCACGCGGCGCGACGCCACGGCCCCGATTCGTTGCCGAGAGGTGACCTTGGCGCCAACGATGTTCTGCCTGCCCACGTGTCGCCGGCGGCCCGTTCTCGTACACCGGCGTTGTCTTACCACAATCTCCTTCTCCACACGACGAATTTACTGTCTCAGCTCACACGGTTCCACCATGTAATCCCGCATCCGCACAGCTACACCGACTACCACTGAACAGCATCGCCCACGTGTCCGTGCAATGTTCTCTTCTCTTGTCAAATTTTGTGATTATTCTTTCCAAACACGTTTACCACAATCCTTACTCGCAATCATCATTAAGTCTATCACAATTCTCCTTCCTTTAACACCAGCCGTCCCGATTATTCTTGATTTATCCGTACATTGCCACCTCACTCTCCTGTCGCCATCACGCCTCCTACCTCTCTGCTCGCTGCTCGCTTCCCAACCACTGCTTCCGCGCGGTATGACCGACCAATCCCCCCCCCTTCCAGGCGTTCGTTCACGGCTCGGCCCGATTCATCCCGCAACGAATCATCAACTGCGCGCCAGTTTTGAATGTTGTGGTGTGCCTAATATTTACGTTTTGACCATACGGTCAATATATATATATATATATATATATATATATATATATATATATATCTTTCTAATGTACATATCTTATGCGGCTGCAGAGGGCCAATGGCCAAGCTAGAATAAATGAAAAAACACTTCTTTAATCGTGACTTCATTGATTGGTTATTGATTTCGAGCGCTTTAACTACTAAGGTAAGCGGTGCGAGTGAAGTGCATGTTTTAACGCAGGAATCGGTGGCGATCTTCCTTCACTTAAAAATGAGATCTGGTGCCGACATACACGCCGGCTTGCGAGGATTTCCCTAACCAGGTATCTCCTTTCAGCTGGGCACCATCTCAGAGGAGAGAAGCTCTATGCACCAGGAATGTGTGTTAGTGTTGTATATGCAAGTAGAAGTGTGTGTAAGGGGCGAGGATAGGACATGGAAGACGAAGACGCGTTTGTTAGGATAATGCTCCGGCATTTGCCCGGTATTGATCGGAGAAACCAAGGAAAACTACCGATCAAAGCAGCCGGTCGCTAGAATTCATTGAATTGTCAGTCAATTCTCAACGTATTCTCAGCATTTGCTCTATTCTCAATCGATTCTGAACGTATTCTGGGCTTATTGCCAATTCTCCGTGGGACTTCTGAATCCAGACAATCCAAATCTACCTTCGATCTCTCAGTCTAACAATAGGCTACTTTCAGTCTATCCGAAACATGTGTTCATAAAGTTTGTACCCTCAACTGATCCTCAACCTTGACTTCAGCCGGGCGTTAGCCAGTCTCTAGGCAAAACTCAGCCTATCAGCAGCGGATCATCTCCTCCAAACAGCGATTGTCTATTATCTACTCGTACGTAGCTAGTATCGAAAACCCTGCCACCGTCAAGAGTCGAATCCTAGGACCTCTCGGTCGGGGGCACTGCAGTGACGGCAATTGATACTCTGAGCCACCTAATAAGTTCTAGAAACTAGGCTGCCTGGAATATACTCACCGCTGAAGCTGAGTGCCTGCAGACATGGAGGATATTGCGCTGGGAGTGCGAGGGTGGGGGCCCCGGGGAGAAGCAGAGGTGCACGACGCTTGCCGCCCACATGGCAATCATCCACATCTCGTGATGAGTGGAGCAAGGTTCAATTGGGGTTCCATTGTTATTCGTTAAACACGAGCATTCATTAAAACACTACGTATCATTTACGTTTCAAAATGGGTGGGGATATCAGAGAGAGGGTGGCGAATTTTATTCTTAACAATCGAATAACGTAGGTGAACGACGGACCACAGAGTATTTTCTTGGACCTATCTTTCTTTGGATTTTTCTTATCGCTGAGTGATAGCTTCACCTTTTATCTGTTATACGTGGTATACGCTTAGAGGCTTATATCTGGTAAAATAAATTATATGATTTATTTCAACGCCAGTAACTTGCTATTTATGTATTTTAAAGTTTCTCCTTTATTCATTATAACATGAACATGGGAAAAAATTCATATCCTCGAAACGTCGCAAAACGAACTTTGGTCAATGAAGAAAAAACTCTTAAGTTTATAATTAGATGATTCTTTGTTTTTATTTCTGAATTTTTGAAAATCGTTTGTTAAAAATCCTTTGTATCGAAACTCATCTCATAAGAATGAATAGTAAAAATATCAGAATTTCTTTTGTTTTCTATGTGTAATATTATATAATGCATTTGCCACACCTGAAAATCTGTAAATGTTTTAACTCTAAACTTGGAGAAAAAGAAATAGGCCTCTTTTGTAAATTCACGTAACATTCGTTCTTTCAAAAATTATTTTTTTATTGAATTATTTTTAAATTTGTTTTCGGTTCATCAGTTTCCCATCTTCCATATTGGCGTTCTCCTGTTATGGGAATGACATTAGCATGAGACTAGCAATCAATGAATTTTTTTCTGAATTGCTTGTATACGAGTTCTCTTTTTCTATTTTTGCTCTGTCGAGTTCCGTGAATTATCATTATTTTAATTCCTAAACTTTTTCCCTCTTCGCAACATTCGTTCATGGAGAACTGACCTGCCATATCACTTGCAAACGCGACACAAACTAGCGGGAAGGCTTGTTAATACGTCTGCATCCAATAGAGTAGGGCACACCTCAAAGCCATCGCTGTGTAATAATTCATAGTCTCTCTGCGTACTATCTCACACTTTAGAACCAAGGGATTATGTTAAAGAAATAGGACGGACACGAACGCAACCAGACTATTTTCCTCACTATCTTGCCGAATTTCGCTCATCTTACACGTTCGCATTCACTACAAAGAAGACACTATAGTCCAACAAAAATATTAGTGAAAATGCATTTACATAAATAAGAACTATTTATTGCATTAAGAGCATGTCGTTCTAAACTAAAGAACAAACGGACACATGTCTTTGTGTTGTATAGAAGAACTGTACCGCATTAAAATATGGTGCGAATAGTGGGTGAGAAGAAAACCCTGATGAACATGACGAAAAGAAATCCAAAAGGGGAGGCCACACCATAAAGTCCCGACAAAGAGCTACACAAATTGAGACGATCGTGTAAGCCCGAATTGAAAGTACGGCAAGGGAAGACAAAGGATTGAAAGGCTACCACATTCAAAAAAGGATATAATTTAGTTTTCATCAAAATAAGAGACATGCGCAGGATAGAAAAGAATCAGAAATGTCAATACCGTTTATACATAATTTAAAACATATCAAGTAAAAACCCAATGGAAAACATTCATCTTAAGATTTATCTTGCAGAAATCAGTGGCACAGGGTTAGAGTATATCTCTCTTCCTCTCCCTCTCTCTCTATTTTTCTGCCTCCCTTTCCCTTCCTCCTCCTCTCTGCCTCCCTTCCTCTCCCTCCCTCTTACTATATCCCTGCCTCCCTCTATCTTTCTCTGCCTGCCTCTCTCTCTCTCTCTCTCTCTCTCTCTCTCTCTCTCTCAGACCATATGTAGTGTTTAATTCGAAAATCGCACTTTTGTTGTTGAGTTGTGAACGTACTGCGAGAATAGTAATGAAATGCGCAGGTGTTCGTATTCAAGCTAGGGATGTGGTACCTACTGTTCGAAGGCAATCATGCTGACAGCTGTGCTTGGAGAAGTCCCGTGGCGGTTTGAAATAGTCTATCAGTGTTGCGGGGAACTAGAATGTAATTTATAATTGATTACATTGTTAATTAAAACTAGTTTTAACTAAAACTTTCAGTAGGTATTCTATCAATAAATGGGACACAAATGCTCGTGAAAACTCAGAAACATTAAACGATTTCTTCAAAGTAACCAGATTGTTATTTCTGATGTGCATCATCCCATTTTACTTGAAAAGTCACAAATTGTATACCGAGCTGTTATCCTGAAGTTTGTAGGTTCAAACCCGTGGATTTTTAACAGCAAAAAAATTCTTTGTACGCTTTCTTTTATAGGGTAAGTAAATCTGGCTCTTCCATGCTGTAGATTTATTGTAAATCTGAGAATAAAAATCATAAAAAGAAGCATCTGAGCTAAATTTAAATACCCTGTTTCGTCACCCGAGTGATACCTTCTTCCTCTGCAAGAAAGGAGGAAAGGAAATTCATGTGGTCAAACGGTAGATCAGTCCTGATGCCCTGAGTCTTGCCCAGGAAAATAACACATCACTGAATTGAATTATTATTTGCTTCGTTATTTTTATACTCGCAGTAGACACAGCAAACATTCATTAAATTGTAAAATTAATAGAATAAAATATTTTCTGTCGTCGTTTGTCCATTACGCCATTTTTAAGATCAACTATAAAGCAATATAAGGATATTTTTGCACCGTGAGGTTATAGTTGGCAAAGCAAAGGTACATATTATATGTTCACATTTTCTTAAGTCCCAGAATATCTAGCCACAAACTCTTACTAACATTAATTGAATTATTAAGAATGAACGATAACAAGAAGCTTTGTGGACAAAATCTGTTAACCCGAAATAACCACTCCCGTGTAATAGAAACTATTTTGTGCCAGTGGTGGCGGATTTTTAACCCTAGCTGTATAACCAGATTGAATTTATTCGCTTTGTGGAGAATTATAGGGACTGCTTCTGTGTCCGGTAGTTTTATGCGGTTTCTCCGATAAAGAAAACAACAGGAGAATGCCAGAGCAGTATCCTAATAAAGGTCATAGACCGCGTACGATCATTCCTACCTCATTATTATTCTTTACAAGCCACACATATACATTTTCATGTACCACACTAACACACATATTACAAGACCAGTTCATGGAAGTCTCGTGGCTTTCTTCTTCAAATAGGGCACGGTACCGTCTCCAGTCTGTGAGTGTGGTGCCCCCAGAACGTGCGTCACATATTGCAGAGTTGTGAACTCACAGCCTATCGTTAGTATCCTACGGACTTCGTATGTCTAATACCGACGGTGGCGATGGTATGGATTCAGACGCTTGACGTGCCCGTTTAGGGAATAACCTATTACTGTACCCCTCTGAAGACTCTTTTATTGTCACATTGTGATGTATCGGACTGCATCTATTGTATTCTACGACGTTTGCGGTTGCCATAAGATAGATAAATAAATAAATAAATAAATAAATAAATAAATAAATAAATAAATAAATAAATAAATAATAAATATGAGACCGGGAAAGAACTTAGAGATTATCCCGATTGGAGATGAGCGCCACTGAAGCAAATATCTGGAGAATTATTCGGGCTGGAGCAGATACCTTGACTATAAAATAATGTAAGCCCATGTGTACGTCAGCTTCAAATTTCGTGTTCCAGCGGAAGAAACACTGCCAGCTCTCTGAGTAACACATTAACTATATTAACAGGGCTAATGTCCAAAGTAATTGGCGCCTGGAAACCGTAAATACTTACTCACGGAAGCATTTTTTAATAAATTTTATTTTACATTGACAAACAGTACTACGTTCAGTCGTGAGACATTCGTTAGAGGGTGATGACAGGGTGTAGAAAGGAATACAATGGGGGAAACAGATAAATGCAAGAAATGTTATTATATTATCTAATGTCGGAGAGATAATGAAGGAAATAGTGAAATAATAGTCTGTTTCTTGGGCGGGAGAATGGGTATAGTTCCTGTTTCGTAAGTCACTGCTCCTTGCACATGATTTAAATTATTGAAGAAATTATGTGCCAGTTTTGTAATAAAGGAAATAATGGGCTCTATTGCAAGATCTTTGTGAAGTGTCTTATTGGTGACGAACTAGTGAGCAATTTGTTGTTATTCTTAAGATTTTGTTTCGAACCTATTTAATGGTATTGGAGTAGCAGAAATCCATACAGGGGATGCGCAAGTTAATATCGGAGGGAGAAAAGATTTGTAAATAGTTAAAGAGAAATGCATTTTTAAAGAAGAATAGCGGTTGAAAATCATAGAACCATTAGGGACGAGCGAGAGAAAAGGAGGAATAGAAAAGGAGACAAAAGCAGGGAGAGAAAAGGAGGGAAAAAAGGAGGGAGAGAAAAGGAGGATGAGAAAAGCAAGGAGAGAAAAGCAGGGAGAGAAAAGGAGGCAAAGAAAAGGAGGGTGAGAAAAGGAGGGTGAAAAAAGGAGGGAGAGAAAAGGAGGGAAAGAAAAGGAGGGTAAGAAAATAAGGGAGAGAAAAGGAGGGAAAGAAAAGGAGGGAGAGAAAAGGAGGGAGGGAAAAGGAGGGTGAGAAAAGGAGGGAGAGAAAAGGAGGGAGAGAAAAGGAGGGAGAGAAAAGGAGGGAGAGAAAAGGAGGGAGAGAAAAGGAGGGAGAGAAAAGGAGGGAGAGAAAAGGAGGGGGGAAAAGGAGGGAGAGAAAAGGGGGAGAGAAAAGGAGGGAGGGAAAAGGAGGGAGAGAAAAGGAGGGTGAGAAAGGAAGGAAAGAGAAGGAGGATGGAAAAAGGAGGGTGAGAAAATAAGGGAGTCAAAAGGAAGGAGAGAAAAGGAGGGAGAGAAAGGAAGGAAAGAGAAGGAGGATGGAAAAAGGAGGGTGAGCAAATAAGGAGTCAAAAGGAAGGAGAGAAAAGGAGGGAGAGAAAAGGAGGCAGAGAAAAGGAGGGTGAGAAAAGGAGGGTGAGAAAAGGAGGGTGAGAAAAGGAGGGTGAGAAATTAAGGGAGAGAAAAGGAGGGGGGAAAGGAGGGAGAGAGAAACGGAGGGAGAGAAAAGGAGGGAGGGAAAAGGAGGGGAGGGGGAGGGCAGCAATATCGCGGCGTGTCGGCGGCGGCGGCGAGCACCTGTCCTCTCCGGCTGTCGAGCCGCTGGCGCGCGCCGATGCATAATGGAGCGCCTGCCGCAGCAGTGACGCCAAGCGCCCGTTTATGACTTCCCTCGCGGATCACGTTGGGCCTCGAGCGGCAGAGAAACGAAACGAAGAGGAAATCTAGTCACACACTGCACCACCGATGGGATATGAAAGAATTACTAAAGCTTGAGAATGCTGCCCATCCTACGGTCAATAATCACATACAATAAATTGCAACTATAGCGTATTTTTGCTACTGAACTACTAAAAAAAGACCATTAAATACTAAGTAAATTTTACTTTATTCTTCAGATTAAAATGCATTCATTTTTTTAGTCGCGAATTGCCCAAGTAGGATCACGCGGATATACACCTACACGTACCGAGGTTCATTAACATTTATCCCATGGCAAGAGAACGTGACTCCTTTTGATGGGATCAGCATTATCCGCTCAATCCAATTTTTATCTCCGGGGTTGATAGTCCTGGGGATATGAACTATAGAATGATGATAGTGAAGGATAAATGGATTACAGAAACATACAGACACACACAAACACACCCACGCCCGAGGCAGGACTTGAACCCGCGATCCTTCCCTCCGAGATCGCCAGGGCACTACTGCCTTAACAAACTCGGCTATCCGGATCGGCATTATTATTATTATTATTATTATTATTATTATTATTATTATTATTATTATTATTATTATTATTATTTTCCCATTACATCACGACTAACGATGTTATGAGTCGGCTGAATATAAGATCTACTCCAGGTTGCAACCAGCTACCTAAGGAGCAGATCCGGTGACTATCAGTGCCTCTACAATACTTTACGCAAAATGTGGGCTGTTCCAAATAAAGCTATTTCTTGCACTTCCCAGTCTTTTGAATTACCTGGGAGTTAGACAAGTTCTTACTCAAATTTTGCGGAACAAATCCCAGAGCTCCGATAACTATCGGGACGACCTCTGCTTTTACGCCCCACATTCAGCTGATCTCGATTTCCAAACTCTTGTATTTAAGACGTTTCTCTGCCTCCTTGGTAACGACGTTTTGATTGCAAGGTACAGCAACATCGATAAGTAAACACGATTTTTTCGCCAAATCCCGGATAACTATATCCGGTTTGTTTGCCGCTATCGTGCGATCAGTTTGAATTGGTTGGTAGTACAATATCGTACACAATCCAACAGACGTCACCGGTTTTGGTGAGTGTTCGTACCACTTGGGGCATGTGTTTGGAACTTCGAGGGCGGTACAGATCTGCCAATGGAGGTAGCTACACACCCCTGTCATGTCTTTTCAGGTATTCGGTCTTTGCTAGAATTGCTTCGGTCTTTGCTTATTATTATTATTATTATTATTATTATTATTATTATTATTATTGTTATATATCTCTAAAACTCATCTTTATCACCTCCTCTCAAAATTATTTAAACTATTCTCGCTAGCGCTTCTTACACTGGTACCGGAAATCATCCAATTTGTCATAAGTTAACATCTACATCAACGAATTTGCAATGTGCGTAAAAATTGAAAGAAAGCAATGCAGCCTCCAGACATGCGAGTGTTCTGTTACATCCCAAAACAATGAAGCAGTTTCGATTTTGACTGAAAAATGAAAATATTTTATTGTGTTATTCTGCATATTCTTATAGTGCCGATACCGACGAAATCTCATACTCACTACTTAATTGTAGGAACATAGGGTTACTGTTGTCAGTGGTTACCATATAACAAAGGGGTACCACGTTAAAAACTTTGAAGCCGTTTATGAGAAAATCTTGTTTTTTTATATTTTAAAATTGCACATATTGGATGCAATATTGCGCAAAAGCCACTAAACTTTTTAAAACATATATAAGAATTTAACGAAAGAACTCACTACGGAGAACAAACTTTTTTTGAAAGAAAAGATCTATATTAATTTTCAATTTTGTAGACGCAAAAAAAAATTCAAACTTTTGTAATTTTTGAAAATTTAGAGATAACCGTGAAACTCGGACCTACGCTGCTTTTATACATGTGTTTTACTCTATTTTTTACAAGAAATTTAAATAAAAATTTTCGATCCATTTTTGAGAAAATTTTGAAACTGTCCGGGGGGCTTCATGTAAAGTACCCCCAAATTTTGAAGAAAGGTTTTCAAAATCTCAGCGCCTTGAGTCGAGTCAGATCAACAGGGTAATATCCATTTTGAGTAATATCCTACCTATGGTTTAGGTGATAGTCGTGTTCACAGATAGACCGACAAACAGACGGACGGACTGACCGACGGACGGAGGTTTTGAAAAAAAACAACACTTTTTCGATCTCAGGGAACCCCGAAAGGTGTATTTCCGTTGAATTCTCGAAATCGATTTTCCGCAGCATTACATAACTGTTCCTATACTACTTATATTACTCCGTATATACGTACGTATACGGGAAAGTAAGAACTGCGGGTTACCGTTGTGACTTGCCTTTTCGTAGCAGCGGAGTATTATGATTGAAGACGAGTTCGAAAAATTCTCTCGCCTTATTCTGTCTCACGTGGGGGGGGGGGCGAGTTTGAAATATTCTCAGTTCCATGAGAATGTGAATGTACGTAAATAAATGCATGCTAGAAATATTGGCAGTAATAACTTCTACGTGTTTAAGAAGGTGTTGCAACTTGTGAAAAGGGAAAACTTGTGAAAAAGGAAAATAAACTTAATTATACACTTCTTACAACAGGTATATTTGGGTGTGGCTTACAATTGTGATGATGCAAACGACAAATGTAATTCAATTTTTTTTGACACTGTCTTTTCTCTTCTCCGTGCCTTCAGCTTAGGAAAGAAAATGAAATATTTCGTGGGAAAAAATATTTGAATGTCATGAGGGTTTGGAACATAGAGTAAAATCAAACGAATTCTTTATTTAATTTCTAAGATGCAAAACATTTTGAACGGTTGCCACCTATATTTCCACGAATTCAAATTAGAATTAAGAAAAGTTATAAGGCAGGGTAAAATCACGAAACAGGATGAGGTTATTTTGAACACAAATAACAATACAAAACCAAAGTCGAATATACTAAAAACTGGCCCATACGCCCAGATACACTAGAAACCTTGGAGATAAAGTTGTTTTAAAAGATAATGATAGAGAAGTGAACTATCCGGCAATTGTAGCTAGTCTCCCCATAAGATGTAGTAATACCGTACACGACTTTTTTTAAACAAAAGAATATGAAAGTTAGCGTACCACAATGTTCATATTATTTAAAATATGGGTTAAAAAAGATCTGATTGTAAAAAATGGCATAACTATATTTTAATTCCTTCTTCTACAAATGAAAAATGAACCCTGTACGATGTAAAACACAATTCTGGGCGGTAAAAATGAGAATATTTTTCATTTTTATGACATTTACTTCATTACATACCTTTCTTCTCCCTAAAGCTACCCCTTGCTTGTCCCATGTTAACGCAAAGGGAAACCCTCCACCCACAGTTGTCCTTAAGATGTTTCTAACCTTCGCTAATCGCGCTCCTTGAATATTCATGAATAGACTTCATCAAGGGGCGTCACTCGATTGTAAGGTCTTTCTTGAAATGTAAATTTTCAGTGTAAATCTTCGTTTCGGCTTCCGAATACTCGAGTAAATAAGAAAAAAAAATATAACAGATAGCGTAACCTGCATATCGAGTCCAATTCGTTACAGCCTGACATTGCCGGGAAGCAATTTGCAGACGTCAGAGGACGGAGCAAGCGCGAAGGGTGGCCGAGCGATGCTTTTGTCGCTGGGCGGCACAGTGGGTGCGAATGCTCAGACAAACGTGCACAAGATTTCACTTGTAATTCACCTACAATAACCCAAACTGAATTTTCTGTTCATTTAATTATATTTGTTAAAATATATTCCCCACTGTTTTGTGTGGCAGACAAAAATGGCAGGATAGCATATTTAAGTATAAATTAATGTTCTGTAGTACTTCATGAAAATATTTTTTTGTTTAATGCTGTGTGGTTCTCAAATAAAGTACGCGAACACAAAGATGTACAAAACTTCAAATTGGTTAATAATATTTGCAAAAAGCAGAAGTTCTGTTATCGACCTGGGTAGCGAACATAGTTTAACACTTTCAGACTTAACATTTTTATTAATTATGAAAAACATTTCATAATTTATGATCAATTTCCGACTGGATGAAGTATCCACATCAATATTATAATTTTGGCCCCATTTTTCGAAAAACAATTATCTAGACCAGTGTGAACAGTGGGTTTCAAGTTTTCAAAGAACGAAGTGAATTTCCATTCTGCATTCCTAGCACACCTTGCCAAATCACGTTTCTGATACTCGTTGAGAATTTCTAGCACACCAAGTACCACTCTTAAATCTCAAATCCAATCCTTAATTCCTTTCCCGCAAAGATATGAGAGAAGACAACTACATGTGTGTGACCTAACTGCCTATATATCTCTGCTTAAGAGCCATCCAGGTGTGCCCTTGATCCTTTCTCGAAAACATCACTGACCTTTGTTTTTTCACAAGCTGCGCTTGTCTGTGCAATGAGCGATATAGTCTTATGAGCCACACATGCGCAGGATGGATGGACAGAGAGACTGGTAGTTACAACGGTGGATGTAACACGTCTCAGTCGGAGAACGGCTGGGAATGCTCACCGTGTCACAACACACAATAACCCTGTTTTTCTGCGGCCTTCAAATCCCCTCGCTCAAATACAAAGTGTATTGGCGCACATTTCCTAAGTCTCAGCACAACAAACGTCGGCCTGGAATGCAACGACGAGCGTTCACGATTGATTGATTGTTTGTGATTCCGAGCGCGTCAACTACTGAGGTCATTAGTTGCGTACGTGTAGTGCATGGTTTTTCATCGGGAGGTGGCGTTGATCTTCCCCAGCTGGATGGCGAGATCCGGGGCCCACTTACCGCCGACTATTGAGAGTTTCCCCAACGGGGTATCTCCCACCAGCGCAGCACCCCCCCAGCCGGAAAACGTTCTAAGATTCCGACCGGTCTCCGTTATGTGTGCATGTTAGTGTGTGTGTGTGTGTGTGTGTGTGTGTGTGTGTGTGTAAGGGGTGAGGATGGGACAAGGAAGAAGAATGAATGATCGTGAGTGGTTCAAGGCCAGTTTGTTAGGGTTCTGTTTCGGCATACGCCTGGTGTTGATCAAAGAAACCACAAAAAACTACCGATCAGAGCAGCCGGCCGCCAGAATTCTCCACCAGACAGCGGTCAATTCGACCTAGCTATCTAGTGTCGAAAATTCTGCCGCCATCTGGTCTCGAACCCAGGACCTCCCGGTCAGAGGGACTGCCGTGACAACAGTTGATGCACTGAGCCACCTCTCCCGATAGAAAGAGCGTTGAAAGAAGGTGGATGGGGGAATCCCCCTACACCACGACACAATATCCGAGTCTTATGCAGAAATGGAAATCATATCGCGGGTGTAACGCGTTCTTGAGCGCGAACGTTCCAAGCTCCTTCGTCATCCAGGCCAGCCAGGAATGGAAGGAAGAGGGGCTGAAAGCTGATACATGGTGTTTGAGGCCACAACGCACAATTTCCAACTCAGAACATCCGTGTCCAAGGCGGGATTCCAACCAACGTCTGTTGACAC
Organism: Acheta domesticus; assembly: GCA_031308135.1. Taxonomy (NCBI): domain Eukaryota; kingdom Metazoa; phylum Arthropoda; class Insecta; order Orthoptera; family Gryllidae; genus Acheta; species Acheta domesticus. The sequence continues at coordinate 199,578,876 of JAHLJT010002406.1, forward strand.
CGAGGCTGCTAAAGCACGTCTGGATTGGCACTGTCGGCCACCAGGTCAGTTAAGACCCGTGTCACACGAGCGTTGCGTTGACGCGCGTTAAGTAACGCGCGTCTTAGAGGAACACTTATCTTATGCGGAAGGTCCAAAGAACTCGTGTGCCGATTCGCATAAGATACAGTGTTGTTCTACGACGCGCGTGGAGAGGTGTCTCAGTGCATCAACGTCACTGCAGTGACCGGGAGGTCCAAAGTTCGATTCCCGACGGTGGTACGAATTTCGACACTAGCTTGTCAGCTAGGTCGAATTCAGTAATCGGTAATTTTGTAATATGATCGGTAATTTTCCATGGTTTCTCCGATCAACACCAGAGGAATACCGGAGCAGTACCCTAACAAACGGTCAAAAACCGCGTGAGATCTTCCTTGTCCTCTCATCACCTTACACACACACAAACACACCACAGACACTAACATTCGCTACACCACCACACATGTCAGGAGCCTTGAGCTTGTCCCGGCTGAGGCGGTCCCCCGCTGGTGAGAGACACCTGGTTGGGGGAAACCTTCTAGGTGACGGTCGGTCGGCGCCGAATCTCACTATCTAGCGAGGGAAGATCGCCACCACCCTTCCGATGAAACAAAACATGCTCTACACCTATGGGACTCACGATCTCAGTAGTTGCCGCGGCCTGAATCACTAACAATCAATTAATCAATCAACGAGACGCGTGTTACTTACACGAGCGTCAAGGCACCGCTCGTGTGCAGGGACCGCAAGGGCTCTTTCCACGCGGTCCATCCCTTAGGGCGCACTGTGCGTCGCCTCATCGGACGGGATTCGCGGTGCGGGGCACGCTCCTTCATTTGCGCCCCGGAGAAGCAGCCATTAAAATTCCGCGAGGGCGCCACCCTCGCTTCCGCTGTTCCCACCACGCGGCGCCACCCCCGCGCCAACTTCGTCGCTTTACGCAGAGGGCAATTCGGCACAAGACAATGGCGCCCGCAGTAGCCCTGCTATCTAATGTCCAACCCCCCTCCTAACTCACTCTATTGTAAATGTCACATTTACCTAATATCATATCTCTGCGCTCGAATAAAACAATATATTTTATGTTAAAATAGATTAGTACTAACGATTTGTAAGAAATTATAAAACAATAACTAAGAAATGCGAAAGGAAAATTCACAGTTGTCTCCTCTATTATTTGAGTAGTAAACCTTCCTTTTGCGGTTCTCACACGCAACCAACCTTTGTAAATGAGATCTCTAATAAAAGAGAATTTCACGGAGAAATGACGAATTGCAATTTGACTTTAAAAAATATGAAGAATTTGTTTAAAAACCGCTTCTGAATGTTCATATAAAATTCAACCCGCACATCAGGATTTTTGAATCTATATAGTTAAATAACTCCTAAACAAAGCATTCTAGGGCCTTAAAAACTAAAATTTTGAGGCCAAAGGTATCAAAGAAACGTTCCTCATACCGTAATCTGCAGAATGAGATCTCTCTATTCTATTACATTCTTGCTGGTTGGAAGCTTCTCGACTCTACCCCACCTATTCAGAGCCTGTAGAATCTGCAAGTGTATGCGAAATTACTAATTACTCGATTTTCGATGCGACTGAATTGCACGGTGTACCTCTTTTCTTGATAATAAAGATAAAGAAGAATAGTTTGTATTGACAAGGGTGTATTATACTGTTATGAATTACAAGATGGCATATATAACAAGTGACGAAGGATAAGAGTGTCTTGAAGAATGAGTATGTTATTGATTCAATATTTTCGAATCAAGGAGGAAATATGTCTGGTTACTCTGGGTCAAAAGACGACTTTGTGAATGCCACAATCTCTACCTATTGAGAAATACTGAGTGGCTTCAAAGATATTCGACATATTTGCAGGATTGAAAAACAGAATGTACTCCCAGTCATGCCCCTTTCTGAGGATACAAATAAAAAGGTCCGGAGAACATATTTCTCAACCACATGTCTACAAATTTTGTCAGACAGAAAAAAAAATTAGTAAAATGGGTCGTGTCATATTCTATAAACACTTCTGACTGATTTCTAGACAAGTATTTTAGTTCTATTCTATTTTGTTCAGTATTTCGAGTTCAGTAGTTAATAATTTTTGGGTTTTAGGATACATTCTAACATCTCTGGTTTGCATTTAGGAAATGACAGTTACTACTATCTTCTCCCAATCCCTTCATATTTCCGCGGTAGTGTAAAAACAACATATTGTTAATATTATTGGATGAGTGAGTACTAACCATTTGTCACATATTATGGAAACTAACTGAAATATGAATGAAAAAATCGCCATATCTATTAGTACAATATTTTGCAAAATGTCTGGCCACTCTGGCTTCAAAGACAACTTATGAATGTCACAACCTGTACCAACTGAGTAATACTGAGAGGCTTCCAAGATATTCGACATATTTGAAGAAAACTTCCGGAGACATGCCCGCTCTGAGCATTCTTGTACAACGCATTAACTAGTAAGTAATGTGTTGTACTGAATTTTAGGATAATATTAATTTGTACGAATATTAAATAAAAGATATGTTGTCTTAAGCCTAATATGCATGGTCAAAACTACCACGTTCTGGCGAAATCGAGCAACATGTGTCTAGTTTAATCTCTATAAAATCTCTCTCTATATGTTTGATGAGAATTGTGAAGGTGAATGTGATAATGAAACATTGTAAAAATATCGTGTCTGATTACTTTGCTTGACTATTTTATAAATAACGTTATTAGTGTGAATACCGCAAATTACAGGCGCAAATGAAGTTCGTAATTTGTGACATGGAGCCAGTGTTGTTCTACACTGGCACATCACCTCCTTTCTTCGGCTTTGTATTTTAAAGGAATAATATTCTACATTCTGTCATTAAAATTCTCTTCTTTGAATCTCTTTTCCTTGCACTGATTCTTGTGGTCTCAGCTCCCAATTTTAAGTAGAATTACAGCAAAATATAATGCATTTCTAATTAATTATTAATTCACAGCAAAGAAGAATCAATTTAATCCAGGAGCCTTTAGGTTCTCTAATGAGGATGTTTTTCAAGAGAAGTCACTGAAAGAAGTAATTATGAACCCATTTCCCTATCAGGTTCAAATCAATCAAAAGAAGATTTAGAAATATCTAAACGTGATCGGATTTTGGCACAGAGCATGTGGCTGTATTTTCTGAAGTCAAGATGTTTTATCACAGAAGGGCTAAATACATTTTAGATCCTCAGGAATCCCTTTAAATGATAGATATGTTTTGAATGCTTTCTCTACGAGCTTTTGACGGTAAATTATCTTCATTGACATCGTGAGTACGCCGAGTGTTGCATGCGAGTGTAAAGTGTCAAGGCCCAGAGCGCCGCCGCCAGCAGAACCTCCTCCTCTGTAAGTGAGAAGCGCGTTTAACATAGGATATCTCCGCCCGTAACACTTTTCCGCAGTTGCTGCGGCGGCACGAGCGGACACAGCGCTCAACTCCCTCGTCATCGTTCGCAGCGGCTGGCTTGGAGGCGTGGTAGGGGCAGAAGCAGAAGTGGTGCCGCGGGTGGTAGCGGACGTGAAGGCGGAAGTGGGGGCATGGGCGAGGTGGAAGTCGGGGAAGGGATGGGCGGGGGAAGGGAGGGGGCGGGGGAAAGGAGGGCGGCGGAAAGGAGAGGGAGGGGCAAAGGAGGGGGCGGGGAGAGAGGTGGAAATGGAATCAGGGTCGCAGATACGTGATGGCAGGGGTGAGGTCGAGGCGGGATGAGGCGGCTGCGGGGCGGGGGGTAGTGGCTGGGGCGGGAGGTAGTGGCGCGGGCGGGGGCAGAGGCGGGGGCGGGGTTGAGGTCGGGCGCGGGCGCAGGGGCGACGACGGAGGTGGGGGTGGAAATGGGCACAGGGTTGGAGGCGGGGGCGAAGTTGGGGGCAGAGGCTGGGACGAGGTTGGTAGCGGAGGTGGGGACGAGGGCGGGGGCGGAGGTGGGGACGAGGGCGGGGGCGGAGGTGGGGATGAGGGCGGGTGAGGAGGCGGGGATGAGGGTGGGGACAAGGGTGGGGACGGGGGCGGGGGCACGAGGCGGGGGCGGGGCAGAGACGGAGGCAGGATCTTCGGAGAGGGTGGGAGCGGGCACGAGGATGGTGGTGGGGACGAGGGCGGGGGCGGAGTTGGGGACAGGTTCGGTGGCTGGGCGGTGGCGGGCGGGATGGCGCGGGTGCGGTGGCGTGCGCGCGGACGTGGGCGGCGGCTGGGACGGGGGCGGCGAGGAGCCGAGCGCCAGAAGAGCCGCCCGAGCGCGAACGCCTTGCCCTCCGCCGCCGCCGCCGCCGCCCGGAAATAATTCAGCAAATTAGGCGCCGCCTCCGCCGCGCCGCGGCGCTATCGGGGCGGCGGCGGCGGCGGCGGCCGCGGCGTCGTGCGGAGATAAATCCGCCGCTGTTTAGTATTCCTGCGAGAGGGTGTAATCTATAAAGTTGGCGAGAGGGCGGCAGATAAAAGAGCCGAGTCGCGGTGGGAGTCGGCGCTGGAGCGGCGTCGGCGGTCGCGGCGCCGCGCGCGGAGGCGGGCTGCTAATAACAAGGGACAACCGCCCCTTCGCTTTAACGCTATCATCGCATCGTCACTCCTGTTCGTTGGTTTGGTTGATTCGTGTTTCCGGGCGCGTCAACTACTTAGGTCATTAGCCCCATAAGTGTAGTGCGTGTTTTTTGTCGGGAGGTGGCGATGATCTTTTCCCCGCTGGCTGGCGAGATCTAGCGCCGACCTACCGTCGACTAGCGGGGTTTTCCCCTCAACCAGGTACGGGGCACCGCCCCAGCCCGTACAAGCTGTAATCTCCCGACCGGTCTCCCGGCGTCTGTGGTTGTATAGTGCATGTTAGTGTCCGTGTGTGCGTGTAAGAGCAGAGGATAAGACAAGGAAAAGGAAGAAAAGATCGCGCGTGGCCCGTGGCCCGTTTGTTAGGGTACTGCTCCGGCATTCGCCCGGTGTTGATCGGAGAAACCACGGAAAACTACCGATCAGAGCAGCCGGCCGCTTGAATTCTCCCCCAGACAGCGACTGAATTCGACCTAGCTGACAAGCTAGCGTCGAAAAACCTGCCGCCGTCGGGACTCGACCGCTCCCGCTCAGAGGGACTGCAGTGACATCAAGTTGATGCTGAGCCATCTCTCCCGGTTCGTCACTCCGGGAACTGAACGGGCTTTTGGAACTGATCTTCGCTGCTCGTTGACTGATTGACGATTCCGTGCGCGTCAACTGCTAAGCTCATTAGTCCCGTAAGTGTAGTGCTTTTTCCCCGCCTGGGGATGGCATTGATCTTCTGTTGCTGATGATGAGGTCCGGCGTCGACCTACCTGTCGGAATGCGTGGTTTCCCCCACCAGATATCGTTCATCAACGGGACACCGCCCCTGCTGGGACAAGTTCTAAGCTCCCGACTGGTTTCCCAGCACCTGTTGTAGTGAAGTGCATCTAAGTTTGGGTGTAAGTAAGGGGAATATATAAGTCAAGGAAGTGAAATGAAAGATCCCGCGCGGTCCATTGCCCGTGTATTAGGGTACTGTTCCGGCTTTCGCCCGGAGTTGATCGGGAAAACCACGGAAAACTAATGATCAGAAAAGCCGGCCGGTAGAATTCTCCTTCACACGTCAGGTAAATTCATGCTAGCTCTCCAGCTGCTGTCGAAAATTCTCGCGTTGTCGAAACTCGAACCTAGGACCTCTCGTCGATCATGGGCACTAAAATGACATTAGTTGACGCTTTGAACCACCTAAGCCGGTAGTGGAAACGAGGTTAACTTTCCACTGGACTGCTTACGAGTGTCTCTGACTCCTCTGAACGTCTATCCTAGGAACGCGGAATAGTCGGCGACTGGAGAATCATCCCCAGCGAATAGAAGGAAACCACTGTGCTGTGGGAGCCTGAGACCATGGGTTACAGCAGCACCGCAGCGTGGCTGCGGCGGCGACTGACGTCGTGCATTGCTTGTCACAAAGTCTGTCGAAGTCTCAAGCACTAGACTCGTCGCCGCCACCGCCACCACCACTCCATCACCACTACCACCACCACCAAAATTGATATTCCATTCCAAATCGATCTGGCTGATGTCACGGCTCCTTGAATTTGATGCCGTGATTTTCATTTTGGGGGGGGACTTTACATGATGTCCCTGAGATATTTTTAAAATTTTCAAAACAAATGCTCCACGTTTTTAATTAAATTTTGGTATTGGATAGTAAGAGGGATGTTTAAATTATGGTGCAGATCTCATGTTCGTTCAAAATTCTGATTTTCCGAAAATTGCAAAAGTTTAAACTTTTTCGGAGTTTTACGATTAAAGTATTAAATATTGAAATATTTTCCCTTAGTGAAATCTGTCCCTAAAGACAGATGTTTAAATGAATTTATGTACAATTTTTCGAAAATCTGAGTACCTTCGGCGTAATTTTGCGTGAAAATACGTGCGAGAAGATACGTGCTGTCTTAGCAACACTAGTGCTAAATGCAAACTGATGACTCTGTTTTTATATTATCCAGAAATTACTTGTTCAGTCACTTAACAATATAATCTAAATACTTTTAGGGCCTCATCTCTTGTTCTGCCCCGTTATGGAGTCAACAACCAAACCAACAAGGTCCATGAACAAAAGTGAAGAATGACGGCGGGAAACTTTATCAAGGAAATAAAACTACAAGGAAATTTCCGAATAGTCTAGTACTATGTATTTGCAAACGCTCACCCCCCCGCACGCCACAACGCTCGCTCCTACGTTGGCCCAACTCTCGCCTAGCACTTGCTCTCACGTTCGTTTCCCTTCACAGTTACCACGCTCGCTTCCGACGCTCCCTTCCCACTCTCCCTTCCACTCTCCCTTCCCACTCTCCCTTCCCACTCTCCCTTCCCACTCTCCCTTCCCACTCTCCCTTCCCACTCTCCCTTCCCACTCTCCCTTCCCACTCTCCCTTCCCACGCTCGCTTCCCACGCTCGCTTCCCACTCTCGCTTTCCACGCTCGCTTCCCACGCTCGCTTCCCACGCTCGCTTCCCACTCTCGCTTTCCACGCTCGCTTTCCACGCTCGCTTCCCACGCTCGCTTCCCACTCTCGCTTCCCACGCTCGCTTCCCACGCTCGCTTCCCCTTGCTCGCATCCCACGCTCGCATCTCAAGCTCGCTTCCCACTTTTGCTTCCCAAACTTTCCTCCACGCTCGCTTCCCGGCACGCTTCCACGCTCGCATCCTCAATCGTCCCCCTTTCGACCCCGCGGGGATGTCCTTACTACGCCTCTAGTTCCTATGCTTATGGCCACACCTGGCATGCTCTATATGCGGTGATTGCAATGCGACACAGCAACGATGGAATGAGAGGGGAGATAATCCCCTACAAAATTTACTGCGAATCTCTATGTCTAGGGCAAAGTTGCATCGATCGAGTGGCATTTAACCTTCAATGTCCAGAGGGGAAGAGCTACGGGTGCCCCCACGATACAGAGAGAGAACGTAGATGGGAACGATGATGGAGGAAGAGTGAGAAAAGACCCGAGACAAACATTGGACATAGAACTTCCTTTGAACTTTTAACAATGAAACGCGTTTGAATAATCGTTCGTAGAATGAGCCTTCAGTGATTCCCAAGGAATAAGATCGCTCAAACTGAATGCAGTCAATCACTGACTTCAATACCTGTTCTTGGAATTCATAAGTCAAAAGCAAGGAATTGTCCAAAAATGTTCCTCGTCAGAAATTGTGCTAGCAGAAGCTATTTTTGTAGAGCTTGTTCATTTTTCAACTGTTCTTTATAAAAACCACTTCGCTACAAAATGTCTTACACCTTAACTCCTTTATTACATGATAACCAATGGAAAAGTGCTACATTTTTACGGAAGCTAAAAGCTTGAAAAATTTCCTTAGCCGCCTTTGAAGGATAAATACATTTGGCGGAAGATAGAGGAAGATTCAGGAAAACGGATAGAGAGCACGGGGCATGAAAAAAGGAATAGGGTAAAATGAGTATCCCACGACGATAAAGGGAGAGAAAAAGCTCCTGTAAAATTGAAAAAGAGACGACGACGGAAAAGTCTATGTAAGTCGGCAGATTTGGGAAGAAACAAGGAATATAGGTTTAAAAAGGCAGGAAAAAGAAACATGAACGAAAAATTGAACAAAAAGAGCTTTGTAATGGTATGAAAAACAGGACAACTAGAGTACACATCAGTTACGACAGATTAAACCAGATAGATTGGAATAATCTTCAGAATTTAAAGATTGTATCACAGTGTGTCCTAGGTGATTCTTATTGTAGAGCAGGCCCAAAGAGCTCCTTTCCTTCTTTCTGGAATTACAGTTGACTTACATTTTGCTGGCATTAGTAGCTTATTAAGGCTAAGCCCTTATGCATTGGTGCGTGCTTTCCTGAATGCCTTGGGAAGAAATTAGTAACGGAGCGCAGGCTGAGGTGGAAGCGATGCGAACCTGCACTCAGCGTTTGTCGGCGCGGTGGCTTCCGTGAGCATGAGGACGGAGCGGCGTTCACAGACAGCATGCGAGGGGTCTGGCAACCCCCTCGCCCTTGTCCACGTCCACCCCTTCCCCATCCCTCCCCAGGTCCCTGCCCAAACCCCCTGCCCGAGATCCCGTCTAAGCCCTCCCGAGCTACCTACGAGCTCCCGCCCAAGTCCTTGCCCAATCCCCCTACCTAAGTCCCCGCCCACGCCCACACCCACGTCGAGCCCCGCCCAAGTCCCCGCTCAATCCCCCTGCCCAAGTCCTCGCCCACGCCCTTTACCCGCCCACGCTCACTCCTAAACTGAACCCCACCCAAGTCCCCGCCTTCGCCCTACTCACGCCCGCACCGAGCCCTCGTCCATATCTCTGCCCAATCCCCCTGCCCAAGTCCGCCCACGCCCTCTCCTGCCCACGCTAACGCCGATCTCCCGCTCAAGTCCTCACCCAATCCCCCAGCCCAGTCCCCCTACTTAAGTCTCCCCTTCGCCCTCCCTCGCCCTCGCCCACAGCCACACCGAGCTCCGCCCATGTCCCCGCCCAATCTCCCAGCTGAATACCCCAGCCCAATCCCCCTACCAAAGTCCCCGCACACACGCACGCGGCGCCCCGCTCATGTCCCCGCCCAATCCCCCAGCAGAATCCTCCAGCCCAATCCCCCTACCCAAGTCAACCCCACGTCTTCCCCCGCCCACGCCCACACCCACGACGAGCCCCGCCCGAATCGCCGCTCAATCCCCTTGCCCAAGTCCCTCACCCTTAAACCCGTCGATCTCTCGGCCAAGCCCTCACAAGCACTCACCTGCAACCCCGCCAGTACCTCCGCGCGAGCCCGCGCACTCTCTCCCGGCCGCGCCTTCGCCCACGCCACCGTCCCCTCCCGCGCCCTCCCCGCCGGCGGCGCACGCGACGCGCCGCACAAAGCCCAGCCCTTCTTTCCAACGCCGCCCCCACCGCCGCGTCATTAAGTTGGCAACGCCGGGAGCGTGCCGGCGCTGTTGCCGCGTGCACGCGCGTCACGCGAGCGTGGCGGCCGACGGGGCCCGCTGCGGCGAGGGCGAGGGAGACCGGTTCGATACCGGGCGGTGCGAGCCAGCCGCCCTTCAGGCACACGGCGCCGCCCGCGCCGCCCTGCCCCCGCTGCGCACGACACCGCCCAGCCGCCGCCGCCGCCGGCCCCGGGCGACACACGGCCGCGACAGCCGCTGTGCAATTGCTTGTGGCAGGGGAGTTGACGTTTGCCACCCCGCTCTTCCTCTAGCTACCGGTATATCTATCCAAATCCATTATTAAATTTGAGAAATGGTACAACAAAAGTGATGAGAAAGTTTACTGTCTTCATCAAATAATAAAAAAAAGCGGCAACGAGTTGCCAGTATAACTCACAGAAACTTTGCCTCGTGGTGTTGTTAACGTCAAAAATAAATAAAAGATTCGACTCAACTGTCATGGCGAAAAACAATATGAACTAAAATATAATATAATCAAACTTATATAAACAACATTTTTGGTTACAGTGAGTGCAGATCAATCAATAAAAACAAGCAAAGTCACATAATAAATCAGACATTCGTGGACTAGAGACGGACTGGGACGTCTCAGGGCAGCATCTGCTGCCAATGCAGCGTCTGTGGCCGGGAGGTCCTAGTGTTCGAATCCTGACGACGGTGGATTTTCGTCTCTAGCTAGAGAGCTGGGTTGAATGCTGTCGCTTTCTGGAGGATCGTTCAAGCGGCTGGCTGCTCTGATGGATAGTTTTTAGCAGTACTCTAACGAACGTAAAGGACAGCGTGAGATCTTTTCTTCCTCATTATTGTCCTCTCCTATCCTTTTACCCTCCTACACGCACTATTCCGACAAATATGTTGAGTGATCAAGTGGCAGCGTAGAGTTTTAACCACCTTAGGCGGATTCATCTGGTGGAGATACCTAGCATTGATCACAGACGGACGTTTTGCCGTCAACCGATTTTTCGGTGTCAATAACCCAAAAATTTGGATTCTGGCTACACCATGCGCTAGAGGATTTTTTTTCTAAATTTAGCAATGAGATTTATCCACTATTGCGTTACCCAGGATCGACAATAAGAGTTTGCAGAAAATTCGCCGTTTTCCGGCATACGATGAAATAACTTTCTCTTCTTACGAAGTACTTCGTAAGATGAGAAAGTACAAATGTGAACAGGGAACATGCGCAGAAAGAACAATGCAAAGAAGTTAGTTAATGCCTTATTTTACGTGGCGAGACTCGGGCCTTTAGGCCACGTCTGACCACGCAAATTTTGCTACGCTCCTTTCACCCACCAGCGGAGAAAGAAGGTGTCATCTCGTAGGATGAAACAGGCGATTTTAATTTAGCTCACAGGCTTCTTTTAGGCTTACAGATCTTTTAGATGAAGAAAATCTGCTACATGGGACAGCCGAATTTATTTCTCCTCCGAAGGAAGGCGTACGAAGGATTTTTCGCCCTTAAAAATCCATTGCTTCGATCGGGTTTGAATCCGCAAACTTTGGTACAAAAAGTCCGTTACGCTAACCGACCGTCCGGTGCGCTACCCGAGAAATCATCTTAATATCTCTCTAGAGCAGGGATGTCCAACTTAGAAGGGCTTATAGGCCACAAATTCTAGTTAAGCCGCAGGCCGCACTGTAATGTAAAGGTTTTTACCCTAACCACTGAGATTATACTGAAACAAATTTATGTTAGATACGACTTTTATTCGACATATTTAATGATAAACGTACGTACAACGAGCAAATTAATATATTATCGAATAAAAATAACATGTACTGTGCAATTGTGTTGTATTTAGTTGGTATAATAAAATGTTTCAAATCAGTCTCGGGCCACAAATTGGAAAGCCTTGTTCTAGAGTTAAACGAACGTCATCATCGAATTCTATTGCCCCGGAAGAGCTAGATATGACTCAGTGATCAACTGCGATCGTCAAAGCAGCTCCACCGCAAGAAATGCTATTCCGAATAGATGCGCCAACCCTCTGGTGCTGTATCACTCAAACGAGAGCCGGCGCACTTCATTGCGTAGAACGAAGGCAGTCGTTCCAAGGTGCTCGCCACATTTCCAAAGTAACTGCTTTTCTCGGTTTACAACCCACGAATATCTTAAACCCACGATGAAGTAAAGAACATTTAAAGCACTTGCAGCAAACGGTGATTTAATCAAAGACATAAAGAACAGAGAATTTACATTTTGTGGGCTCGTTTACAGAAAGGACGGAAGCGAAAGAGAATGGAAAAGAAGAGCGAGACGAGACCAAAATTTGGAAAAAAGTTGAGTGAAATGGAAATTCAAGACACTTAATATTATAGATACAAATAAATAAAAAAGCTTTGCAATGAGCAAAATTCCGAATGTACATGGGAATAAAAATACCATGAATAATGCTGCAAGAAAATACTTTAATATAATACTTTGAGAAGAACGTTCACTCAAACATACTAGTCACTAATTTTGAATTTACAAACATTTACACCTCAGTGTCTCCTACAGTCAAACCAAAGACTTCTGTCCTCTTAACAACCTAAGTTCTGACCCCGAGTGCCACTGATTTGAGGTTAGTTTTGTAACATTAAGTTTATGAAGCAGAGAACGATGTCGCTGTTTGGCAGTTATTGAGCCATGGGGAATTATGTGGTTTGCAATTTTAATGCTTCATGCAGTGTATGCTCGTCATCCAAAAATTATTTAGTTCAAAGGAAAGAAATAATTTTGAGTGGAGGATTCCCAACTACATTCTACATTACAGAAGGTAATATTGTTGAAAGTGGACACAGAGTGAATATTATTAAGAAGAAAAGTATTTTGTTGCCGATATTGTTAAGGAAGGTTATTACATGTTTTGATATCTATTCAATATGCTGCGAGGAAAATGATTTCAAACAGAGTGAATCGTGAAAGGCTCTGCAATCAAAGGAAATGTCGATGAAAAAATTACAATAGGTGGATGCTCGCAAAAAATAAAAAAGCCAATAGCTAGAACTTTTCTCTCTTCAAAACATTTTCTCTCTCTTGAAATATTTTACTGCTTTTGTACCTAATACCCGAGTTATAAATAAATAAAACGCTCTCAGATCACCTTCAATTTTTTGCAGATGTTTATTTTCTTCCAAAAAACTCGCCGTCAGAAGGTTTGGTGACTTCCAGAGGGCCGTGCCAAGTAATCGGACTGTTTTCGCTCGGAGAATCAATATAATTACAAAATATTAGCGAACCAGCCTGCCACTGGTAAGAAAAACTGACATTTATCATAAATTTGTTCAAATCAATTGCAGACATAAATAAATCCAGCTGTAACTCTGTACGTGTTTCACAGTTTCCCCTCCGGGGAGACTGTATTGGACATTGAAATTATATGTTCCATCAAGACCTGCAAATAATGCAGAATAATAATTCAAACTTACCTGAAAATATTACATCTCAAAATTTGTTATCACAAGATATAATATATCAGTCACAAAATGCTTCTCTTCAATCAACATCGAATGCTGTCAATGTACCTCAAGCTACTCTCGGATTGATAGAAATGCAAACGGACAACCAGCCTCCCTTCATTTACACAGACATTTCGTATAATGCAAATAGAAGCCAGCCTCCTATACAAGAAACAAATCCAGCCAAACGTCAAAAGTCATTGCCTCAAGATGTGATACATCAACCTCAAAATTCTTCTCTGCAATCAACATCTTCTACTACCATCAATGTTCTTCAAGCTGCTCCCGGATTAGAAGAAATGCCACCTAATAACCAATCTTCCACAACCTTTACACACACTTCAGGTAATACAAATAATCAACCTCCTCTTCAAGAAGCAAATTCAGCCAAACGTCAAAAACAATGTAAACCAACCTATTCAATTCCAACATACTCCAGATACGACATCTTGAATGAAACTGCCGATCCTGATAACGAACTCTCTAACTCTGAAGTGAAAATTCCACCGTTTACAGTGATTGGAAAAAATTACCAGCTATTAATACAAGATATATCAAAAATTGTGCAACATGAATACACCACTAAGTCTCGCAAAAATGAAATAAAAATACAGTTCACATCTATTGACGACTTTAGGAACTTTCGCAAATTTAGTGAATCAAACAACATTCAATTTTATACATATCAAGATCCATCAAAAAAGTGTTTCCCTGTGATGCTTAAAAACATTCCTGCTTCAATTTCAGAAATAGACATTTATAATGAACTATTTAGGTTACAATATCCCATAATCAGTGTTAGAAGACTTTACGACAAATCCAGAAAACCTCTTCAAACGTGTGCTTTAGACCTACAAAACTCCAAAGAAGGTAAAGAAATTCTACACCTGAAAACCTTATTTCATTGCTTAGTGAATATTCAACCAAGAACTCAACGTTCTTCACCCATACAATGTAAAAACTGTCAACGATTTGATCACTCACAGGCAAACTGTCGTTTAACTCCCAGATGTGTCAAATGTAATCAGAATCACCACTATTCTCTTTGCAACAAACCTCAAAATGCACTTCCGATTTGTGTTAACTGTAACCAGAATCACACTGCTAATTATAGAGGATGCCCTTTTTTTAAACAAGCACTTAACAACAAAACTTCTAAATTCAATAATACTTCACAAGAGACCATACATAATTTGGAAAATACAAATACACAGCCTAAAACCTTCACATTCCACAACACAGACTTTCCCCCACTTCAGAAACCACCTAATGCCTGGTCAAATACATATTCCAACACAGCTCGCAATTCTCAAAATATTAATAACATTAACACTTCTTCATTAAATATCTCACAATTAATTACCACAATAGTTACGCAAGTTATATCTTCACTAATACCACAAATTCAACAAATCATAGAATCACTTCTGAACAAACAAAATGTCTAAGAAAACTAACAGCATAACACTGCTCAATTGGAATGCCAACGGAATTAAAAGGCAACATCAATTATTTGAACATTTTCTTTATTCCCACAACATCCAAATAGCATGTATCACAGAAACGCATCTCATCCCCAATGAAAAATTTTATTTACATGGATATAAAATATACAGATATGACAGAATTGACAATATAGCATCGGGTGGCGTAGCTATTATTATTTCTTCCAAACTCAAATCTTTTCTTATAAATACACCTATCACTCCCTCCCTCGAATTCATTACAATAATAATCAATATCAATCAAATCCATTACCACCTTACCGTTGCGTATAAGCCTCCGAAGTATAATTTCCCGCTGACATATTTTAAAAGCATATTTAACAATACAACAGATAAAATCATACTGCTCGGAGATCTAAATTGTAAAAATCAAATCTGGGGAAGTCTTAATAATAATCCAAATGGTATAAAATTACACAAATTTATTGCTAATCATAATCTTCAAATTCATGCCCCTAATGAACCCACGTATTATTCATATAATGAAAATATCATCCCAGATATTTTAGATATACTAATCACACAAAACATAAACCTTCCAATTACTCAAAACGTATTACCTGAGCTTGATTCAGATCATTATCCAGTTATTATAAACATTTATTTCAACTCTCATATCACCTATTCTAACTCTTCTCCTATATTCCAAAAAGTAAATTGGAATAAATTTACATTAAATATTGAAAACAGCATTCAATTCCCCACAAATATATTATCAACTCATGACATAGACTCGTACATCACTTATTTCACGGATGCAATAAATCATAATTTACACATAAGTTCTAAATATATACCAAAAACTAATTTCGTAAATTATAAACCTCTACCTTTACCTATTATTAACCTTATTAAAACTAAGCACTCCCTAAGACGATTCTGGCAACAAACCAGGCGTAAAGATATTAAAACTAAACTAAACAAAATATCTAGGATTATAAAATCTAAACTGGAACAACATAAATTCAATGAATACAAAAACTTTATTAAACAAATTCATCCCCAATCAAAAAAGCTCTGGTCAACTCTTAAAAGAATCTGTAAAGAAAAAACATCTATTCCAATCCTTAAGCAACATTCCACTGCAGCAATAAATGACTATGACAAAACTCAATTACTAGGTCTTCATTTCCAAAATACGTTTACTCCTAATTCAACTACTAATATTCACTTTTACAATCTTGTTAGCAATTTTCTCTCTCTTCCAAATTTTAATGTTCCCCAAAATATTGATTATATTTCCCCTTCTGAAATTCATTCAATTATTAAAACACTAAAAACTCGCAAATCTCCAGGATTGGATACTATCAATAATCAGACACTCAAGTCACTTGGTAAAAGATCAATTGCTGCTTTTACTTCTATTCTAAATTCCGCATTGAGATTTAATTACTTTCCAACTACCTGGAAAACAGCAATCGTACTTCCCTTTTGTAAACCACAAAAAGATCCTAGAAACCCATCAAACTACCGACCTATTAGTTTACTTTCCTCTCTTTCCAAGATATTTGAAACCCTTATACATCACAGATTATTACACTTCACTACAATTAACAAAATTATTCCTCCCACTCAATTTGGCTTCACTCATCAGCATGCAACTACTCATCAACTTTTAAGGCTAACAGAACATATTGAAAACTCCTTTCACCTAAAACAGCATACTATTGTATTATTACTGGATATCGAAAAAGCATTCGACAAAATTTGGCATCATGGTCTTATTTATAAATTATTCCAAATTGGAATTCCTACTTATTTGTTCAAAATAATTCAAAATTTTCTTTCTAATCGCACTTTTCGTGTCAAAATTAATTCCTCTTTTTCTCAACTATTTTCAATTGGCGCGGGCGTGCCCCAAGGGTCCTGTCTATCTCCTCTTCTTTTTAACATCTATCTCTCTGACATTCCCAACTTTACGTACTCAGAATTAGCCCTTTTTGTTGATGATACTGCATTCTTCATTAGTCATAAAAATTTAACAACTGCCAAAAATAGACTACAATCCGACCTTCTGCTTTATACAAATTGGACTTCTAAATGGCAGATTAAAATTAACATGAATAAATGTCAAGCTAAAATCTTCACACTCTGTAAACCAATCATCCCTGCAGAAATATTAATTCTTGATCAAGCTATACCCTGGATATCACCCAACACACCTATTAAATATCTTGGACTCCTCTTAGACACTAAACTTAAATGGAATGCTCATATTAAAAACATTATACATAAAACTAACAATAAAATTTATAAATTACACTCCCTCATTAATTATAAATCTCCTATAAACATTCACTCAGCAAAATTAATATATACCACAATTATTCGTCCTACCCTTACTTATGCTTGCCCCATCTGGTCCAATGCTGCCAAAACCCATATTAATAAATTACAAATTCTCCAAAATAAATTCATCAGGAAAATATTTCACGCACCCTGGTATATTCCCAACTCTCAACTCCATAATGAACTGAAAATTGACACTATCAACTCCCTAATTCGTTCACAAAGCCTTAAATTTTTCAACTCCTTAGATGACTTACAACAGACCCGCACTTTCAATTTAGGTCAAACATATCATTTTCCTCGACGTATACTATCAAAATTTCCTAAAGATATATTTCATCCACCATAATTACTACATTTACAACATATTATCCTTCTATTCAAAATCTTTTTTACAAACTTCTTTTTTTTTTCATAGCATAACCTTTTCAAAAATTTAATTGTTAATAATTCCTACTACAGGTTCCAGTGAGTATCAAATCGCCAGTTATTTGTTTGTAATGTCCTAACCCCTGAAAGACAAATATGTCGAACAGGTAGAAATAAATTCAAAAAAAAAAAAAAAAAAAGAAGGTTTGGACATGACCAACCGGATTCGTCAAAAGATATTCAACGGGAGAATTTATCTCTTATTCCAAGGAAATAGAACAAGAGTCTAAAAATACATTTGTAAACGCAATTAGAAAGAGAAACAGCGGTGGTATATCACATTGCTTTTCCTAGAGAACTACACAAACATCCATTTGTTTTTACCACCCAACTGAATCGCATTTTGGTTTTCTGAACACGAGAAGAAAACAATGATATTTAAAAGCGACGCGCAAACAATTATCGGAGGAAATCTAGAGACAGAGATTTCGTTTCACATGGAGGAGGACGTTTGAGCAAATAATGCTATTTGGAATTCTAAATATGCATCATGATGGAGATCTGAAGAGAAGAGGAGCAGTAATATTCTTGATTGGATATGGCCTGAAAAACAGACCCGAGATTCCATTTTATTTTCAAAAGACTGAAAGATTTCATGAGATTTACGGAGATTCCATTATATTCTTCAACGAGCGTAGAATGACATCTATTATTCACGAGTTGATGTTTACGACACGAGCGACGTGGGAACGAGTGTCAGAATTTCTACGAGTGAATAATAGTCGTTCTACGCTAGTAAAATACTATACTTTCTCTACGACTTTGAAATTGATGTTTTAAAACTACGAAACGGGCGCCCTAACCTTTACAGAACTGCTACAGAACACTCAATGTTCTCTGACCCTAACAAACACCAACTCGCATATTGTTTCGTGGTTCATCTGTCTTACTGCAGTTCCGACCTGCGGCGGCAGAGGACACAACGCCTCTGTCGGTGACTGCGAGAGCCCTCTCTCGTGTATATAATGAACCAAGACGAACGTTACTGGCCGACAGCCGTGCGGTAATAATATCCTCGCATGGCTTGTGGAATCATCATTTTTGCAGACGATGACGTACAGAATATATCCTCGTATATTCTGGAGAAGTCGTAGAGAAAATATATTCTTGCATTTCCTGTGGCCCTTCAAGCTCGTGTTCTTTCTGATTTAATGTTAGTTATATATCTGGTGTGAATTTTGTTCTATGACAGACAGTTCAGAAATGAGTGTCTATAAAGAAAAGAGCTAATCAACACAAGTCTTTTTAAGGAAGGCCAAAGAGTTCTCGTTAGAAAATTAACAGGAGTTTCTCTAATGCCGTAAAATAGTCGGAGTAGAAAAACATCGGAAACTAAAATTAAAAGTGTGTCTAAGGGACTGGGAATATTCTTTACGAGCCCGTTACATGCCCATTCCAACTGTTCGAAGAAAGCCTCCAGATAATTGATTAGTGATTTAGGGCGCGTCAACTACTACGGTCTTTATTCCCGTAAATTCAGCACTTGTTTTCATTACTGGAGGCGGCGGTGCTCTTCCCCTGATTGATGGCGAGACCTTCTGTCGGCTAGCGGGGATTTTCCCAACCAGGTATCTCCCAGCAACGAGGCACCGCCCCAGCCGCGACAAGCTTTCAGCTCCCGGTTGGTCTCCTGACAAATGTGGTAGAGTTATGAATGTGAGTGTGTGTGTGTGTGTGTGTACCAACATACAGCAGTATTTGCATGGTGTTGATCGAAGAAACGAGTGTCGATCAGAGAATCGAAAATCCTGCCACTATCGGGACTCGAACCCCAGGACCTCCCAATCACAGGCACTGCAGTGACGTCCGTTTATGCCATGAGCTACCTTCGCCGGTAAGGAGGAGGTCGAGAGAGCGTATGTAATAAAAGAAAAACGGAAAGAAAAACGACAAACCATTAAGACTTCTGACAGCGGTAGTCAGAGTGACATGTGCACTTGCCACTGCTGCCTGTTGGCAGTGAAATGCAGTGCGTTGTACATGCGAACGATACGAGCAGCGGATAAGCTCTGCTACAACACTCAGTCGTCACATTCACTCTACGCACGCGAGGGCAAGAAAGGTCAACGAGCAGAAAAGCGCACTCAAGAAAGCTTTTGAAGCGGCTGCTACGCGGTCATTTTTCTCCGTTCCCCACCACATTAACCTGAAACTCACATTACCTTTTGTACAATAAAAAAGCATACGTTGAGTTGTACGAGCAAGTACTTTCCAAGCTTGAAATACTGGGGTGAAAATATAATACGCGTGATCTACATTGCACTTGAATAAGTAGAATACCTCGCAACCGCATTCTGTGATCATAATATTCACGATATGTGTGGCATTGTTATTAAATTTAATGTTCAGAAACAATGTTCCTTTAAACTAACTTTCACTAACTAATGTTCAGAAAAAATGTTCCTTTAACAAAACTGAGGCCCACAGCCGCCTCTGATAGCACTGAAGATGGCTGCAATGCGGCCGAAAAAGCTTTATGCCACAATAAACTGTTACGATGGGGAGCCTACATCTAATATTGATTTCGATGATAGCATCGTAAATGCCACACCATTTCCTACTATGTGTAATTGCGCTGACTGCCATTCAAGGAACTCTTCGGACTTTAATAATAATAATAATAATAATAATAATATGAAATAATAATAAAAACTAGCCAGGATGCACGAAACTGAAGCAAACATGAGAGTGTCGGGGCGTATAGTGTATGCCCCACACGAGCTGCCTACGGGCGCCACGCGCACAGAGGGCCAGAGGACACGGGGCGGCGGCCTCGGGGCAGGGCTTTTAAGGGCGCGGAATCTCTGCACAAACCCCGCCGCCCTCGCCCTCGCAGGGGATTTTAATAAAGCGGCGTCCGCGGCGGCGGCGAGTGGACGCGCGAAAAGCGGAGCGAATTCCAGAATTAAAATTCCTGCGCCGCCGCGCGCTCGGACCGGCGACCGGCCGGGCGGCGCTGGGCGGGGCGAGGAAGGCCAGGGCAAGTGTGGCAGGGCGGGCCGGAGCGGAGCGGGGCGGAGCGGAGCGGAGCGGAGCGTAGCGGGGTGGAGCGGGACGGGGCGGGGCCAGGAAGGCCAGGGCAAGTGAGGCAGGGCGGGCGGAGCGAGGCGGGGAGGGGCGGAGCGGGGCGGAGCGAGGCGGGGCGGAGCGGAGCGCGGCGGAGCGGGGCAGAGCGGGGAGGAGCGGGGCGGAGCGAGGCGGAGCGGGGCGGAGCGGGGCGGAGCGGGGCGGAGGCCAGGGCAAGGGAGGCGGGACGGAGCGGGACAGGTCGAGGCGAGGCGAGTAGGGGCAAGGCAGCGTGGGGCGCGGCAGGGCGGGGAGAGGCAGGGTGGGGCGGGGGAGGCAGTACGGGGAGAGGCGGGGTGTGGAGGAGCGGGGAGGAGCGCGGTGTGGCGAGGCGAAGCGGGGCGGGGCGGAGTGGGGTGGGGTGGGTGGGGCGGAGCGGGGCGGGGCGAGGAATGGTGTGACGATGCGGGGTGGGGCGAGGAAAGGCTGGGTGGGCGGGGGAGACTGAGCAGGGGCAGTAGGATAGATAGGCAGTAGGATAGATTGAGGCAAGGAAGAGCGGAGCGGGGTAGATCAGGACGGAGAAGACCCGGCGATGCTCAGGACGTGGCAGAATGGAGCAAAGCGCTGCGGGCAGGGGAATCGCGTGGAAGGAAAGGATGACCAGTTTTAGAGAAGAGGAGCAGTGCAGGGCAGGGTGGTGCGGGACAGATCGAGATGGGGCAAAGAGGGGAAAAGCGGGATGGAGAATAACGGGACGGGACAGAGCGGGATGGAGAAGAACGGGGCAAGGCAGAGCGCGATGAGAACGAGAATCAGACCCTTCCCGGTGCGGGATGGGACGGGGCGGGCAGGCCGGGGCAGGGCGGGCGAGGCGGGCCGTTGGGGGCGGGGAGTTGCGGTCGGGGCGGGACGAGGAATAGAGACACGGGCAATGGAGAGACAGGTTGGGTAGAGAGCTGGTGGAACGAAAAAAAGAGAGAGGCGGGGCTCAGGGTTGGGTAGAGCGGGGCTGACAGATTCGGTGCCGGCGAACAGCAAAAGCCGGAAGTAAGAGGAGGCGGGCGGTTAAGCAGAGTGATTAGGCAGGTAGCAGAAGGGCTGCACATGGTGGCGCGAGGAGGGGCGGGTGAGCTATTTGGATGACGGGGGTTCACCGTACGCTCTTGATTCAGCTCGCCTCGTGGTTCAAGTGAGAAGACGTCTTCATCCGATCGCTGTTGAACGCGCCCGTAATACATCTTGTGACCAGCACTGGATCAGCTTCTCTGGCAGTGAACAGAAGACGCCAGCTGTGGCTCAACACTCATTCCATAAATGCATTGTCCTTATGTAAATTTATACGAAATACACCTCCATTAAACGGTTTTTATTGTTGGGTTAGCGTATAGTATGCGTAAATTTCAACAAATCCATTGCATTTTTCTATTTTAAATAAAAATGACAAATTGTCCTCTACTTGTCTATTTTGTAAGTGTTGTGAAGTTTCATTGTCAGATTTTAGTTGTAGTATTTAATCGCAACGGCAATGGTAGATATGGTAGATACGAACATTCAATGCGGAGTTACGACTGTAGATTTTTTTCTCTTAATGTAATTTAATGTTTAGTGAATCAGTTTTTATTATTATCATTATTTTACTATAATATTTATTATTTTACCATTATTATTATTACTATAAATATAAATTATATATATATATATATTATTACTATATAATTTGTTAGTTACATTACCTTATTATTATCATTATTATTATGTTACTGACAGACTGTGCTTTTTATGTTTTTGTAAAAAGCTGCCACCGGGTTATACCCAATTGCAGTTTAAATAATTTTTTATCTTAATTTATGTTTGAATGCAGAACACTTTCTTCTGAGAGCATATATAAAGAACCACTTTTCGCTCAACAAACGTGACATAAAGGCAGCCACCATGTCGTAGTCCATTCATGCTCCTCCCGCTGGCCATCAGAATGCCAACGCCTGTGGGTGCTCGGCCGGTCTCCCTCGTGGAAGCGAATGAGCGCCAGTTTGTGACTCGGCTGTCTTGCAAGGGGAGCAGTGTTCCGCAGCAAGAGCAAAAGCCAACTATGGGCACCAATAGCATCCCAAATGCTTTAAACAGAATTCGCCGCTCACTAATTAACTGAGAATAAATAGGAAAAAAAACTGCCACAAGGATAAATTCACAAGATATTTACAACTGACAGGAAAACTCTGGTAGTAAAACGAAACTACCACTGGTGATAGGGGAGGAAATTCTTGAAAAAATAGATAGATAACCATTATTTATGCATTAATAATTGTTGTTTGCAGTAATGTATACAGTTCACTGGTTATTTTAACTACCATTACAATTTTAGTGAATCCGGTTTGACTTAGTTAATGCTGGTGTCTATAAAGCTCCAAATTGGTCCGCTGTTAATTTTAATGTTTAGTACTGGCGAGTAACAATTTTTATCTGAAAGAGCATCCACGACTTTTGGAATTGTGCTGGTTTTAACAATACCAGCAGTAACTAAAATGTCTGGGCTACCTTTTTGGGTGTTTTAGTACCTATGTCTGAAAGCTTCAAACTTTTTATGGCTCATACTTTCTTTTATTATTTACGTATATTAGTATTATTATGATTAGTAGGACTAGTAGTAGTATTGTTATTATTGTTACGTTTAAGTGTATCTGTGATTTTTGAAATTGTTGGTGTTTTAAACCAAGTACCCAGATGCCTTTAAAATCCTCTTGTCAAATAATCGTGTTGAATCCACACAAAGTCAATTATACTACATTGACGAAACTTTGGCAATAAAACCAACTCAAGCAATTAGCTGAATATTTGTTCCAGTCATGTCCTATGGATCTTCGAGGCCATTTTTTACTACTTTATATCATATTTGTCAGCAGAAGCAAAATAATGCAGAAAAAGTTAAAACAAATCATGCAAGAGACCTACTTTTATGCAGAAGCGTAACACACGCCCCACAAATAAATGTCTATATACCCCACTATTTCAAAGTAATTTGTAGTAGTTCCCATGTCGCAGTGAAAATAGAAAACTTTCATGTTTTTAATTCCCAGATTCCATCGCAACATTTAATCAAGCGAAGTGTCACCCAAACCATTTCTTACAAACTTTGCAAGATGGATTTACACTCCACGAGACAGCTGGCAAATTAATCAAAACATTCCGTCTTCAACAAAGAAGAGCGCGCACTGTCTTTGAATTCACTCAATCTTATTATGCTCCGAATGATATAAGACTATTAACAAAGAACATTTACCTCCTCTTCAGCAAGATGAATATTCTGCAAAATTCCGAATCGACTTCCCGAGGGAGCCGCGGAAAACCGGCAAGAAGAAAAATCTCCGCCGCCGAGTGACGGCGGAAGAAACAGGAAGCAGAAGAAGAAATGGAATTATTTCGCTCGCGTGATGGATTGCGTTTCATAAACTTGGGCCAAAAGCGCCGCGAAGAGATTACGGCCCGGCGGAAGGGCGAGCGGGCGACCTCGCGACTGGGTGTGCCGCAAGGGGCTGGAATGCGTCTCCTTAGTGACGTCTCCTGCCGCCAGACGTCGCGCAGGGCGGGCGCAGCGACAGCCCCGCCCTCTGGACAAGGTCCCCGAGGACCCGGTAAGTAATCACCAGGGCTCCACGGGTCACGCATCTGCACAGTTGCTCCAAGACGTACAGCTACGTTTACGTATTAAATTGAATTAAATCTCCTGCACGACATTTCGTCGTGGATTTGGACATGTTGTAATTTATATTTTTAGTTTCTGACTATATTTTCAATTATATCAATAAGTTGGTCCATCATTTAAAAGACAGAAAAATCTTGAAATAACAGTTTATATATTAAATAAAATACATATTCTCACAACGTTTCGGAAATAACAGGTTTCCATCATCAGGTGATAAAACTTTGTCACATGAAAAATATATAAACTGTTATTTCCAGATTTTTCTGTTAATATTGTAATTGTTTTTGTTTTGCAAGGGTCGGGTATTGAGCTGACGTATTTAAAATACTTTAAAAGGTTGCGATATCTGTGTGACTATAGGCATTAAAGATTAGGTCAACATCCTCTTAATAACATGTTATATCGTGGAAGGTGGCGGCGTTCCTTGTCTGCTGGAACGTAAAACCTAGCTCTGAGCTAGACATCTGTGTGGTTTCTTTCCTCCAGCTCTTTCCCCAAGTGGGACACTGCCTCAGCCGAGTCAATTGCCTCACTGTCGAAATGTGAGGTAGGTTAAGTAAGTAAAAGTGAGTGTGTGAAAGGCGACAGGAGGAGTAAAGAATGAGGTATGGAAGACAGCCTGCGGTCCGTTGCATGCTTGTTAGGGAATTGTTTGGTCAATCACCTGGTATTGATCGGAGAAGAAACGGAAAACTATCTATTGGAGTAACTTATCGCTTCATGTTTCCTCCACACAATGGTTGAAATTAACCCAGCTATGAAGCGAGTGTCAAAAATTCGCCGCTTTCGAGTCTCAAATCCTATTGTATTCCCATTAACAATTCAGTATTCTTGTGATCTATCACGCATGCTGGTTCTGTTATACCTAACTCCGAATACAAGAAAAGGAACGATATATAAATGTGATGTTCGAAAGAATATCCACTCATGATTACTCTGTTAGGAAGGTGTAAATAAATTTTATTAGCAAATGATGGTTAGAAAAACACACAATTATCTATTTTAATATTTCTCTCGGTATTCTAATTAATCTTGATATAAAGGTGTAAATGAAAAATATTACATTATGCTTCGTCTTAGTTGTTAAATTAAGAGGTGGAAATTAAAAGCTTTTCCGACCTCATCATTACTTTGTTGACGATGCTCAACAGAAGATAAGTGCTGGTTAAAGTGGCGACATGGCGGAGAGAAGAGCTTTTGAGATTGCGAAGTAGCGTCAGGGAAACTTTTAAATAAATTAAAAACTAAAAACAGAACGCTCCGCTTCGCTCTACTTACTCTGTCTGCAGACAATGGTTTACGTCCCACGTCAAAAAAGGAAAATGCAATGTGAATTTGCAGTATTTCGATTAGAAGAAACGTGTGTGACATAGGTGTATTTGGATAGCGAAGTAATAATGTAGAGCGTATAATGGGGTTTAGAGAATTTAACGAGATTCTGATATTACAATACACGTTTCTTTATATAGTATTCCATTATTTGATCTATTGGTGACTCCGAGCGCGTCAACTGCTAAAGACATTTGTTCTGTAAGTTTAGTAGATATGTGTTGCTCATAAAGAGGAGGTTATCTTTCCCCGCTGGATAGTGAGATCCGGCGCTGACCTACATGTCGGCAAGCGGACTTTTACCCAACCAATTACCTCCCACCAGCAGGGCATTGACCCAGCCGGGACAATCTCTAAGCCCCCTACTAGTCTCTCGGTATGTGTAGGGTTTGGCATAGAAGTGTAAGTATGAGTAAGGAAAGGGTAATAGAATAGGACAAGGAAGAGGAATGAAATACCACGCGCGGCCCATGGCCCGTTTGATGGAGTATTCCTCCGACATTCGGTCGGCGTTGGCCGGAGAAACCACGGAAAACTACTGATCAGGGCAGCCGGCCGCTAGAATTCTCGTCGAGACAGCACCTGAATTCGACCTACTAGCTACATGGCGGCAGGATTTTCGTCGTTAGCTACGTGACGAAAATTCAGTCACGGTCGTTATTTTAACTCTTAGATCCTCTCGATCATACGCACTGCAGTGACATCAGTTGATGCCCTGATAGGCTATACCTATTCGAGTTACCTGAGCCCGTCCACCGTGCGTTCCTTCGTCCGCCCGTTACTGTATATTAAGAGTTTTTATGTAAGAAATCTAGCTATTAAAAATGGAATATTAGCTTGAAAGGTTTCTACAGCGTACCTACTTTTGTCACGTCAACGCGCATCACTTGTGAAGGAGCCATGCGACGTCGTCAGGGCCATTGTTCTGGCTTGTTCTCTTTGACCTGTGACTCTCTCGCCCATTCGGAAACGCTCCAGTTAATATGAGAGCGAAGACATTAAAGGCTTCGCACTATTCTATTGCCTACCTTCTAGTAGTAGAGATTGATTGATTGACTGATTGAATGATTGATGATTCCGGGCACGTCAATTGCTAAGGTCATTAGTCCCGTAAGTGCAGTGCAGTTTTTCTTCTCCGGAGGTGGCGGTGAATTTCCCCCACTGTATGACGAAATCCGGTCGATCAGAGCAGCCGGACGCTAAATTTCTCTTTCGAGCAGCGTCTGAATTCAACATAACTGTGTAGCCAGTGTCAAACATTCTCGGGATTCGAACACCAGGACGTCGGGACTCGAACATTAGGACCTCCCGGTCATAGGCACTGCATTGACATCAATTGATGCCATTCCAAATACAGTTTTAAATACATCTGAAGTTTTGTTATTTTACGAGGGGGTTTTTGATCATTAATGACTATACGAATGAACTATACCATGATCCCAGCACTGCAGCGCGAGTGATTTATTAGGTGGTGATCAAAACGGTAATGGAGCAATGATGAAACCGGAGGCAGTTAATTCGGGAAAACCTTCCGTGAATCCGCTTTGTCCGCCACAAACCATTTAACGTCCATTGAATGTGATATGAACCTTCGTACCCAGAGGTGCAAGCTTTTGTGGCCAGACCATTACACCGCAAATCGCTCAAAGAGGCAGATTTTATATTATGACCTTGGCTGGGCTGGATGACTGATTTGATGGATAGGTGACCATGATGTGATGCAGATGGAACAGTGGCCCGATTCAGATACGATTAGATAAGCATTTGCAATGGCTAATTTTGGAAGCGGATTGACGCTCTGCAGCGACTCTGACCGGGTGATGCGATATGTACGACCGGGTACCCGACGATGCGGTATGTACGGGCCTCGCATGGTCTTCTACACCACACAAAACTTGCTCTACCAGAGGACGTTAGCATCAGGTTGAGCACTAAGCTTTCGCTTCTATCCTCACCCTCGCCGATGCACAAATACGCCGACAAGGGGGTATCCGGATCCCACCGGAACGCAGTTTGCCCTCAGTAACCTCTCCATTCAATGCCTGGGTCGGGCCACCCTTCCAGCTCAGAGTTCTTAGCTCTCTAGGCTAGTACCAAAACAATGAGCTACTCACGAGCCTCACGCGCGCGCCCGCCAAGTCCTTCCTCTTTGCTCAGTGCATTGCCCCACTGCCACGATGAAGCCAAGCCCAACTAGGGGCTCCCGGGTCAAAATCCACGGGGCTCTGGGCCCCAGGGTCATGACCCATGGGGCTCTGGGCCCCCAACCCGTCTCCTCATTACCTCCCCCTCGAGGCTATCGACTTGAGTAGGCCAGGACCTGGGCAACCCCGACAGCGAAGTTCATGTTCTCCATCAGACTTTTATCAGTGGGTTTGGAATACGCCTCCATTTTGCACAGGCGATGCCGTCTAACGTATCCCACTTCCAATCGCCGAAGGGTCGGCAGCAAGCCGCCTACTGGGGACCGACCTCACCATCTCGACGTGAGTTCCGCCGCGAAGCTCAGGGTCCGGGTGATCGCTTGCACTCCCCCACCAAGGACCACTACGTACGTACTCCCCACCAAGGACCACTACGTGACCCCCCCCCCCTGCGGGGCCCGACGATGTGGTAGTTTGTGTCCCGACGACGGCGTATTTTCGCCGCTAGGTCTACAGCTAGATCAAATTCAGACAACGAATTTTAGAGGTCGGCCGCTATCTGCAGTTTTCAGCGGTTTCTCCGCTAAATACGAGGCAAATTCTGGAAGTGCCCTAACAAACGGATCCACTGAACATGCTCCATCTTCCTTCCCCTTCCTTCTCCTACTCTGTCCTCTCTCTCTCTCCCTCTCTCTCTCTCTCACACACACACACACACACACACACACCTCCCTGCCCTCTTATATACACTATACTACCAAACAGGTCGGGGAAAGAGTCTTTAACTTAAAGCTTGCCTCCTTTGGAGCGGTGCCCCGCTGACGGAGATACCTCGAGAGGGAATCGCTCGCAAGCCGACGTGTAGGTCAGCGCGTAATTTCACCATCCGGCGGGAACGGCACCACTACCACCTCCCGGGCAAGACATTTCTTTACACTGACGGAGTTATTGAGCGTAGAAGTTGACGTGAACATCACAGGAACATCAGTGAATCAATCGAGAGCGAATTCTTCTTAGATGTGAAGATGGGTGTAAGAGAGACGCGCTACTCTAGCCGATCACTTGGTTGCCGCCCTTGCCGCAAACATTACCGGCGCCCGCTGCCACATCCCTTTCCGCTTTCCCAAATCTCTGGCGAAAACCTTCCCGAAGACGTCGATCCCTACTACCCCCAACTGTCGCCGACTCCAACTCCACCGCTGCCACTCCTGCCACCACCTAAGACGCCAACTTCGGGGCCGCTCCCCGCTGCTGCCGTCTCCGCCATTGCTGCAGTCGCCCTCCCGACGCTAAAGGCACCTCCACCACCAACAAATCCGCCACCACCGTCACACAAGCAACTCCTCTGCATATTTACTGCCACAGTCACGCCCACAGACACCTCCACAGTCACAGCTGCAGCTACGTCACCGCCACAGCCACCGCCACAGGCACCTCGACAGGAATCTCTAGAGCCACCGCTGCAGCCACGCCACCGCCAGAGCCACGAGCTACCGTCACTGGCAGCTCCACTGCCACAATTACTGTCACAGTTACTGCCACAGTTGTTGCCGCAGTTACTGCCACAGCACCGCCACAGGCACCTCCACTTTCATTGCCACAGCCAACGCCTCAGGCATCGCCAAAGTCACAGCCACCACAGACACTGGCTCACGTATTGCCACAGTCACCGCCACAGGCATCTCTACAGCCGGCGTCAAAGAGATATAGTCGCCACCACCGCCACCACTGTCACCACAGGCACCGCCACAGCATCGCTACGTCACTGCCACAGCCACCGCCAGCCAGCGCCTCAGCCTTCACGACATCCGTAGCTCTCGCCACCACCCGCGGAGACACCTCCACCGCCACAGTCGCCGCCATCGCCACAGCAACTACCACCGCCCTTGATCCTTTCGCTGCGGCACCCGAGCCGTGGCGATTTCCAGCGAGAACAGCGTCCTTTGACGTAACCCTAGCCGAGCCTCTCTGATCTGCCGAAGCAGCGGTTACCACGCAACTCGAGCGCGCTAATTCCACCCGCTGCCACCGCATCTGTCCTCGCCCGGCGCGGCTGCGAGGCGACAGGACGCGGCTTCAGCTGTCGTCGGCGCCGCGATCGCGCAGTTGATCACGTGCGCGCATTGTGTTTCGCCCGATGTTTCCAGCAGAGTTCGTTGTTTCAGGGAGAGAGCACACGTGTATGCAACTTTTCCCCCCCCCCACTCACGAACAAAAAAAACCAATGGATTGTAGAGTAGGGTAACATAAAAGCGGGATGCTTCTAATTCCCGTACTTTTTTTTTTGTTTCGTGAGAGAACTTTGTTTTCGTTAAACTCAGATACATTTGCATCGGCTGGCAGTTGAAAAGTACTGACAACATAACAAAAATGTACCACGCACACACACAAACACACACGATTACGCAATATATCAGCCAACCGTACAAAGGGAGCATCTTCTTTACGCTTAACTCCTACGCTGAGATGTTTTTTCCCCTTCTGCGTCTAGTCTTCTGCTTCACGTGTTTGGTTTTTACGTGTTTCGTTTTATTCTGCACAAAGGATAGAGCTTGCTAATGTCTTAGTGAAAGTGGAGTACCCCAACAGTAGGACCGCAAGTACTGTTTCTGCTTCGGTGCGCCGTCAACTCGCATAAATGATCTGAAAATGTCTTCGGGGTCCCCGCACGAGACATCATTCTAATTTGATGTAGGAGTTAAGTTCTCGTCCCTTCCATGCAAAGCACCATCAGTTTAGTTTTCTAATTAGGTTTACCCCTGTCTAAGAGTTGAAATTCTGGTATTCTTCCAAATAGCAGTCAAATTTTAATTCCCGTTTGTATCGTTCTAAGTGCCAGTAGTGTGTAATTTATGCGTTCATCAAGAACTGCCACGGTTGATTCAGTGTTTATTTCCGAGCATGTCCATTACCCCGGCCATTAGTCCTATTAATGTAGTGAATGTTGTATCTATTGGGAGTATTCTCAAATCTTCTCCCCCCCCCCTATGTTCCTCTTGATAGTCCTCATGTGTTGTTTAAAAATTAAACTGCAAATTAAAAATAGTTTTCTTGTTAAAAATGTAATTTTGTAATCGTTACGGCGGCGGATGTGCAGTGGATCTGCCGGGTGAAACGGGAACTTCTGAATGGGTAGGGTGCTTAGAAGAGCAGAACCCCAAAAATATTAATAGAAGGCCCATAAAGGTAGCTTGCAAAAAAATATATCTTAAAAACATTGTTTTAAATCACTGTTTTAAAAGTTAATATAACTTCACATATTATTCTCACATTGAATTGGAAGCCAACTTCCAATATTTCCGATGTAGCCCGTGTTATGGGGTATGGTAACCTTTCCAAAACGGAATAGAATATCCAAAAACGTCTCATTTAAAAGAATATGGTATAAAATCTTACCCCGTGACTCTTACAAGTACACAAGCGTGGTGTTAAAGTTCTAGAACGCACCGTTTTAGAGTTATGCTTGATGGTAAAATGTTTTGCAGACTCCGTGCTGCGGGTTGCATACACACGTGATTTCCTAAATAAGCCATAATCTGCGAACGATTTGTTATGTTTTTCGTCTTACAACTGATGCACTCATGAGGAGTAATTCCCTACTCGTCACTAACACGTACGAGGGTTTTTCTATGGTTTCTTACCGACCATCAAGAACCCTCCCCTTTCCATTGCGTATTATATAAATGGTGTTAAAAGTCCTTTACTTTAGTAGTAATGAACGATGATGCGTAACTACGAGGCCGGTTAACTATAAAGAGTAGTAATGTCGACAGAGTTCTTACATCCCTTAACAGTCCTTCCGAGACTTTAAAGACGTGTAGAAATCAAGTTTTTACGCAATATTTGTAAACCATTGCATAATACATGATATCTTAAAGCACAAGATTACAAAATTGATATTTTCTAAACAACACATTAAATAAGTTAGTTGTCATGACTTTTAGTTTTTCTTAGTGTTCAACTGCTCAATGCGTAAATACTGTCATCCGGAAACATTGAAGAAAATAGAGAAAAAGAAAACAATATTTTTGTACTGGACAAATTTCGCCAATAAATAGAAACCGGAAACTAAGTTTATAAGTAAAGAAAAATGTAAACAACAAAAGAAAATATATATTTTATGTACAAGGGAAAAATTAAAATAAATGCACGAGATATAAATAAATATATTGCGATAGTGATTTCAGGGGGGCGCGGATGCCGAAATTTGGAAGGAAAATGTGTGATGACCACGCTCGGCAACAGGCCCGACGAATAATGTGTGTATGATGGATAGCCATACCCACAGGAAAACTTTCGAGCGGGCATTTTTCCCACGCGGAATTTGGTTTAAGAGAAATATTCCAAAAACGTCAAATTTCAGAAGTGAGCGACGTTTCTCGGTATTGTGCCGACTCAAAACGTTTATACGTACGATATGCGATCAACTATGTTGCAAGATTGGCTCAAGAGTATTGCAATTTTGCATGTTTATAGTGACAGGACCGACAAAATCTCTGCAAAAATTGTTAAATGAGTTTGTATAAAAAATTATAAAGCGCCGCGCTGTTTTTGCATTGCAAAATCGAACTGCTGAAATTACTAAATATATAATCTGATATAATTTCCCAACAATAGCCACTCGACTCATGCCTGAAGGACGTACGCAGATTTAATGCTCTTTCGAGCTTGAATTTTTCTCAGGGCAGTGGATTCTACAGCGGTAAGGAAAATCCAAGGGTAACACGCAAGAAACAAATCAAATAACAAAGTAAAAAATGTATTTTAAATCATTCATCATACACTTCGTTTGTGGTGACTTCCCACAAACACAAAAAGAACTGGCAATTATACTCTCTGAATTTTTACTCGTGATCACGCACTTTCCGTGCACGGTTTTGCAAATCAACTTCAATTATTTACTCTCTCATTTACATCATTCTTTACCCATATTATTCTTAGGTGAAACTAGACAAGTAGTTATCTTTGAAACTTTTCGTTCACCTCTTTGCTTGAAATTTACATTGAATTAATTAAACAACATTTAAGAACTTTTACATTTATTGGATGAATATCACTGTTCAATCCTTAAGGCATTTAGAGCAAATGACAATATCAAATTGCGCTCAAATCAAATTGCTAAACGAATTCTCGACAATACCTAAATTCTTTACTTCGCGATCGTTCTATTGTACCGCTTTGGCATGTGGCTGCTATGAACGGCGGCCTCAACGTTTAATTTCACCCCTTTTCCGTTATCTTCCGGCGGCTCGCTGCTCGCTTGCTTTGGTCCATCTTGCCGGCGACGAATTCTTCAACTCCGCGACCTTCGCTGATGACGCGCGCGGCCTCGCGCCGTCTCGCTACCGCCAGCCCTGGCGTTCGCAACAGCGTTACCAGGCGCTCTGAACGCCTCGTGGTCCTTCTTCTCCTCGTCCTGGCCCTCTTCTCTCCGTCCCAGCTTCTTCTTCTGCTCGTACCGGATTTATTCTTCCCGTCCCAGCTTCTTCTTCTTCTGCTCGCACCGGATTTCTTCTTCCCGTCCCAGCTTCTTCTTCGGCTCGTACCGGATTTCGCCTTCTCCGCAATCAAGCTTGTGCCACTAGTCCTTCCCACGACTGCAATCTTGCGACCGCACGATTAACTTAGTTCATGGGCGTCGCGTACTCCTTTCATTCATTTAGTAACTGTTTCTGCTTTCTGCGTTCTCGCACCTCACCTATTTAAATTTACGCTCTTTCTCAACTAACTGCGTACCACCACTTACAGAATATCGCCGCTACTTTGGCCTTTCAAACTAGATCAAGTTCATTCCCAGTTCTCTTATCGTCGCTACTCCGACTAACAACTTGTAACTATTTCTACGCGGTTATTCAACTCCGCACTATCGCCACTATAACTCAGGCAGGAAACACACTTCGCAAACTTTCTGACGAGCAGGGCCTGTGGTCAGCGAACCGGCGTATTTAACCGGCCCACCGATGAAGGGTGGAACAACCCCGCCTTCCCTCTCCGGCTGACCACGCAACACGTCATCGTTACGTGCATCGCCGAACGCTGCGCTGTCTTACAGGCGTCAGGCTGCATTTCCAGGTTTTTGGTACGTTCCGCACGTTATTTGAATCGTTCCAACGCCTTCAACAATGGTTTTATTCTTGTAACAGTACGTGAAATCCACGTTCATTACAATAAATTGTCATCAAATTGTTATCTTAATAATAAACACGACAATTTGAAAAAAATTCTGTTTTTTAATTTCCCTTTCAGATACATTTTCGGTGAAAGATGGGGAGAGAAGGTAGGGGAGACACATGCTCGGGTCAATTACCCTCTCGGATTACCCTCGCCGATCCTGCTTGGCAATAAATAGTTGAGAAAAAGTTCGGTAGAATAGTATGTTTCCCCGCACCGAAAGGTCTCTTTCCAGAGGCTTGGAATTTATGGAGCACCAGGGGTGAACACCAGAATTTGAAAGGTTACAATATCATAGGTTGTCAGAATTGTAATGTTTGAAAGACCTTCGGTTTAGCCACACTGCATCAGCTAATGTAGTATATATTTGTAATAAGCGTCCTACAAAATAAAATGTAAAACATATTAAACCAGCAATCAACGACAGTAAAGACATCACGTTTATTGTCTTATTGAATGTTGAAATAAATCTAAAATATATGTTGTGGTTGATATTCCTATATAAATTACTCGTTTTCGGATTATTTGAAATATAAAACAGCATCGTAGTTGTATAAATATTATAATTTTAATATCTCTGACCAAAACAAAATTTGCAGTAAATGGGTATATAATTACTCGGGAAGTTGCAGTTCGGTAGCAGTGAGCCATTAATTCAACTTTTTAACGGAAAAGCTAAAACCTAAACTCGAATGTCCGCTCCAAACATTTTGACATCCACTGCTATGGTCATTTAATAATTCATTCTGTAGATGGCTTTTTTTAGGTGGTAATAACAAAAAGCGTTTTTCGCGTTCTGACACGAAGAGTCTATGACCCTCTGAGAGAAACGTATGACGATTTCTGTACCGCAGGTTCAAAAATAGGGAATTTTTCAACTTGAGAGAAATGGAGTAAGACTTCTGTTTGGCTTTGCAATGTGACAGACTAGCGGAGTACCCCGTCCCAAATGATCTGGCGCGTGTTCTGTGCAGCAGTAAGGGAAACATTTTCAGGCGAGAGTTACACAATGAAGACAAAAGAAACATTAAGCATTGTTTTCACAGCAAAACTGACGCATACGAAACGCCCGCATCCATTTAGTCCTATTACGAGGATACATTTCTGCTTTGTTGGAGAATATCACATTTTCCAATTTGATGTTTAGAGAACACTTTTGCATTTACCACGAAAATACATTTAAAAATAAAGTACGCACTTCAGATAAAGTTTAAATTTTTTATATAAGCTTAAAATAATCCCATTCATTTCGCATTTTTATTGACATTAACATTTTGGGTAGATGAGAAAGAGCTAAACCATGCAATTTTTCACATATGTTTTGTTTTCTTTTTTAATTTTTTTTCTAATAATCAACGTTACATATTTGTTGAAGTACATGCAGATCCTGGACTTGTTCTTACCTTTTCATTCTATCTGGTAGGTTTTGCAAATTTCGCTATTCTGAAAGGTGCCGTTTGCCCCGGCGTATGTAGGCCCGAGCAATCAGTACTCTGATAATTTGAAAATATAGTCTCGGCGATATCTTTTTCCTCTCGTCATCTCTGTGCATAATATACATGCACTGACTGCCCCTATATCCGGAACATTGAAAAATACATCCATTGACCACCAGTTACACTTGAATCTTACAGCGCGCCATTTGATCAAGAAAAGTCAAATTGTTTAGTTATAAAATGTACAGTTTCTAGAAGTTTCTTGGCGCTCTTTTCATCAATAGTTACAGTTTGATGACGGGTCTTCGTCCTATTATTAGTATTTGTAAATGTCAAAGTTAAATTTCAGAGAACATGGCTATTTCTCTTTCAATGTGTAGAAAATGATTAAATATTAACTCCGGAGAGGTGGCGGTTGCCGGAGTTACGTTAGAGGTGGCGCGGGGTCATTTCTGACCCCTGTAAGTTATGTCCTTATAAAATTATATTTAGCAAGAAATAAGTGCGAAATTAGTTGTTTTAATAATAATGAATCATTTATAAGGTCGTATTAACTTAAGGCACTATTATAAACAAACATGCAATTAAGGAATTCAAACAAATAAAAGGGCAAAATTATCATTCATCTTCCGTTTTATGTAGTGACTCCGTTTACATTTTCCTGAATATTTCAACGACAAATGTTTCAGAAAATTCAGAAGTTTCATTTTCTTACATTGTCTCACATAAAAAGAGTTCATTGAAAATGTCTCAAAGCCAATCAACACAACCTAGAAAAAGTACAAAATTTAAGAGGTTTGTATTAGTTCCACAAATATTTATAAATGAATAAACATATAAACATATATAATTTTGAAAATCTTCAAGACAAAAGCTAAAGAATGTGGTGAAAGGTATGTAAGAAATTTTGGCAACTGCAGCTAATGCGGGCTCACAAGTTACCTCGCGCCACCTCTCTCGGGTTAAAAGCCACAAAGCGATGAATGTAAATTCATCGCTCACCACGTATTTTGTTGAGAATTCAAGATAAAAACTAGGTCACCAGTCAAAACGACGGGTGCCGTCCTCCTGGTGTTAGAGAATTATAGAGAAAAAAACAAAAAAGTGAGGAAAATACTGTTTTTTTCGGCCCTCCCGGAGTTAACATACGGTCTGGGAGATCGAAAACTTGGGGGTTTTAACTAGTGCCTGAGTACACTCAGCATATCCAAAGCAAACCTTTTCATGACTTTCTTTCAAGTAAAATGTCCTTCCCAATTGGACTACTACTTCCCCATGGGCCAGGGCAAAGCGGAGACCGGGGTCTGGGCGAGAGGACTCCCCATCGCCCCTCGTCGGCCGACGGGCGATCAACAGGTCTCGCTCCAAGCTCACGCCGCCGCCACCGCCTCCACCGCCACCGCCGCGCGAGAGCGCGCGCCATCCTCTTTAAGGCCCTTGTTTACCACCCGATGAATGAACGCGCGCCTCCCGCCCACCCGCCAGCCACACTTTGTTTGCCCTCCCTCCCCCCTCCCCTCCCCAGCCCTCGTCGCAGCCCCCTCCTCCCCTCCGCCGCGCGCGCAATATTTCCGGTCCTTTTTGCTCGCTCCCCGTTGCAGTGGCCGGTGCCCGGCCGGTGCATCTGGAATGTTCATAACGCACGAGGCGCGAGTGCGCGTAATTTGCGGAGCGAGCGCGCGAGCGGATAGAAAAGTAACTACCGCGGCGTCGCCGAAATGAGGTCGACGCAGCCATCCCGCGCAGTCCATATTTCACCACGCGTTTTAGTCGGGGCTCCCGCGCGGAACGTTCCGTCAGCGCGGGATTCCACGGGAGGGGGACTAGTAAATTCCGCGCGGGAAGGAGGCGCGCTGTCTAATGTGACTAGTATATCAGTAGAACAGCGAGTGCTGTTCGAAATTTCGCCCTGGTTTACATCTCTCAGCCATGTATTCTGTGCTGGAATTCTTATGTACGCAGATGTTTACATCGAGAAGATACAACGGGATCAGAAAATCAATGCTTTTCATATTTATAAAGCGCACTAGTATATTGCCTAGTATATTTCTGAATATGTAAGCATGGCAGTGGCAGTTTTGTAGGGAACTTACAAGAAACACGATTTTGAACAAGAAAAGTCTGTAATTCAGTGTTTGAAATCATTCATTCAAACACTTTTAAAAAATCCAAATTAGTAGGAATCCTTTTCAAAAAAATATACAGTCTTTCAAAACCCATATGCGATAACAATGCCAATATTCCAAATATTTGTTTTTTTAAATGTTCCTTTTAAAAATTTAACTGACAAGGAATTGCTGTAAAACTCGAGTTGAACAGTACATTTCGGTCACGATTTTCGTGCACTGATTCATTGAGAAAATTCCATTATGATTTTCTTTAATGCGTATACGTATTTTCAGTATTTGCGACCGTTTTACTCTGTTAGAGGGGATTATTTTGTAAACAGAACCATTAAACAATAATACTCGACGTTCTCGCGGTAGTAAGTCGCGTAGGGCACGATAAGGGATAACAGTCAAAATATGTTAAATTGCAATACGTCAATTGCAGATAATAATAGATTCTTTTACATGGAAGCGAATATTTGTTGTTATCAAATTTTACCAAAAACGGTCGTTGCTACCTTTTTTAATTCAATATATTAGAAGAGCAAAGGTAGAGGTTCTAGAGCTCAAGAAAATGTGCACAGATTGCATTACTTATGGACATGTCACGCGTTGTCATAAAACGTTTTAAACAATATTCTAAGAGAATTAAGTAAAATAATAAAACAGATGCGCTGAAGGCTGGAAGGAATATTTTTTTCGTAATATCGGAAGAAGGGAGAATACGAAACTGCAGTCAAATAATGAGGTGAAGGGTCAGGGGAATTTCATCCCTGCTAAGAGGATTTTTCTTTATTCAATTGAGCGCATTTGATGGACGTGCAATGGTAATAAATTCTTTAAGAGTAATCTTGCTCTTCTAAGCAAATATTACAAGAGCGAAATTGATCCCAAGAAAAGGTTAATTAAGCAACAAGAGTGAGAGAAAATTCATATAAGTGTTTTCGTCACTTCACTGTTGCGTCGACGTAATCCAACCCTGAGAGAAATAAAATGCCGCTCTTAACAGCCGCGGCCGTTAATGATTGTCAGTATGCCGTTTATTAAGAGCAATGGAAACACATTAGTATTATAATTATAATAATAAATCTGTTATCTAAATACTCTTATTTCATACAATTCCAATGTAATTCTTATTCATATATACTTTAAATAAAAAGTGGCGTTACGAAAAGCATTGGAAGATACATGTTTATATCATTAACTACAAACTTGGTTGTTTTAAACCTATATAACCGCGGCTATTTCCTCCGTTTAAAAGGTACATTGACATCTGTTACTTGCTCTACTTCAAACTAAAGACAATATTAAGAATCACAAATATTTGAAAAAAAAATAATTGCTTACCCAGAATTTCTTTATAAGTAAACCTAGTTAAACTATTGGAATCTTAGACCCTTTGTATTAAAAAATAGAATAAATAAAAGACAAATCAAAACCAGGAGAAAAGTGTGCTGTTCTCTTACATTTAATCTCTTGTTTCATTAATTATGAGATTGGATTATTTGGGCTTTTTTTTAAGATTTACTGGAAGCTAGATCACAATGGACGGCATCGATGTTAATATAAAGAAATGCAGAAGTTCAGTTACTTGAAGTAAGGAAACGAGTGAATCGTTTATTGCATAAGGCTTTGAAACGTTTTTAAAAATATATGTAAATTAATAAAAAGATCTTAAACATTCGTTCTTTGAATCAGTACAGTAATGTAACACAGTTTATTGAGTATTTCGTGCCAAGGAAATTTAATACATGACTAGAAGGAAACGATTTGGACACTTAAAAAAATTGCCACGCAATGAGAACTCTATGATTTGCCATCATTCATTCAAAATACTCCATGGGACTATGACTTTGACATTGTAATCCGAAATGAATAAAGCGTGATTAAATAAAAAAAGCATTGCTCTCTTCACTGTACAGTATACCAGGTAAGTTTCTCCGTTCTGAGTCGAATCAAGACCTCCTATTAAAAATGGCATTTATGTTCTTAGCAAACAGATCACTAGAGTAAAAGTGAAGAGAAAAATACAGCATCTGTTAAGATTGTGGGGGAAAAGGACTATTTCAAGCTATAGTGCGGTAGAAAAGTTTCCGCGCACTGAGTCGTCAGGGACTCCTATAAAAAATGGCAATGCTATTGGTAGGATGCAGATTGCTGGGAAACAAGTGAATGGAACAACACTTCCAATATCTGTTATGATTGCGGTGAGTGCGGTATTCGTTTTCTTTTGTTACACGCTGCTACCAACATAATGTTTGTTGGAGGTGCCATTCCGGCGAGACTTTCCTGGCACGCTGTACTTCCCAACATAATTTGTTGCTATCACTCTCACCAGCAAGGTGATGTTGGGAGGGACGTTCCTGGCGGATGCTTGTTAAAATCGCTCTTGTTCTAACTTTTGAATCGTTCTATCTCTGTTCATAAAGGTGCCAAATTTTTCCAACGTTTAGAAGTACACATGTAACTGAGGCAATTGAGGATGAAAATATAAATAAATACTCTGCCAAATTTTCATACACGTGCCACATTTTTCCAATCAATATTCTGTTCGTACACTTTTCCAACGTACTGAAGTACACCAGTAATTGAGACAATTTAGGCTCAAAATATATATCAATACACAGCCAAATTTTCATACACGTGCCACATTTTCCCAATCAATACTCTGTTCATACACGTGCTACATTTTCTCAACGCATTGAAGTACACAAGTAATTAAGATAAGTGAGACTGAAAATATGTATATTAATAATCTGAAAAATTTGAATACACATTCCATATTTTCCCAAACAATACTCTGTTTATACACGTGTTACCTTTTTCCAACTACAGAAATACACCAGTAATCGAGACAATTTAGGCTGAAAATATATATCAATACACAGCCAAATTTTCATACCCTTACCACATTTTCCCAACATACTCTGTTCATATACGTGCTACATTTTCCCAACGCATTGAAGTACGCAAGCAATTGAGACAACTGAGGTTGAAAATATACCAATACTCTGCCAAACGATAAAGATATTTCGACTGCATGAAAATTGCGGCATGTTCCCCCCACAAAACTAATATTCCCGCGCGCCACCAGAATTACGAAGTGCGGCGGGCGCAGCCTGCCAGTGATTCTTACTCAGCCGGCAACTAAGCGCGTTGACTCCGCGTTATAATGATTAAATCAATTTGCATACCCCGATCGCTGCATGCCGGTAGGCGCATGCTAATGCGACCATTTGCACTGCAGGGCCATTTGCATAGTTCTCCCTCAAACGAGGTCTGCATTGGCAGAGGGCCACACAGGCTCCCGTTGGGCAAAAAGCTACGCGCTCTCTCCCGTGGCCCTTTGGAGCCCGACAGAGCGCGTCCTAAACCACTTCGAGTTCCATCGCCTGCGATTCTGTTTACGCGCCGTGCACAAACACCGAGAGTAAAATCCCATGTCGAGAGACCAAACTGCCTCTATAGACGTTTGGCTTCTATTGAATGAGTCTAAATAAAGAAAGAATATTTCATCACCGCCTGAAAGAGCCAGCTCAATACCTTGTCCTGTATATATACACAGTTTCTCCTCTTTTTTCCATTTACTCAAAGAAAATAACTTGAAATTAAATTTTTAATAGGAAGAAAAAGGAAAGCAATTTGTAATTCATTCATAAAATGTATCAACTATTCAAATCAATTAGTTATTGGTTTGCATTTGATTTGTGAGTGACAAACACAAGGTTCATGAAACGAGTTCACCGATCATGATACACGGGTGAAATGTTGATGTTCAAATAACAAGAATCGACACTTTTACGTGCATGTTTTGGAGGTAAAATATGACACTTTAAACGTTACAACTCCTGAATAAATACGTTGGTAAAGACGATGTAAACTCTAATTTTTTATCTATTAATTCTATTTTAGATCGACATTTCTTTCTTTAAATTATCATGTCCCGCTTTTCTCTATTACCCGAAGTGGATACTAAATAAAACCTTATTGACGGGAACAGAGGAACCTTTCTGTACCACGAAGAGCTACGCTCGCCAAATACGCACACGCCTGATCCTTGTCATTGCCCACATTCGCCTAGTAGGCCCACATTCGCATTAAACTTGTTTAACCAGGCTGGGGTGACGGTCACTTTAGACGTCATTCATACTGGTATGGGCTGACATCCTTATCACAATCACATAGTGAAAACACCTTTAACTAATGCGACAATTGCCTTAAGCGACAATGCTACTTAAAGCGGCTGACGTCAACTCTAATTATAAGCTTCGTCACCAGCGATTAGAGATGGCGGGTGGCCATTTCAAGCTGTGTACGTGAATTTGGAGAGCAGAGGGGATTTGGAGGCGGAGTTCATGCCAGGGCATTTGGCAGAATTCGGACATTAGCCCCAATCGCTGGAATGCCACGTGACCACTTCTGGGATTCCTGCGGTTGGCGGCAGGTGTCGCGCGACACCTCATTATCATCGATCAGAAGCGCAGAGACCCGCATTTGATGCAGAAACCCAACACGTATGCTTCTCGATCACACTTTTATTTTTCGGGTTAGAGGTCGTTAGGTCTAAAGACATGAGGTCTAATGACAAAGTCAAATTTTTAAAGTCTAATGTCACACGTTCTATGAAAAACGTCTAATGAAAATTTGGCCTAATTTTTAAAAATGTCTAATAATATTTGGCGTAATTGTCACAAATGTCTGATAAACTTCGGTCTGGAATGTGGAATTTATATAACGTAACAAAAATGCGTAACAAAATTTGATTCACATATCATTACGTCAGTATGTTATAGTCTGAAATGAATCCACGGTAGACATGATACACTTTAATTAAGGAAGTACTTAATGTACATAAAATTATACAGGTGTTACAATATTTAGTCTGTAGCTGAAAGACCGAACATGGTCCATATCACCACGATCTTTATAATTTTGGTAATTTACTACCATTCGAAAATTTTTAAAATTTAATTGACATTGTTAAAATATATACTTTTGGATTTTTGGCGTTTACAAATGAAATAGAAACTTTGCTATTACACCTTTGAATATCTCTTAGACCTTCGGTGTTTATGTCTATTAGACCTTATTAATTGAACCTTCTAATATGTAGACCTCTTTTGGTACCAGATACTCTGTCGCCTAAACCTTATGTTCAATTACACTTGGATCGCAATCGGCGTCGTGTTCATTAGATCTAACGAGTTTTAGACCTTTTGTCCGTGG
Source organism: Acheta domesticus (assembly GCA_031308135.1). NCBI lineage: Eukaryota > Metazoa > Arthropoda > Insecta > Orthoptera > Gryllidae > Acheta > Acheta domesticus. Next base: position 199,621,165 of record JAHLJT010002406.1, read on the forward strand.
ACCTGACGACCTGAAACCATTTTTCGTTATGTCGTTTTGGTTGGATTTTTTGACCAACATAGTCCAATTCCGTCCCATGCTAAGACGCCATAAACGAAGTCCATCAAGACTGTTACGGAGAGATTTATTACTTTGTTCTTAACTGTATTGACTTCATTTCGTAGAGAAGACTATTGAATACAAAAAACACGGACCATTATGCGATACTTCTTCATAAGCATGTGTATATCACTTAATGATGCATTATGACTGAGTTCACCTTTTCTTATCATGCCATTATCATCACAAGTGACTGTGTCACGATGATGAATATCAAAGATCAACTTGACAAAAAACTGGAGAGGGTCATTTGACGTACCTTTCATGAGTGAGTGTACGAGTGAATGAATAAACAAATAGATTCCATACAGTTGTATATATTTGCCGTTGTTTTCCAGTGAATTCAAAAAGCATGTTGAAACAGTAGCCTAAATATCCGGCACGGTCTGCACGCAATCAGTACCTACTCTTCCTCTCCCCTCACTCCAATCCCCTTGTGGCATGTCGCTCGACCTCCAAAATCTCTGAGAGTATAGTGCGATTGTGGATGTCAACCAAAACTCTATTACACTTTTCGTCCGTATGCAACCCAAATTTCAACAAGCATATATTCTGTTTGTAATTTGAACATGGTTGGCAGATATAGCACTGGATTTAATTTGAAAATACAATCGCAAAGAGAGCGGATTAAAAACATTCGCAGATTCTATAAGAAATAAGTTAGCTCGGCTACTTCGTTTTCGAAACCGTGCTGTAACGGCAACGACAAATATCCACATTCATATAGTTGCATCACTCATTTGATCGCAAATCAGTCACCTCGCTTACATCCTCCAAAAAAAACAATTTTTAAATTTATTCTAATTACGGCCTATGTATTTCAAGTCTCCCAGGCCTTAATGCGCCCCGCGCGGCAGCGGGCTTAAAAGTTGATGGAGGGCGCAAGCGCATGTGGAGGTGGAGGTCCTGGAGGCATTTTTGTCTCCTGAGCGACGCTGCGCATCCGCCATGAGCGATGGCCAGATTACGCCAAAGTGCGCCGGGGCTAATGGCCCCCCATAACCGCCCACCCGCCCCGGGCGCCCGCCGCTCGCTTAGGGCGCGCCATCAGGCAAGGACGGAGACGGCCCCGCGGAAAACGACCGCCCCTTCGCCCTGCGCCCTCCGCCCCGCGCCCTCCGCCCCGCGCCCTCCGCCCCGCGCCCTCCGCCCCGCGCCCTCCGCCCCGCGCCCTCCGCCCCGCGCCCTCCGCCCCCGCGCCCTCCGCCCCGCGCCCTCCGCCCCGCGCCCTCCGCCCCGCGCCCTCCGCCCCGCGCCCTCCGCCCCGCGCCCTCCGCCCCGCGCCCTCCGCCCCGCGCCCTCCGCCCCGCGCCCTCCGCCCCGCGCCCTCCGCCCCGCGCCCTCCGCCCCGCGCCCTCCGCCCCGCGCCCTCCGCCCCGCGCCCTCCGCCCCGCGCCCTCCGCCCCGCGCCCTCCGCCCCCGCGCCCTCCGCCCCGCGCCCTCCGCCCCGCGCCCTCCGCCCCGCGCCCTCCGCCCCGCGCCCTCCGCCCCGCGCTCTCCGCCCCGCGCCCTCCGCCCCGCGCCCTCCGCCCCGCGCCCTCCGCCCCGCGCCCTCCGCCCCGCGCCCTCCGCCCCGCGCCCTCCGCCCCGCGCCCTCCGCCCCGCGCCCTCCGCCCCGCGCCCTCCGCCCCGCGCCCTCCGCCCCGCGCCCTCCGCCCCGCGCTCTCCGCCCCGCGCCCTCCGCCCCGCGCCCTCCGCCCCGCGCCCTCCGCCCCGCGCCCTCCGCCCCGCGCCCTCCGCCCCGCGCCCTCCGCCCCGCGCCCTCCGCCCCGCGCCCTCCGCCCCGCGCCCTGCACCCCGCGCTCTCCGCCCCGCGCCCTCCGCCCCGCGCCCTCCGCCCCGCGCCCTCCGCCCCGCGCCCTCCGCCCCGCGCCCTCCGCCCCACGCCCTCCGCCCCACGCCCTCCGCCCCGCGCTCTCCGCCCCGCGCCCTCCGCCCCACGCCCTCCGCCCCGCGCCCCCCGCCCTGCACCCCGCGCCCTCCGCCCCGCGCCCTCCAGTGCTATACATTCCCTGCCGCTCACTGGCGCGCTCATCGCCTACAAACATCGCACAGACACCCAGACACGTCGATTTTCATCGTCCTCCGCCCACACCACCCAGCGCCAATCTCCCACCGCTCACAGTCACGCTCGTCCCTCAGGCCCTTCGGCCACACCCACATGTCATGCCCTCGACGCAATGCACGCCCCTCCGTCCACTTCCGTTGCTCACGCCCATATACCACCGGTCACTGAAGCGCTCAACGCCCATGAACATCGCACAGGCACATGGCCTACATCCTCCGACCATGACTCCGACATAAGCCATCCGCCCACACACGCACTGCCAATCGCACATCTCTCACGCCCTCCGACCACACCTACCTCTCATACCCACGAAGCAATACCCACGCCCATGCCCAGAGGTCCTTCACCGTCAAGGCCAATACTACAACTTCCGACACACGCCACCGCAGGCTCACAGGCAAGGCTCGCCACGCGCTCCTTCATTTTAACCACATCCTCCCCCTTCGTCCATCGTTCATCTCCCTCGATCTCCGGACTCGTCCACCCCTCACGCCCAATTCTACGCCCACGCCAAAGGCCAGCGCTCACGTGCTCTATAATACCCACGCACCACTGTCCCAGCTCATCGATCATCGCTTGCAACTCACAATCTCCACCCACATGTGTCACTCATGTCGACCGCTCACACCTACATTCGCACCCATCCACCCGCATTTCGGACATAGCCACCGCCAGCAATTCAATAAGGATGCTAAAACAGTAGCCTAAATACCTGGCACGATCTTCACGCTATCTGCCCCTACACTTCCTTTCCCTCATTCCAATTCTCCTGTGGCTTCTAGCCCATGATCTCGAAATATTTGGGAGTATAGTGCGTTAGTGGACGTCAACCAAAATTCTATTACCAACTTCTTCCGTATCCAACCCAAACTTCAACAAGTATATAATTTATTGTGTGTGTCGTGTGACAATGGTTGGAAGGTACAGCACTGAATTTAGTTTGAAAATACAATCACAATGATCATTCACCCTAACAGTCATCATTCACTCACAGCCATCATTCACCCTCTCCCAGCTCATGCTCATCGCTCTCTTCCAGATTCACCGCCCTCGTCTTCCGACCTTCGATCATGCCCCCCACCCTCGCTCCCGCCGTCACCCACAGCCCACGCCTACCAGTCAATGAGTGTTCAGTTAGCGATTTCGGGCGCGTCAACTGCTAATGTCATTCGTCCCGTACGTGTAGTGTCATTTTATCACGGGAGGTGGCGGGAATGTTCCTCTGCTCAATGGAGATATCCGGCGTCAACATATGTCGGCTTATCCCAATCAAGGTATCTACCATAGCGAGAAAAAATGTTAGTGATTCTGTGCGCGTCAACTGCCATGGCCAATAGTCCCGTGTAATGAGTGATTTTGCTCGGGAGGTGGCGGTGGTTTCCTCCGGCTCTATGGCGAGATCCGGTGCCGACCAAACGTCGGCTAGCGGGGTTTTCCCCAACGAGGTCTCTCCCACCAGCAGAGCACCGCCCCAGTTGAGAGAAGCTCTACGATCCCGAATGGTCTCCCGGCATATACGGTACTGCAATGAATGTAAGTGAAGTGTACGTATTGTAACTTGTTTGTTAAGGTTCTGCACCGGCATTCACCTGTTTTTGATCGCAGAAATCTCAGAAAACCACCGATTAGAGCAGCTGCTCCCTAGAATTCTTCTCCAGACAGCGCCTGAATTCGATCTAAGTAGCTAGTGGCGAAAATCCTGACAGCCGATTCGAAACCTAGGACCTCTCGGTCAGAGACCCTTCGGTGGCTCAGGATATCAGTCATCGGCCCTCTCGGTCAGAAACCCATCAATTGATGCACTGAGCTACCTTATCAGGTCCTACCACTCATTGCTCACGTCCACGATGGCACAACGAGCGACAAACGCCCAGCGTGTGTGTCAGTCATTTCATAATACTGTGCTGTTGACTCATTCTAAGATGATTAGGTCACAGTCCTCCCGTCCCCGTCCCAGGACAATTCCAAGAGTCCGCGCCGCGAGGACGGTAATCGAACTGAGCCCGTCCTAAGGAGTCGAGAGCACTATCGATATGTCGTACAGCGAAGGATACGTCGTGGAGGAAAGGCATGGGTGAGCTATTTCGCATCGTATTCCACTTCAATGAGATTTAGGCACCAGTTTGCGTCGCAATATTAGGAGGTATTTTAAATGCAGCCAGACACCAAAATTATCATCTTGTTATAAGTCTTTGAAACAGCTACATGAAGCATTTTTTTTATTTCAATTACACCTTCATCGTGTTATTTTTCGTTGAAAGCTGTCACTTTAAGCCTGTTTCAAAATGTTTTTCAACACTTCTTGCCCTCCATGCAACATAGCGGCCGGCGGCTACTCTGGCTTTATCAACGAAGTGTCCGTGTTGTGGCCACGTGGTTCGAGATGCACACTGTTACTGAGCAGAATATGCAAAAATCGGTGCACCGAAATAGCTTTCTCTAGAATCTCTTTGCAGCATGAGAAGTAAAAGAGTGCGCATGAGGAACAGATACATTCATTTGAAGTAGGAGCTATGGAATAAGTAATAGCTGTGGTATACAGAACTGCTACTGTACTTCGGTTTTTCTTTCTTGGCACACGGGGTGTGTCAATAAAATGGAATATCTCACGGTATTTTGCGTTGTTCTCTATTGTGCCGCCAGGAGTCGCATTATCGCCAGCACTGCTCGATACAGTCGCGATCATGCGACTCCTAGCCGCACAATCGTGAACGACGCGAAATACCGTGAGATATTTCATTTTATTGACACACCCCCGTGCGCCAAGAAAAAAAAAACAAGTAAAGATTAAGTTTCTGCACTCCCTTCCCTTTCTTTAGCGGATCCGAGGACATTCTGGGAATAGTAAAGTCGAAAAGTTCGCGAATGAATGTAACTGCAACATTAAATTCTTGTGTTTATTTTCAATAACATTTCAAGAATTGCGATAGAATTTCACGAACCAGAGGTAGTTGTGATGGGACGGCGTGGTTACATGAACATTCTTTGTACAACGTGAAATAGTTTTCTAATGAGAATTTATCTTTGTTGTAACAGCTCTTTTTATCTTTTATCGCTTTTCCAGCTAGCAACTTTTTAACCTTTCATCCCATTTCAAGCTGCACTTAATCAGGCAGTAATTTTTGATAGTATTTTAGGCCAATTTTAAATAGATAGGAAACGGACGGCTAATATGCAGTAACTGCCACTTTTGAGGTCGATACTTGAGGTGCGTGCGACGCGATCGTGAAATAGGGCTGAAGTTTCTTACTAGCGGTTGTAAACAGATGGATTCGCGTTTGAAAGAGGTAAAGAGGTAGAGGGTTTGTTAAATTTATATCTCTAGAAATCTCCAACAGACGGTATTGTCTACTGAAAAAAGTTTGATCAGAAAATAAAAGGGATGATACACTGTTTTACTTTCAGTAAATCATCGTGTGTTGAGAGAGAGTTTCATCGGCAAATGACTGAATAATACCTTTTTTTTCAAAATCCTACGTAGAACTTCAATGAAGATGAGCGATTATTTTACACTACAAGCCAGCAAAGCGTCACTCAAGATCGTCGAAAGGCTCACCATGTCATTTCAGGGAGCTCTCTGAGAATGTTTTGTAATTTTGGGAAAAAAAGTGTAATCCAGTTGTTTTGGTACTTGCTAATACATTTGGTAATATCTCACCTAATGTTGTGTTTTACTATTTCAAATATCCTTTATAAACAAGAAGGTATATTTCTCAACATTTTAATAGTAAACATCTAATGTAGCTGTTTTGATAAGAAGCTCGCATGTATTCATAGGCTGCTGCAATGTGAACACGACACGAGAAATTCTGCCTTGGTGGCTGCCATGATGAAAATACACAGGTGACCTGGTCCGGTGCACCGATTTTCGGTCGGTCTGTGCAGCACCTGATATCACAAACCACGTACTTTTACTTTTGTAAAGCCTGCACAGACGCATGGCAAGCGAGAAGTGTAGAGAAACATTTTCAAAGCGACATAAATTGGTTATATTACACGGTGTCTTACCAAAAATAACATGAGTGTATTGTTGAAATAAATCAGGTAATATTTTCAACAAATATGCTTCTTATATCTGTTTCAACGCGGTGATAATTTTGGTATCTGTCTGCATTTAAAATTCTCTCTAATATTGTGACGCAAACTGGTGCCTAAAGCTCATTTGACTGAAACCGAGTAGGCTGCGCAAAACCTCACCCATGGGTTTCCATCACGGTTGCTGAGAGAGCCGAGCCGAAGCGAAGGCAGTTCCGATTAGGCGCGAGGGCGCGCGGGCAGATGGAGCCCGCAGCTGCGGGGGCCGCGCGTCAAAGGCGCCGAGCAGCCCGCCTCCAAAGACAGGGGGTGGGGGGGCTCAAAGAGGTTGAAGCAGAGGGGAGCGGAAATCCCCGCGCACATGTCGCCGCGGAAACATTCTGGGCGCGCGGCGGCGCCCCGATCGATGCCCGGCGCGGAGGCGGAGGGCGGAGGGCGAGGGCGGAGGTGGCGATGGTGAAAGGTGACACAGGAGGGGAGGAGAGGACCGCAAGGACGAGAACCGGGTGGAGGAGCAGAGCGTTGAAGCAGGAACGAGGAAGCAGGGCTGGAGGAGCAAGGGTGGGGATGCAGGGGCGAGGAAGCAGGGCTGGAGGAGGAAGGAGTGGGGACGCAGGGGCGAGGAAGCAAGGCTGGAGGAGCAAGGGTGGGGACGCAGGGGCGAGGAAGCAGGGCTGGAGGAGGAAGGGGGGACGCAGGGGCGAGAAAGCAGGGCTGGAGGAGCAAGGGTGGGGACGCAGGGGCGAGGAAGCAGGGCTGGAGGAGCAAGGGGTGGGGACGCAGGGGCGAGGAAGCAGGGCTGGAGGAGCAAGGGGGGACGCAGGGGAAAGGAAGCAGGGCTGGAGGAGGAAGGAGTGGGGACGCAGGGGCGAGGAAGCAGGGCTGGAGGAGGAAGGAGTGGGGACGCAGGGGCGAGGAAGCAGGGCTGGAGGAGCAAGGGGTGGGGACGCAGGGGCGAGGAAGCAGGGCTGGAGGAGCAAGGGGGGACGCAGGGGAAAGGAAGCAGGGCTGGAGGAGCAAGGGGAGGGGACGCAGGGGCGAGGAAGCAAGGCTGGAGGAGGAAGGAGTGGGGACGCAGGGGCGAGGAAGCAAGGCTGGAGGAGGAAGGAGTGGGGACGCAGAGGCGAAGAAGCAGGGCTGGAGGAGCAAGGGGGGACGCAGAGGAAAGGAAGCAGGGCTGGAGGAGCAAGGGACGAAGAAGCAGGTTTGGGAGAGTGTTGCCGGGGAAGCAAGGACAGGGAAGTAAGGGGGTAACGGGCATGTAAGCAGAGGGAAAGCTGTGGTGGGGGAGCGTGGGGGAGGAAGCAAGTGCGGGGAAACGGGCCGGGGAGAAGCGTGGGACGGCGAGGGGCGGGATTGAGAAGAAATGGGGCGGGATGGAGACGAGAGCGGCTGCAGGTGAGTTGACTGATTGATTGGTGATTCCTGGCGCGTCAACTACCGATGTCATTAGTTACGTAAGTGTATTGCATGTTTTTACCTCGGTAGGTGTCTGTGTTGTTCCCCCGCTGTGTGTTGAGATCCGGCGCCGATCTAACTATGACTAGCGGGGTTTCCCCAACTAGGTATTTCCCAGAAGCTAGGCACCACCCCAACCGGGACATCCTCCGAGCCCCCGATCGGTCTCCCGGGATGTGTGATAGTGTAGTGCTTGTTTGTTTGTGTGTGTGCGTGTGTGTGTGTGTGTGTGTGTGAGTAAGGGGTGAGAATAGGACAAGAAAAAGGAAGGAAAGATCGGCCGTGGTCCGTTTGTTAGGGTACTTCCGAAATTCCGTTATTACGTTCGGAATTACGTTTCGGAATTTGCCCTGGAGTTGATCGGAGAAACCACGGAAAACTACCGATCAGAGCAGCCGAAGTCTCTTACTTCGAATCTTTTTACGAATCGGCCCAACTGATAAGCTATTGTCAAAAATTCTGCCACCTCGAACCTAGGACCTCCGGAACAGAGGCACTCCAGTGACATCAGTTGATGCATTGAGCCAGCTCTCCCCGCGGAGAGTGGTGGAGAGAGTTTAGTGATGGGGGTGAGGGGAAGATGGGCGAGTAACAGGAGGGGGCAGAGCTGACAACGGGACGACAGAAGCGTGGTGATTGAAACAGTTGGTGCGGAGGTCCAGGAGGCAGGCGGTTGGGTGAGGCGGGAAGGGATGGAAGGGGTGGGAGGGTAGGGGGTTAGTGCGGGAGGGGAAAGGGTGAGAAAAGGCGAGAAGGGGAGGGGCGGTGCGTGCGCTTGGAGTAGCAGTGACGGGGCGGGCGGAAAACAAGGTTTCCGGTTGGTGCGTGCTGTGGAGAGACCGAGGGCGAGGAGGTGACGGTGAAACAGCGGGAAATGGGATCGGCGTCAGAGGAAAGGGGCGGCGACGGGGCGCGAAGACGGAGGTGGGGGGTTGCGGCAGCGGCAGGACCGTGCCGGGGAGCAGAGCGAAGACGTAGCGTGTAGCGGGGCGAGGAGGGGCAAAGGAGACTCCCTGTGAGGTGGTGACGCAAGCCGTCGTGGAGACAAGATAGAGCTGCCACTGAACGGGGAAGGGGGACAAGTCACGGCGCAGGTGGAGCGAATTGGGTTAGTCGGAGTGGGGCGAGGCGGGGAGAGGACGAAAAACGTTGGGACCACGCAGGGAGAGGAAAAACGGCGTGGAGATGCAGGGAGCGGGGCTACAAGGACAGGGAAGCAGGGGAGGGGAAGCAAGGGAGCAGGAAGAGGGACGGAGAAGCAAGAGGCGGGGAACCAGAGACGAGGAAGCACGGGTGGGGTGTAGGAGCGGAGAAGCAGGGTCGGAAAAGTAAGGGCGCAGGGACACGGTTGGAGAAGCAAGGACGGGGCAACCAGGGGTGGGGGAGCAGGGATAGAAAAACGGGGACGAGGAACAGGGGCGAGGGTGTAGGGGCGGGAAAGCAAGGGCACAGAAGCAGGTGCTTGTCAGGGCACGGGCACGTCAGGGAAGATCAGGGCAGGAAAGCAGAAGTGGAGGTGCATGGGGGGCGGGGAAGCAGAGGCGAGGAAGCAAGGTTGGGGGAGCATGGGCGGGGAAGTAGGGACAGGGACGCAAGGGGTAACGGGCGGGTAAACAGAGGGGAAGCAGAGGCAAGGGGATCATGAGCGGGGATGCCGGGGCGGGGATGCCGGGGCGGGGATGCCGGGGCGGGGATGCCGGGGCGGGGATGCCGGGGCGGGGATGCCGGGGCGGGGATGCCGGGGCGGGGATGCCGGGGCGGGGATGCCGGGGCGGGGATGCCGGGGCGGGGATGCCGGGGCGGGGATGCCGGGGCGGGGATGCCGGGGCGGGGATGCCGGGGCGGGGATGCCGGGGCGGGGATGCCGGGGCGGGGATGCCGGGGCGGGGATGCCGGGGCGGGGATGCCGGGGCGGGGATGCCGGGGCGGGGATGCCGGGGCGGGGATGTCGGTGCGGGGATGCCGGGGCGGGGATGCCGGGGCGGGATGTCGGGGCGGGGATGGCGGGGCGGGGATGGCGGGGCGGGGATGCCGGGGCGGGGATGCCGGGGCGGGGATGCCGGAGTGGGGATGCCGGGGCGAGGATACTGAGGTGGAGGAGCAGCAGGCGGATAAGTAAGGATGGGTAAACAGGGACGAGGAAACTTGGGCCGGGCAGCAGGAACGGGGGAGCAAGGGTCGAGGGATCAGAGGCGAGGAAGCTGTGGAGGGGGAGTACGGGCAGGGAAGTAATGGAGTAACGGGCGGGGAAGCAGTGGCGGGGGAGCGCGGGCGAGGAAGCGGCGGCAATGAAGCGAGGGTGGGGAAACGAGTTGGGGATAGGCAAGGCGGGGAAACAAGGGCGGTGCAGCGGTGGCCCGACGGTGAAAGATTTGTCGGTCGGGAAGAAGGCGCGCAGGACGGGGCGGAATCGAGGGGGCGGGGCTTTGAAGCGGGAGGAGGAGGAAAAGGGTGTGGTAGCGGAAAAGCAGGACGCAGCCTTCATCTCTCCTGGCTCCGTCGCTCCCGTCTCCATCATCCCTCGGCGCAGGGAAGTACGAGCCAATACTTCCGTCTCAGCCGCTCCCCTAACCCCTGGCCTCATTCCCCGTGTCTCTTCGGCGTGGCCCTGCGCGGAGATCGCGTTCACGCGGTGGCGGGCCCTTGCGGCGCGGCGTCTGCGCGGGCGGCGGCGAGAGCGCGAGGGAGAGGGAGAAAGCGGAGGTTTAAAACGGAGGAGAAGAATCTGAGAGCACGAGCGAAGGAGGGAGAGAGGTCGGCGAAAAAACACGAAAGCGCGGGTGGAGATGAGGACGGAGAGGAAGGAGGTGAGGAAAGAAGAAGGAAGGAGGAACGACAACGAATAAGAGGGGCAAGGCGAAGGTGAAAGAGGAGGGGACAAATGCGAGAGCACGAGCAAAGATGGGAAAGAGGACGACGAGAAACAAGAAATTCCGGGCGCAGACGAGGACGGAGAGGAAGGAGACGAGGAAAGAGGAAGGAGAAGCGACAACGAATGTGACGAGCAAGGCGTTGGGTAAGGAATGCAAGGGGCAAGGCGAGGCGGGGGCGAGAACGAAAGCAAACGCTGGCCGGGGGAGAAGACGGAAGGGAAGGAAGATATATTCCTGGGTTTTGGCGTTGGCGCTGGCGAACACGGCAAAGATGGAGACGAAGCCGAGAGCAGAAGAGAGACAAAGACAATGGTTCATGCGGATAATCAAAGAGTCTTCTATCTAGCAGCAAAGAAAGGCACAGAAAAAGAAAGAAAATTAGCTATTTAACTACCAGTATAGTAGAACACAAAGAAACATACATGCAACAATGCCTTTTTTTCCTTTGTTCTATTTCTTTTACTACTGGCACCCAAGAAAAATGTGTAACAGTAACACTAGTATTTGTTTTGTTTTTCTTTCAGAATTGGGTCTGTGTTACTCTTTCATGGTAATATACAAGAGTTCGGGAAGAACTGTGTCTACTTTCCTGCGTATTGTGTATGCAGAAGGTGTCGTCTAGAGCTAAATTGCCTTTCAGCGGTGTACGTGATTGGCCTTAAGCTTTCGCCTCGATTGGGGGGATGCCTGGATTTTACAACATCCCTTAAAGCCGGCATGATCCTTTGCATTCAATACCAGGAACTCACTTAGCATTTTAGTCTCTCCCAATTAAAATTGTCGTAAATTGGATCTGTTTGAAAATAGGAAGTATTGGTATAATAATATGGCCAACGACCTGCACAATTTCATATAAGACATTTTTCTTTTATTGACTTTTCGTTATATATTGACGTCCTACTAAGAGTCAGATGGCATTGCAGATTTATTTTTTGGTTATTTATTTATACAGCGAGTGCAGTCAAGAGACAGACGTGACTGGATATACAAAGTTTATGTCAAATATATAAAATCAAATCAATTTTGTAAAAGTACATCTGTGGTCTCCAAGAAAGATAAATTCGGAAAATGAACAGAAGCTGCAGGGTGTAACCTTTCTCGCATCTTAGTTTGGGATAAGGTTCGGCGTATTCGACCGCAATATCGTTGACCGCGGTTCTAAACCTGGATGATAATTCTAAACATACTGAGTCCCCAAAATCCTTAAATCTCATTATTCCTTCACAAGGGAAATACAATTTTCTGATGCATGACGTACATTTGTAGATTGTGAGATGACCTGAAGCCTAAAGACTCTTCTGGTTAAAATTTGAATTCAACTTTCCAGTTGAATATAATTCGTTAATGACCAGTTTCTATTTTGCCGACGCAGAGTATCAGGTACAATGAAACAATCGTAACTAAGTTAACCAAACGTTCAGAGGGAGATAGTGAGATCTCTCTGAAGAATGTCAAGCAGCTTTGACTTACTTTATCACCAAAACCTGTGTACTTGAAAAAAAAATTTCCTTTCTGCTTTCACATATATCAAATAAATGTTGGAAATACGCTTCATGCAACATGATAGTAATTAATTATGATTTTAGATCACATTCTTGTGAGCTTAGATTTTTTAGCGGAGAGACCCCGATATAATTGTATCCAACTGCAATAAGCAGGACCTGAATATTTTCTGTTATCTAAACTACGAAGTATTGTTTTGTTATGCGAGTTATTTCTTACATTGCTTTTCTAATTTGTAAACTCTACCCAGAATTATATTTGCTATTTTACACCGAAGAGAAAGAAAATACTATTTATTGTTATGAATACATTTTTTATATTCCTAGAGTTTTTTTATTTTTTGATGCAGGGAGACGGTATTTTTTAATGACGTTGCTATGGTTGACTCATAAAAGAAAAAAAATTCAAGAGAATTGGGCTATAATGGATGAAAAAATTGTCTCACCTTATTTTAAATGACCGAGGAATGCATTTGGGTTATGAAGCGGTAAATGTAGAAAGTTATCGGAAATGGAAAAAGCAGAATAAAGCGAGAAGAGGAAGAGAAAGGAAAACGCGAAGGGACCATGATGCGACGAGGCACTCGATAAAATGATACGGTCAATACCCAATGTCCTGGAACGCAGTTGAAAGTCACAAGCCGTTAATCGGAAGCTCTTCCCAAATACAAATTCTTTTCACATCATAGAATTTCAGTAATCGTCGAAGATATCGTTATTTCTCAAAAATTTCTTTTTGCAGAACCATCCATACTTTTTCAATGTACTGACAGTTTGTACTACACGAGTAATCCTCAAGTACGCAATAATCTTTTCAATTTCCCAAATTCAGTCCATTCTCCAACAAAAAAATAGTTGACAAATGCTGAGCGTCTTCAATCAAAACAAACAAGATAATTTCTAAAAAGTATATTTCCTGCAAACGCATTGTCTAAACCGCAAGTAAGTAGAGTTCTGAAGAACTTTTCCAGTTGTCAAGATTTTTTGAAACGCAGACAAGATATAAAATAGCTGTGACTAATCATCTTCGGAAGAAGTGTTAGATCACCTAAAATTGAATTTTAATGATAACCAATCCATCAATGTTCATAAATATTTTCTGTATGTATACACCACAGATGGAACAAATCTGATTCAAAACCCTTTCCTTATAAAATTTTAATACATTTTATTATTTTGCAAATAAAATTTAAATAAAAGATAAAATCATAGATTGCAAATAAAGTAAGCAATTTGATTTGAAATTATTTAAATACACATAAATTGACACTAGCGAGTACAATGTTTTATAAAACCCATTTGATACAGACCTTTTCGATCTAAAACAATCCTCTACGCTGCATCGGATCGGAATTACAGCAAGCTACGTGAGCGTCTTGTGCCTACGACAAAGATTGTTTGGTGACTAGTAAAGAGTAAAGTATGTTAAAAATTAAGATATTCCGTTCAGGTGATGTGAAACCTCCCTGCTCTAAGCAGGAGGCCTTTGATCTACTAAGATATGTATAGGCTTATAATAAATAAATAAATTCAGTAATGGCATAATAACCAATAACTTAGCACATTATATTCCAAATGTTTTATAACATTAATGCTTTTAATATCCTTCGCGAGTAAAGTTCTTGATGACTTTACCTTCTATTATTATATTTTTTATGCCTGCTGGAGGGCATAAATGTCAACCTCGAAGTTATGAATAAAAAAGAAATGACTAAAACTACAACGTACCACATATTTATTGCCAGTTCTTAATAAATAACCTTTCATGGTGAACTTGCAACAGTACGTGGGAAATGTAATCGTCAAATCAGGCTCGCTTGTTATACGAAGCGGGCTCATTTGTTTTACACGTTGGGTCTATTCACTTCGAAGTGGAGTTGAGAGGAGGGGGCAATGGGGATGGACCCACTCCCAATGGTAGAAGTATGAGGGTGGGGATTGGCATCCTTGTGTTTCTGGCCATGACTCCAAGCTGTTTGTGAATCCTATGAATTAAACGCAGGGACAACGTGGCCAAGCAACATTAAATTACTTCAACTATTCGCACATTTGTATTACATCCCCGAATGAGGGTCGGTATGAATTTGGAGTAAACCTATTATCGCAGAGCAGGTTCTCTCAAACGTGACCACTTAAGCTTTGGCCTATAAACCTATTAGCGTGCTACGCCCGATACACAAACCACTACAATACCAAAACAACGCAGGTAATACGTTGCAAAAAACAGTATCTAAGAATATTTTTTACAAATTATTTATTTTATTTTTTATTACAATTATTTTTTACTTCAGGTCGCGTAGATAAGTAGAAAGATATCACTTTCCCCTATGACTTGCGATGCAGACTTTCGCATGACAAAGTTACTAGTAAGACATTGGCTCCTGAAAAGTAGGCAACCCTTCATTCACCAGTGTTCGGCAAGAAAATGAAACGCCTTTGCGTGAGAACCTGACCAGCGAAAGACTAATGGATGAAAATGTTGCCTAACAATTAGAGGCAAATGTAACATTATAAATTATGAGATAATTCTTCCACATAATTATTGGCTAAATTGATCATATTTCACTCTTATTCCAAATGTCCTAGAACTTTCTAATATACAAGTACATTCCGAGACCTGTTAGCAGTAATATTAGCAACTCGATTTTCTTTAAAGTTTTGGCATGCGGCAACCTAAAATTTGAAATCAAAAACATTCCACGATGAAAAACCGCAATTCAGAAAAGAGCTCCAATATCATTTTTGTGGGAGATTTCCTAAAAAAATGCTTGCGGAAACTTTGTACAGAGACGAGTTCAATCTCCTTAAAAATTCTCCAACAAATCTTGAATTTCCTGCAGTTACAACCAAAGATTCCTGAAACTTGTATTAAAATATTCAAAATAATCGCATTATCACTATTCGGACAACCAGTTCCAGTTGGTAGAAACAGTCATTATAAAAGCATAACCTCGGAACACACAATCATCAGGTATCTAATACTACAGAACATTGAGTTGAGTTGCAGTTGGATACGTGTAATACACTCCTCTATTTTCTACAGATAAACATTAAATCTGTCAAGAAGCATCAAAAACTAGTTCTTGTATATGTGCTGACAATCTCCTTAGTTTACGTGAAGCTGCAATAGTCTTTTGTCTAAAAGCGAGCTTTGCGGAAAATTATGCTTGTCTCAGTTTATTTGTTCATTTCTGTGCCATGGACCACTGTCTATCCGTTCAAATGCATCACGTATACCACTCTTGGCGCCTAACGTGGACCTGCGTCAATAACAGTACTATTCCCATCTGACTCACTCTTTGAATATAGTGTACGCAAATTAATACGTCAAGGAAGAACTGCTTTCCGTTTTGTTTTTTGTAAACACAAGACATTTTCGGGTGTTGCCGAAGCTCCATTTAATTACTCTTTACAAATGCAGCAGATACTCGCCCGACTTTTGTCGGTTGCGTTTAAATTAACTCTGAACATTAAAGCTGATAAATTCACCAGCAAAATTATCATGGGAATAAACACAATTTTAGAAGAGAATTTCATACATGTGTAATTTCAATTGTTTGAAACAGTTCTCTCTCGTATTGCACATAAATGCTTTTGGTTAAATTCAAAACAATTCTATATATTCAAGAACCAACAATCCTATGCCAGAATGCAAACTGAGGGCTTGGGACACTAACAAGATCAGCCAAACCAGCCACAGCTACCCCCCCCCCATGCTTTCTATCAATCTTTTATTTCGTTTTAATAGCATAGTTTTACAGCCTCGAACCCTTGATAAATACAAACAAAACAAATACTGACACATTGTCACTAAACATTTGATTTTTACTTTCTTGTATACGTACGTATACACGGAGTGATATTCGTAGTATAGGGAAAGTTATGTAATGCTGCACGAAAAAATGGCCAATTTTCGGCGGAAAAAAATTAAATGCCCGGCCGTGAAAACGAAAAAGTCGATAAAACAAGTTGCTAAATTAAGAAAAAAAATCCCCTAACACGTGGTGAAGCCAGAAACCCTGTTTTCTAGGATCTTGATACCGAAAGCCCAATTGAAAAAAATTGTCGGTCTGTCCGTCCGTCCGTCCGTCTGTGAACACTGCTAGCACCTAAACCATACGTACGATTTCTTCCAAAATGGATATTCCCAGGTCAATCTGATTCTAGTCGAAGCTTTGAGATGTTGAAAAAGATTCTTCAAAATTTGGGGGTACTTTATATGAAGCCACCCGGGGATTTTCAAAATTTTCTCGAAAACTGCTCAAAATTTTTTATTTAAATTTCTTGTACGAATACAGTAAAATACACTTATTTACATTGCATAGGTCCGATTTTCACGGATAACTCCAAAAGAACTACAAAATTGAAGATTCTTCATAGTGAGTTCTTTCTTTAAGGTCATCAACATTTTTTGAAAATTTTAGTATTTTTCGCGCAATATTGCGTGCAATATGTGCAATTTTAATAAATTACAAAAAGAAGATTTTCTCAAAACCGGCTCCAAATTTTCTTTAAACTTTTGGTAGGGATAGTGGTAAATGTACTCTATCAGATGACATAAAAGCCATATTGGTCTATTAGTTGGTTTATTCAAAAATTACAAAAATGTAAATTTTTTTACTTGTCTCTCACATCGTTAATATTTACATTATCGGCGATTTTTTCACATTATTATATTTACGAGTATATATGCTTTAAATAATGTCAAGTAAAGTTTCCGAAAACACTACCGTTTTCTGTGAAAAGTAGCTCAAAATTTCGCATTTTCAGAAATGCTCAAACGCCATTTTCTCATATAAGGCTGCAAATTTTTTCTTGAAACTTTTGTAACGGATAGTGATAATTACACTCTTTAATATAACGTAAAGCTTATTTTGAGTTATTTTTTGTTTTTCAAAAATTATAACTAGTGGTGCTACGGAATGACACAGACTTTCCCGTATTAGTTTTTCCTTGGGTCTTCGCTAGGTATTCGGAATTGCGACATACTCTTTCTTGCCAGCTACCATCTATTACCGCTAAAAGTACATTTTTTTGTCATTTCCTGAATTTTTCGGTTTCCTATTGGTAGAATGGAAATATTAATTTGAGAATATTAAAGAACACAGAAACCTAGCCGTAAATGGCAATTTTCTTTTAAAAATTATGTGCCGTTCAAGAGAAAATGGCGTTTTAGCGCTACAAAAAAAGCGAAAATTGAAGCTCATTTTCGCAGAAAATATTTGAGTTTTCAAAATATTTTATATGAAGTAATTTGAAGCACTTACACTCACAAATATAATAATGTTTATAAATTGCTGGTAATGTGCATATTAAAGATGTGAGAGATCTTTCAAAAAAAATTACAATAATGTAATTTTTGAAAAAAGAAAAAAATAACTCAAAATAAACTTTACGCTATATTAAGAGTGTAATTATCACTATCCGTTACAAAAGTTTCAAGAAAAAAATTGCAGCCATATACGAGAACTACTAACATTTTGAGAAACATTTACATGACCTTTATTAAAGAACTCAATATGCAGAACAAATTTTATTTCAAGAAAAAATTTCTATCTTCAATTTTCTAGTTCGAGAAAGACGCCGAAAAAAAGTCAAACTTTCACAATTTTCGAAAATTCAGAGCTGTACGTGAAAATCGGACCTATGCCATGTTAAAAAGTGTATTTTACTCTATTCATACAAGAAATTTAAAGAAAAAATTTGGAGCCGTTTTTGAGAAAATTTGAAAATCCCTGGGGGGCTTCATATAAAGTACCCCCAAATTTTGAAGAATCTTTTTCAAAATCTCAAAGCTTTGACTAGAATCAGATCGACCGGGGAATATCCATTTTGGAAGAAATCGTACGTACGGTTTAGGCGCTAGCAGTGTTCACAGACGGATAGACAGACGGACGGACGGACGGACGGACGGACGGACGGACGGACAGACGGACGGACGGACAGACGGACGTTTTCCTTTCAATTGGGTTTTCGGTATCAAGGACCTAGAAAACAGAGTTTCTAGCTACACCACGTGTTAGGGGATTTTTTTTCTTAATTTAGCAAGTGGTTTTATCCACTTATTCGTTTTTATGGCCCGGCAATGAATTTTTTCCGCCGAAATTGGCCATTTTTTCGCGCAGCATTACATAACTTTCCCTATACTACGTATATCACTCCGTGTATACGTACGTATACGGGAAAGTAAAAATGTACATTTTTTGACAGATCTCTCGCATTTTTAATATGCAAATTATCCACAATTTGTAAAGATTATTATATTTGTGAGTGTAAGTTCTTCAAATAACTTCAAATAAAGTATTTTGAAAACTCAAAAAAATTCTGTAAAAATGAGCTTCAAATTTCGCGTTTTTAGTAGTGCTAAAACGCCATTTTCTCTTAAACGGCACATAATTTGAAAAGGAAATTGCCATTTATAACTAGGTTTTTGTGTTCTTTAATATTCCAAAATTAGTGTTTCCGTTCTACCAATAAGAAACCGAAAAATTAAGAAAATGACAAAAAAAATTACCTTTGGCGGTGATAGATGATAGCTGGCTAGAAAAAGTTTGTGACAATTCCGAATAGCTAGCGAAGACCCAACGAAATAGAAAACTAATACGGAAGAGTCTGTGCCATTCTGTAGCACCACTAGTTTCCTAGGGCCAAAAACTAGATATTAACATTTACGAACAGTGAGACTTGCTATAGCTGATATATCTTTTGCGGATTACTAGTTCATTGTTGTGTGTTTACGGATCTGAAACAAAACACTTAATGGTATACTTAATACCCTTGCGGGTCTTTCTGGTTCTTTATGCCCTCGGGCCTTTTGAATACTTTATGGCCCTCTCTCATACCAACACAACACTTTAAAAAATTGAATTCATAAAAATGTAAGTTAAGATTCATTCAAATATAATAAATAAATGGCACAATACTCAAACAAGCAAAATAACTATTTTATAAACCTTATTTTGCTTATTTGATTTGAAAATTGGAATTTTGAAATGTTCCCGTGAATTTATAATTACTATCAGTCACTCACATTTCACTGTTACGTATCATCTTTTTTAGAGACATAATTATATTATTCTTGAGTAGTACTAATAAGACAGATAAGATTAACTTCCTCGAAATGTTATCTTTTGGTGTTATGACATATTCTAAATAACTTTAGGCAATAGAGGCTAATAACCCAAAAGTTCACTTTCCTCGGCACAATTTACACTGTTATTCCCACTGGTAACTCCCAAATACGCCATTAACAGTTTAATTATTTCTCGAGATATTAAAAGAAACCACTGTCCGTAGTTTTGTTAGATTTTGCAAGAATTTCCGCAGAAACTTCACAATATTCTTTTATTTTGTACGAACAAATCAGTCCAATAACGATTATACAATAGTAATTAGATATACACTCTTTTGTTTATCTTACGTCCTATTGACAATATAACTATTACAATGAGTTTTACCACCTTAGACGCAAGAAATATTATAAAGTGTTTCAAATTCTCGTTTTATTCAGCAACGAACTAGTCACCCCTAAGTTTTGTATGCACCATAGGCGTTACTAGATGTTTTTGCCCCTCAGGCGACTTCCAACCCCTCGGGCCAGAAGACCCCGGTATTGGAAGCCGCCCTCGGGGCAAAAACATCTACTTAATGCCCTTGATACATAATAACTATTCTTGTTACTGCCCTAAGTTCTTTGGATGAAGGTCGTTTCGGATGAAGAGCAACTCACCTAGGCCGGCGGGAGACTCCTTCGGGCGCCTGCACGATCAGCACGAGGCGGAGGATCTGAAACGGAAGAAAAAAAGGGTGCGGTCAGAGTGGGGTTGTGTGCGGCAGAAGAGAAGTTTGAGCGCGAATGGACTACTAGTTCTTTCGAGTCGCAGTAGCCACTCTGCATCCGACACCACTCTGCAGTCGATTATGTAGTGGACACATGTAATTGAAGCGAAAATATTACAACTGTTGGCTTACAGCAATGTTCGATAGTAAAAAGTTTACGAAAGGAAGTACTACGTTTCCCTTATTAGTGAAGGCGAGGGACGTATTGTTATTCAAAAAAGAATAATAGATCAGCTAAGCGAATAACTGAATAGTCCAAGTAAAAAACAAGCAAACAGTTTTATGTTTTTTTAAACAATAAATATTATACAACATCTCATTTTTTTAAAAAACTATTTGAGTGGCTTGTGAGTAAGAGTAATGCAGGTTATCTAAAATATATAATGCTGATGTCTATGAACAGTGCTGGTAACATTTGCTAACATGCGGGTGAACGAGGGAGGTACGTACAGGAAATCTTGGAGGAGCATACAGAGAACGTCAGAAGACGTATGGCGTCCGACAGTATGAGGATCATGCAGAGCGTGTGAAAAAATGTATATAACTAATGGGAAAACATCGAAAGTGTTATGTTCATAAAATAAACACTACACGCTAACTTCAACAATTTATTCAAACTTTTATGCAAATGTTGGTGGCCTTTTCCTGTAAAGCGAGTCGCCTCTCCCCCTCGCTCTCTTTTGAGCTAGGGGTGAACACGCCATCACCTGTGCCGGCCCCTGGGCACGGTGCAGCGCCGTCTCCCTACGGCGCCCAACATAGGCGTGGCACAAAGAATTCAAAGATAGCAAGCACGCTAACTTAATAACATTTATTTAATTCTCCATAATTGTTATTCACATTAGCAAAGTCAACAAAAACAGGAGTTGCTCTCTTCCAACCGCAGCGTGCTTCCAGGAATGGCTCCCCCGTGCGTCTCTCGGCACGGCTCCTGTCCTGCACGTCTCACGGAGCTGCTCCACCACGTGCGAATCCTAGCACGTTTTCCCTTCGTGCGTCACTTGGCACGGCTCCTGGGTTGTACGGCTTCCTCCGTCGTTCTGCGTCGACCGACGGAGTGGATTCCCGAATCCCTCTCTGATTCAGGCGGCTTCCGCACCCCCTTTGAGTAGTGGAGGCGCGGTCCAGTATAGCCTTCCTGTCTCGCTGGGCTCTTTAGGCGTAGTGAAACCGGGCAAGCACCCTCGTGAGTGTTTTAAATATTTGTTCGTAATAGTCCTTAATACATAGGTACACGGCGATTGAGCCCTTCATTAGAAACCCGTAGGGCAGGGCTTTCCAAGTGGCTGCCCGCCGGTTGGACTTTTTTGTGCGGACCGCGACTGCTTTGAAAAATTTATTATTCCAACCCAATACAATACAATTGCACAACTCATCTTATTTTTATTTAATGACATATTAATTTTCTCGTTGTATACTATACATTAATAATTAATTATGTTGAATAAAAGTGTGTCTAATATAGATTTGTTTCAGTATAATCGCAGTAGTTACGGTAAAAAACATCTTAAATTACGGCGCGTACCGCGGCTTAACTGGAATTTGATGTGTGGCCCACAAGCCCTTCTACGTTGGACAGCCCTGCCGTAGGGCGAGGGCACCTCGCGAAAGGGCGCAGTCCTCAGAAGGCTGCCAGAGGGTGAAGGGGCAAATGGAGCGTTGCGGCACAAGCAGAGGGCACTGGAAACAGTTGGCAATGCCGTTTGTGCCGAGCTGCGAAAGATCAAATATTCACACACGGGCATTGGCGACTTTTCCACTCTATTCAAATATTTGTTTGGAGAAGTGGCTGCTTTCCCAAGCAGTGAAGGGTGGCTGTTGCAGATAGCCCCTGCTGCCTGTACATCTCATGGTTTACGAAAATATACACAGAAAGTTTTTCCATCACATGTAAATGGTAATTTAAATATATTTAAAGGATACATATAAGATACAGCAAAAGATTACAGATGTGAATTCAAATCACCATACGAGTTTTTCTGTCAAAAATTCTCCAAATTTTTTTGATAGTCGTAAATACTTTCTCTATACTGTGTTATATATTTTTGCTGAATGTTGCTGACTCTCTCTCGTATCTAGTCATCTGCTGATAACTCACAACTTAAAACATTATTTTGTAACTCAATTATGATATTTGCTGTGCTATTTTAAATAATAATTAAGCATTATAATTATTACAAAGATACTACATTAATGAAAATGTAATAAGTTCCTTTTCCCCCACATTTCCCACATTTTGCTCCGCTCATCAATTCTTTTCTAATTGTAAATCTGTTAGTCATTTTCAAATCATTTATTCACGGAAAATGCGAAAATAATGTTGACTGAATTCTATTAAGTACAGTTTTGCCCAAAACGATGGGAGTCAACATAGTTTCTACAGCTAATTCGCCAAAATCGCCAACTTTTGAAGATTTTCTTGATATCTATGCAAACTATCGGAGTTCATAGAAAAAATATATTTGTAATATCCAGTAGCGCTCTTAAGTTGGGGGTCCATTGGGCCTACACTGACGAAAATTATTCAATATATCAATTATTTACATTATAAATATTAATTTTAGTCACAAAATAAAAATACATGTTTTATTCAGCATAATTAAAAAATTCTTTATAAGAACACAAGTGGACATTATGCCTGTAGCTCTCCCTCCTCCACGAGAAAAATCTTGAGTGCACCTCTGGTAACATCGATTACGAAATTGGAATTCCATTTTACATAATCAAAATTGCACTTTAAGATATTGAATGCTTCTGTTATTTTCGCATTTTAATTTTTATAATGAGTATACTCATGCTATAGCACGTCAAGAGCCATTTTCGAACGTAAACAAATAAATTTAATTCGCAAGCGTTGGCAACACAACATCACTAAAACGCAATTTGCATCTGTAAACCCAATACCTTCTTTCTTTCTATTCCATGTTTTGCTTTAATATTTGTCCACTAACAAAAATGAGAAAATATTATACAGAAAGTATTTGATAAAGTTTTAATATTACTAAATTGGACGAAGCTACAAAATTGCTAGAAACACTTACAAGGATATGAATTTTCGAGACACAAAGGCTGAGACCGCAAAAACAAAAGTACATTCAATCAATAATTATCAGACTTTATTACATAAAGGTGGATTGCTATTGAAAAACAAGGAAAAAGAAAATACCACAGTGAAACGGAAATGAGTGAAGCTACAACCACACATATTTGTATTCTTTGTAACTATAATTATTTGTAATATAATAATGCAATACATCAACCATCTCTTGAAAAACTCTCCATCGAGCAAGGCGTAAGAGATTCAAAAATGTCTAAATTTTAAAAATTAAAAACTTTTAATGAAAATTACTTTGATACTAAATAATTCTGTGTATCCTGCTTTTTTCGTTACACAACTTTAAATAAAAATATAGGTTTTTAATGCAACTCTTTTAATATATTTTTGGAAATATTGCTAACGATAACCTACTTGTGTTTTGAAAAACTGTATAAGATATTTAAGTAATAAAAAACATAAAAGACTGCATTAAAAAGAAAATTATAGCTTCAGTAATAAATAGAACAGAACAGATTCTAAAAGCCTTTGAACTTACGCAATTTTCCAAAAATTACAGGTTTTTCTCAAAATTGCACTTCTGTATTTATAAGTGCGCTTTTTTTATATTCAAGTAACATATTAAAGAAACAATTCAAATCCCTTTTTGAAAAAATCAAATGTACCAGATTTGAAATAAAAATATGATTTGATATGAAAACAATTCACCGAAAATAAAAAGACTCCTATCAAATTCAATTATCTAAGTTCGACAGAAAAGATGTTCAAATATAGGTTTCCAAAAACATTTTGCGTATTGTTTGGTGGCAATATTGATAATATTGTAGGCAGGCAGACAATGGAGAGATATATGGAGGGGCAGGCAGATAGATAACGTTTGGTAAAATTTAGTTTTCGATTTGAAAAAAAAGAAGAAAATGAGAGAAGAAATGGTGGATAAAACAAATTTGTATAGACTTCAAAAATTTAATAGATCAGAACATGAAGGGGTACAGTAATTAAGTTGTTTAGTAAAATGCTCGAGTCCCAAAAATCTCAAGTCTGCGATGAAATGTTTATAATTCATATTTAACAATCATCTATAAGTATGATGTTTTCATAGAAAATAAAAATATTTCAATCGTTTTGATTTAGAAATAATCTTCTTATTGAAGTAATTATCTCATTCTTAATTTGTTTCCGTAAATCTTAAAAGGGACGGATCACCAGGCAGCTAATGGCGCTGGAATGACACTATTGTTGCTCAAAATTTCAGAGTCAGAACGGTTTCTTATTTGCGCGGTCAAACTGTAGGCAAGAGTTTTTATGCCCGCGGAAGGGACCAGCGCAACTGCGATTGACTGTCTGCCCCGTGTGGCGCGCACGGGGCAAGAGGAGTGCAGCACTGACCGGCAAGCGACTTGCAGTCCTCGCTTACCACATCCGAGCAGTCGCGCAAGTGCTAGAAGTTGTACCGAAAACAAATACCGGTTCCCCCTCCCCACGACCGCCCCCACGACCGCCCCCCACGACCGCCCCCCACGACCGCCCCCCACGACCGCCCCCCACGACCGGCCCCACGACCGGCCCCACGACCGGCCCCCACGACCGGCCCCCACGACCGGCCCCACGACCGCCCCCACGACCGGCCCCACGACAGCCCCCACGACCGCCCCCACGACCGGCCCCACGACCGGCCCCACGACCGGCCCCACGACCGGCCCCACGACCGGCCCCACGACCGGCCTCACGACCGCCCCCACGACCGCCCCCACGACCGGCCCCACGACCGGCCCCACGACCGGCCCCACGACCGCCCCCACGACCGGCCCCACGACCGGCCCCACGACCGCCCCCACGACCGCCCCACGACCGCCCCCACGACCGCCCCCACGACCGCCCCCACGACCGCCCCCACGACCGCCCCCACGACCGCCCCCACGACCGGCCCCACGACCGCCCCCACGACCGGCCCCACGACCGCCCCCACGACCGCCCCAACTAGCCACTCTGCCCATTCCCATCCTCCCTTTCGCCCTCCCACGCTCCTAGTTTGCTCCCTCCCGCCACCGCCCACCGCTGGCCGTCTCGTCCACACAGACCTGTCTCAGCCTCCGCGCCGGTCGGCGAATTTCCACAACAGGACGCGCTGGAATGCGCGGAAACTGGCAGTCGTCCAGCCGAGGGGGCAGGGCAGTATTTTCGAACTCCGAAACTCGGCCTTCCGGCGCCAGCGAGCGCCAGGGAGCCTGCAGTCGCCTGCAGCCTCCCCCCTCCACTCCCACCCTCGCGGCGGCGCCGCAGCCTCTCTGGCGCCGTCCACTCACCTCCCTTCTTTTTCTACCGCTTTCCCTCTAAGCTCCGGCGCAATACGCTCACTTTTCTTTTGCTCTGTTTCGAATGTCCAGCTCCCCATCGCTCGGCTTTGAGTTGTATGGTTTTTGATTTATTCACTAAAAGGTATAAAAATTTAATTCTTTATGTCAGAAATTATTTTATGGGACATTGCAGTTACTCACCCTGACCAATGAGCAGTCTTCTTTGGAGCAGCAATTAAATATTTAATGTTGACTGGTTTTGACAAGAAACATCTCTTATGAATATATATCTACACTTTTGCCTAATTTGAAAAAATAATAACAATAACATTTGTCTAAATAACAAATTTTTAGGTTTATTTTATCAAACAATTCCTTATAGCCCCTCCTACTCACCTCATGCTATTCGTCTTCCATTCTCTGAACTTTCCTTAGTCACTACATGACTGTCGAGTACTAATCTTCTTTTTGTAAAACTCCCTCGACGCAGTTCCAGTCGCGTTCACCTTGTAAACAGTGAAGAATTTCGCCTTGCCCTGCGTCTGGGTAAATTGATTCCCCACCCCACGGCCTGCCCTCACCTGCTGCCCGCGCCTCGCCCTCCCGTGCTCTCCGGAGCGGCGCGCGCGCGCCCGATGTCCGAGTTCCTCGGGAGAAATCCGATTTGGAGCGCTCGCTTGTCTTTGCGTTCGCAGCATAGCTCACTGGGCTATACGGGCCCAAACGCACGCATGAATAAATATATAAATATACAAAACAAATAAAGACAAAAGACAATATATATATATATATATATATATATATATATATATATATATATAAGAGAGAGAGAGAGAGAGAGAGAGAGAGAGAGGGAGATACACACACACACAGATGTCCAGGGAGGAAACGTCAAAATTCGGAAATACGTTCTTAAGACAATTGTAAGTATATTTTGTCTAATAAACTACATAGATATTCCGAATGGCTGAGCCGCAAGAAGCATTCAAATGGGTGTGAAAAAATACTTTCTAGGCAAAACTGTGTATGGAAAAAGCATAAAAGCACTCCAAAAATATGTAAATAGTTTATTTTTAACAAAAGAAATTAACATATTGGTTCAGAAAGGAAAATAACTCAAAAATTAAAAAAGCACCGAATTTACATAATTCGACTGCTTTTTTATTACTCGGTTAATTTTTCTTTCTGAACAAATATATTTATTACTTTTACAAAAAATAAACAATTTACATCTTTCTGGAGTGTTCTTATTCTTCTGCAATGAAAATGTTTGCCCAGAAAGCAGCTTTTCAAACTAACTTTTGAGAGCCTATTACGGCTCAGCCATTCAAAATATCAATGCAGTTTATTACTACATGGAAGGAGTGAGTTATCAGCAGATGACTAGAAACGAGAGACAGTCAGCAACATTCGGCAAAAATATATAACGCAGAATAGAGAAGGTATTGTAAGGCTGCCAAATATTTCCGACGAATTTTTTGACAGCAAAACTTGTATTGCAGGTACTTGGTAACGGACAGGTATATAAATCTCTTGCTTTTCATTAGTTGAGAGTGTGGTGATTTTAATTCACATCTGTAACCTTGTGCTACATCTTATAATGTAAATTTATACAATTGCGCGCGTTTCTGTCACTTTCAGACCACTGTGCGACTTTCCATTCGAAAGCACAGCTACTTGTCATGGGGCGGGCGTCTGAGAAGGGGGAGGGGGAGGGCAGAAAAGCATTCACTGCGACGCAGCTGCGTAACTGAAGCGCCGGCGTTAAAACTTGAAACGCGACTCGCAACTCCAATTCAGGGTTATTCATGACGCAACTTCAACGCCCCAACAACCTCTCTTGTTTGTAGAATATTAGTAATAGCTTTAAAACCAACGTCACGTTTATTTCGAGAACTCTTTAATCTCGAATATGTATTTAATAATAATAATAATAATAATAATAATAATAATAATAATAATAATTAGTAATAAATTGCTATTATTTTTTATAATTATGAATAACTAGAAAAAATATGGTTTTAAAGAAAGAAAAAAATTGTATATATTTAAGGAATAATGAGAAAATCTTTTGGAACAGAAAAATATCGAATGCCATAAAAAAGTAGTAGAAAACAATTTTTATCTTTCTATGAATTAATTATCAGAGAAACTATACAAAACACTGTCAATCACTTGGTATCCTAAACTGAAATTTTTTTTTTCAAATTCATTCAATTTAGAAAATAGTTTGTCATTTGGAAAATAGTTTTTTTATGTGTTGTACTGAAATCATTTTTATGTGTTTTTATGTGTTGTACTGAAATCATTTTTATGTGTTTTTATGTGTTGTACTGAAATCATTTTTATGTGTTGTACTGAAATCATGAAATTCTGAAAAAGTCCATTTTAGAGCATGTAAGAGTACGTGGTGTAAGTAAAGGGTGAGGATATAATAAGATAAAGAAAAGATCGCGCGCGGTCCCTGGCCCATTTGGTAGGGTAGTGCTCCTGTATTTGTCTGGTATTAACAGAAGAAATTGAAAACTACGCATCAGAGCTGCCCACTGCCTAGAATTTTCCTCCAGGCAGCGTCTGAATTCCACCTAGCTATATAGTTAGTGTAGGAAATCCTGCCACAGCCGGGTGTGGAATACCAGGACCTCCCGGACAGAGGCACTGCAGTGCCATTAGTTAATGTCCTGAGCCACTTAAGTCCTTGTGATAAATTATGGCAATAGTATTATATATCCTTCTCTAAGTACGATTATCAGCGTTATTACTGCGAGAGTAAAGGGACTGTGCTATCTCATGACCTTTAGGTGTTTGATTATTTCACTGGCACACCGAGTGTCAGCGATGGAATTCATACGCACCATCACAAACGCTCCCTGCCACATTCCGAATGTGCAGTTACATACCCGTCCACTTCTCCCTCTTAGCCGTAAAATTCTATTTCAAAATATTAAAGATCACTTCAGGTATTCACTTTCACATAAGAAAACAAAATCCTCATCGCAAAAGATTAAATAGAAAGGTACAAAGATAATTTTTTGATCCCCCGTAGACTTGAACTGACGAGTCTTTTCTCACGACAAACTATAGAACCACTCAATTGTATTATGTCTAAAAGTAGAATTCTGTATATAACGTATCGCATTATTCTTGTATATACCTTACTAGGAAAACCAGCAGACGTTGCTCTGCCCTTCATCTCCCTCTTTCCTCTTTCTCACTGTCTCTCCCTCCCTCACCCTGTCCCTGTCTGTCCCTGCGGCTCTCTGTCCCTCTCATTCACATTTAATTGCAGATTCTGCACATCTCTGAGCAGTTGACATAATATCGGGAAGCGCTGGACCAGCAAAAATGTGATACAATGTTCAAAAAGGTTTCATTCTGTAAATTACGGTGTGAGAAACGTTTCTTTGAGGTGTTTGGCCTCAATTTTTTTAATTTTTAAGGCCGTAGAACGCATTGTTTAGGATATAGGTTCGAAATGCTGCCAAGTGTATTGCGGGTTGCATTTCACGTAAGTATTTAGTTTTGTTCTCCAGCCCCATGTAGTGGAGTTACAACAGGTTTAACAGCACATAAACCTTCTCGGTGAAAAAAAAAACAAGTAGAAGTGCCAACTTTCATGGAGATTAGCCTCACGGTGTCGGAGTTCAACTCTTTTATAGATAAGATATATTTATATATCGATCTTATGCGGCTGGAGAGAGCGCGGAGAGAGCATATGGCCAATGCTAGAATGAATAAAATAAGGCGACGGAGCAACAAAGGGCAGCGGGCGCGCTGTTGAGGGCGCGTGGCAACGCGCAGAGGCGCCCGCGAGGCGCCGGCGAGGGGGGTCGGAGGAGGGGAGGGCCGCTGGGGCCCGCGCGGGGGGCCATGATGTCCCCGGCGCCCGACGGCCCCGCCTGCGCGCCGTGCTGCGCCAGCAACAACTACGTCTACTGGCTGCGCCCCGACGCCGACGACGACGTCGACCCCATGGAGTGGTCGTTCGCCGCCAAGGACGAGGACAGCGAGGCCTCGGGCCCCGCCCACTGCGCGTGCGCCTGCGACTGGCCGCCCGCCCGCCCCCCTCTCGCACGCGCGCGCGCGCCCTCCGCAGGTAACACACGTCCTCAAAAGTGTCACCCGAGACGTTCTGATACACGTCCGGCAGGCAACCTACACGCTCACGCACGTGCCTTAAATGTAACATACGTCCTGCAAGGGCTGCTTTTACCGGAATCCCCCAAGATACCATCACACGCTTTGGTAGACGTGCCAGAGGTAGCACGCCAACGCCCGTACTCATGCCCTGTAAGTTACTCACGATCATGGACACGCCCTACAGGGTCCGTTCTTACCACGTGCTACAAAGTTACTACCATCCCAATCCACTCGTTCTGATACACGACCCAGAGGTATCACGCCAAAACTCACGCCCGTGCACATGCCTTGCGGGCAGCATAGACGCGCTCTGCCGGGCCGCTCTCACCACATGCCACAAAGTTGCCATACAACGTTCTGGTACACGATCCATAACACGTCAATCTAAACGCTCACGCACGCGCCTCGAAGGTAGCACACGCCCTGCAGGGGCCGCTCTCGCCGCATTGCCGCCCAAGGTCTTATCCCACGTTCAGGTACACGTCCGGCAGGTAGCACGGCAATCTACACGCTCACGCACGCGCCCCGCAGGTAACGTGCCCACAGAGTCCGCACTCTACGCACCCCAGGTACCACGCCAACACTCACGCCCTTCCACATGCCGTGCAGGTATAACACACGTTCATGGTCACGCCCACAGAGTCCGCTCTCTGTGTTCCTGTTCATGCACCGCTGGTACCACGTCAACCCTCATGACCATTTGCTTGCCCTGCAGGTTACACATGATAATGGACACGCCCTGCAGGGGCCGCCCTCACCATATGCTACCCAAACTTTCCACCCCAACCCACTCATTCTGGTATAAGCCCCGGAGGTAGCACGCCCGTGCAGTTGTCCTGCATGACTTGCCCCGAAAATGTCATCCCAACACACATGTTCTTTCACACACCCTCGAGGTATCACACCAACCCACGCGCCCTCACCCCGCAGAAATGCACTAATCTTGTGTTACATAAAGCAGAACATGTGCACATTTATACTATGAAAACTTTTTAATGTGCTTTTGATAAATTACTATTACCAACAGAATTTGAACATTATGTCTACTTGGCATTATGTACATTTTACTGATGTGTATGTTCATTTGAACGATATTCTTCTGATCGATGTATGAGCCTATTAGTCCGATGTTCACGTCTATTCGACGACAAATGAAGTGTGCCCTCTTTTTGTCTTAGTGTCTGTAACTAAAATAAATAATTGTTAACCAAAATGTTTACTACGCGCCAAAAAAGTATGACCTTTTACAGTATGATCTTGCAAAGTCAGTATTAATTTTATTGCTCGCGAGACCCTCGTACTAATTTTATAATATCAGTACACACACCAGCACACATTCTCAATATACACGCAAAATAAAAAGCCCGTCCACACACGGCGCAAGCGGCATGACCCTCATTCTACGAACTTCGAGAGTCTACAAGCATTTCCGGTTACCCCTCAGATGAGCATGCCACTGCCCAAAAGGAGCCATTTAGTGTATGCCCTGAAGGGGAGTTCATGGAGGGCAGACCATGAAGGGCAGGCCATGCTGGCCAGACCATGCAGGG
Organism: Acheta domesticus; assembly: GCA_031308135.1. Taxonomy (NCBI): domain Eukaryota; kingdom Metazoa; phylum Arthropoda; class Insecta; order Orthoptera; family Gryllidae; genus Acheta; species Acheta domesticus. Next base: position 199,652,081 of record JAHLJT010002406.1, read on the forward strand.
CAGACCATGCAGACCAGACCATAGAGGCCAGACCTTGTAGGCCAGACGATGTAGGCCAGACGATGTAGGCCAGACCATGTAGGCCAGACCATGTAGGCCAGGCCATGCAGGCCAGACCATGTAGGCCAGGCCATGCAGGCCAGACCATGTAGGCCAAACCATGTAGGCCAGACCATATAGGCCAGACCATGTAGACCAGACCGTGTAGGCCAAGTCTCGCAGGACAGGTCACGCAGGGCAGGTCACGCAGGGCAGGCCACACTTGGCAGGCTATGCAGGGCAGGATGTAGCAGGGCAGGGGACGTGCTCTTCCAGTGCCTGGGGCCAACGCGTTGTGCAGGGGCCGCCGTGGTGCCCGTGCTTCTGCCCCGAGCCGCCGCCCGTGCAGTGCATGCCGTGCTGGGCGCCGTGCCCGCCGCCCTTCCTGTCGTCGCCGGCCCCACCGCCGCCGCCGCCGCCCCCGTGCCATGGAATGCCACCGTGCGCCGTGCCCGTGCCGGTGGCCGTGCCTTGCATGGCCCCCTGCGCCGCCCCCGCGCCGCCCGCGCCGCCAGCCGCCCCCGTCGCCCCTGTCGCCCCCGTCGCCCCCTCCGTGAACGAGGAGGCGATCCGCTCGACGCTGCTGTCGCACCTCAGCGACATCTACGAACGCGCCTCCGCACTCGGCAGCCGACGGCGCAGCTCCGCCGTGAGATTTTCATTTATTTACTAGTGGATCCAGCAATGCTTCACTACTGCAATGTATTACACTTCACACGCTAGTGCTCACGTGATTGTTAACCAGGGAGCCGACTTTAATGAAATGTCATTTTCTCTTTTCTCTTTAGAACAATGCCGTTTAGTATTGACATTAATCTTTTGTTAAGAAAAAAGCAAACGATCGGCATCATACGGCATTTTTTTCATTTTTCGTCGATTTCAACTAATAAGTGTTTTTTACCAGTTTCAGTCGTTTTAAAACATTTTCCGCTGATTTCATAGATTTGAATGTACTTTTAATGGTACTTGCTACAAATAATATTTACGAGATGCACCATAATGTTCTGCACAGAATTCCTGAGTAGCCTTTTCAATTTCTTCACTGTGTAACGTCAGCCGTTGTGCATATGTAATCTTAGGTTGCTGTGACGCCTCTCAGCGTCATTATCGGTTCGGCCGATTTCGGGATAAGTAAAGACAAATATTTCCTGGCAAAGACCAGTCCAAACCAAAAGTTTGGAAGCTAAAATCACGTGAATGAAAGGAAGAAGCCTCAATTACATCACTAACATCCAGCAGCTTGAGTTGTTCATCTGAACTGATATTAATCAATTTTTAAAATACATTTTCTTTGCTTTGAGGGCATTTTAAAAACATTTTATGAGCATTTTATTGATTATTTTTAGCTATGCATTAGTTCATCAAAATCCTCCCCTATTAATCACGTTTTATGCTACGCTCTGAAAAAATGCCTGAAACACTTTGTCGTGAGTATGGATTTGTTCTACGTTCTGATTTGGACATAGTTGTCAAACATCCTATTGTTTAAACGTTCTCTATCACGATTGTTCATACATTCGCTATGACAATATCTTGGAGAAATTTGCTTTACTTCTCAGAGATAACGTTCACGTAATAATGCCGGCCGATATTTCACAATCGCAGGGGTTGCATACGCAACGAAGACGCGCTTAAATACTTGGTGTGGCGGATTGCGTAGATGCCTTTCAAGGGCGCCTGAGTAAGTCTAAACGCATAAAATTATCAACGCGCATCGAAGTGCGTCAAACTTATGCACATTCTCATTTTACTACGCCTACATTTTTCGCGTAAGTACTATTCCAAATGTAACTCTGTTCTCCATTCCCTCAATGAGACCAGCCCTCCAAGTGCCCTGAAAGGCCACTAGCCTACCTCCGCAGCGTCTACAACCTCTGGGGGGCTCCGCATCGCAGAGGGTGGCTGGCGGGTGCGCAGGTGCGGGACAGCATGCGGGACAGCATGCGGGACAGCATGCGGGAGAGCTTGCGGGACAGCGTGCGGGACAGCGTGCGGGAGAGCTTGCGGGAGAGCTTGCGGGACAGCCTGCGGGACAGCCTTCGGCGCAGCTCGCTGGGTGCGTCGTGGGGCGGCGAGCGGCTGTCGTCGCTGGGCGAACGGCTGTCGTCGGTGGGCGAGCGTGCGTCTATGGTGGAAGCGGACGACGGCTGGCCGCCCGCCGACGACGAGGTCGCCGCCGCCTTCTCCGCCACGCGCAGCCGCGTGCCCACGCAGGTGCGCGCCCTCGCGGCCCCTCCCTAGGCTCAGGTCGCCGAGTTCGTCACACCGTGCAATTTAAACTACAAAATAAGAGTGAGAAACGCGGACGGAACCACTTGCTGGACCGTCTTCTTCCTTTTGTTTAGTTGTGTTCGTGAAAGCTTGGAATTCTTGGGTTTCTTGGGATACTGCTTCTTCTGAGATGGATGTGGACATGAGGGAGCTAAATATATTGGATTTCATTGTGTGGGTGCAGGCGAGAGAAGGCCGTGAGGTATGTTTCGTTCTTCCCTTGAAGGATGTGGAGGCTTCGTTCTTCCCTTGAAGGGTATGAAAAGGGTGGGGGACGTGGGTTGGCGAGTGAATTCTCCCAGAGAGGCATGTGACGATGTATTGCGAGCAGTTGAGCGGTGCATGTGGGTCGGGGGGCGTGCTTCAAAGGGGGAAGTGGAGGCGCTGCTCCTCGTTGGTTGAGATGGTTACGATGGTTGAGATGGCGGAAAGTCTGGTCCGTAGTGTGAGTTCCACAGAGGGACATTGGAGGGGCGATTTAGGGAAAAGGAGGCTACGGTGTGAGGTGGAGTGTTGTGTGCGAGTGTCCACCTGAGCAGCGTGAGTGATGCGGGGCGCGTGGTGTGCAGAAGGAGATGGAGGCGCTGTACTCGATCGCTTGAGTGAAAGAAATGATGAACCGTAACGTGGTTTTCAAAGAAGCAAGTGATGGGCTGTGGGCGAGTGTGTTCTCCCTAAATGATGTACGTGGTGCGTGGGGTTGTGCACGGAACGAGCTGGGGTTGAGCACGGAACGAGCTGGGGTGATGCACGGAGCCTGGCGCGCACGACAAGCTGAAAACGCTAGACGTGATAGCGTCGGTGTGGATGGCAAGGACCGTGCTTTAACTCTTTTACTGCTACGCATTAGGAGCGCCGGTCGCCGCGCTGTGCTGAGCCATCCGGCGGTCGCCGCATGCTGTATGCTGAATACTTTTTCGTGCGGTCTTCTCTGGTGCGCGCTCTCAGTTATCAAAACAACGTACACTTCCCATCCTTCTTTTAGATCCGGGCTTTGGACGGGCACATGATCGTACCAAAACAATGCCAAACATCTAATTTATAAATCGAAAATCAAGACACGTACCGTACACCAGGAAAGCAAATTCACAAGTGAGAAGCAGTCCCCGGAAATGTGTTGAAGTAAACACGCAGGGTTGATAGACAAAAGGGTTTTCTATTCTGGTACGGCAATAATCTTTTGACCTACGCGTGCTTGGCCGGAAACGCGCGCGGGCCCCAGGACGGCCCGCAGTGCAAGCAGCCTATGCCTTTCCCAACACGTGAAACATCTCGCAATAGAAGTATTGAAAAGCTATTTAGTAAGCACGAAAATAAACTTCAAAGTGTCCAGAACAGGACCCATGTCATGGCAATCGCCTAATTTCGAGCGCGACCGAACAACGGACACGAGAACCCGAAAGAGCAGCGCGACGCGCCGGTGCGTCGATAGCAGTGATGGCACGGCGAGCTCTGACGCACCAGTGCGTCGTTAGCAGTGAAAGGGTTAAATTCTCCCTGACGGGCGTGTGGTGGTGTGTTGCGGGTGAGTGTATTCGTCCCTGAGTGATGTGATTGATGCGTGGGCCGTGGCGCACAAGGCGAGCTGGAGGCACTGTAATTCATCGCTAGAGTGGAAGGAGTGATGTAGGGCACCCGGGTTCCCGGTGAGTACTGTGGTAGTGTGTTGTGTGCGAGTGTATTCTCCCTTAATTTTGGCGGGTGCAGGACGATGTGGAGACTAATCTGATCGAGTGGAGATGGATGACATGGACGTTCTCTCTGGTGTATATGTTAGAAGTGCAGAACGAACTGGAGGCACTGTAATTCATCGCTTCAGTGAAAAAAGTTATGAAGGACAACGGGGGTCACCTGAGAGGCATATGTGGTGGGTTGTGGGCGTATTGTTTCCGAGAGGATGTGGGTGCAACTGGGAGCGTGGTGCGCAGGACAAGCTGCAGGCACTGGACCTGATCGCTTCGGTGGTACAAGGCAAGGACCGTGATGTAAGTTCTCCTTGGTGTATGGGGGTGCAGAAGAGCTGGAGGCGCTAAACCTGAATGTGTGATGATAGATGTCACCGACCGTCCTGTTATTTCTCCCTGATGTATATGTCGGGGGGCAAAGGACGAACTGGAGGCTGTGGACCTCATCGCCTGGGTGGTGGAAGTCATGGACTGCCCTGTTATTTTTGTCTGGTGTATATGTTGGAGGTACAGGATGAGCTGAAGGAACTGGACCTGGTCGCGTGATGATAGATGGCACAGACCGTCCTGTTATTTCTCCCTGATGTATATGTTGGGGTTGCAGGAAGAGCTGGAGGCGCTAAACCTGAATGCGTGATGATAGATGGCACGGACCGTCCTGTCATTTCTCCCTGATGCATATGTCGGGGGGCGAAGGACGAGCTGGAGGCATTGGACCTGACCAGATCGCGTGGTGACAGATGGCACGGACCGTCCTGTTCTTTCTCCCTGATGTATATGTTGGGGTTGCAGGAAGAGCTGGAGGCGCTAAACCTGAATGCGTGATGATAGATGGCACGGACCGTCCTGTTATTTCTCCCTGATGTACATGTCGGGGGGGCGCAGGACGAGCTGGAGGCGCTGGACGTGATCGCGTCGGTGGTGGAGGCGGGCAGCGGCGCGCGGCCGTCGCTGCGCGAGCGTCGCGCCATGTCGGTGCTGGCGTCGGCGGTGGCCGGGCGCCCGGTGTCGTACGTGCCGGCCGAGGAGCCCCCGCCCCAGGCGTCCCACCTCTCGTCGTATCGGCCGTCGGTGGACCTGGCGCTGTCCGCGGCGCCCGCCGCGCCCTCGCACGTGGACGTGGGGCTCAACTTCCCCGAGCGCTCCGAGTGGGAGGTGACGGCGTCGCGCGCGAGCACCCGACGCGCGTCGTCCCTGGTGCCGCAACGCGACGGCGACGAGCAGCCGCCGCGGCCAAGCAGGCGCGTCACCTACGTGGAAGAGCAGGACTCCCCGCGGTCCACCAGCCCCGACGACGAGCGCGGCAGGTACGCCTCTTTGCCCTAGGATCCCCTTATTCGCCTCATTGCTTATGAGTCCGTCTCCTCCTATGCCGTCAAGATCAGAGACAGGTAGGCTCCCAGGAAATGTCCTCGGCCCAGCAGGGGCGTCACCTACGTGGAAGAGCAGGACTCCCCGCGGTCCACCAGCCCCGACTAGCGCGGCAGGTAGGCCACTTTGCCGTAGGATCTGCCCTAGGATCCCCTTGTTGGGTTCATCGCGTCGTTTTTGGTGATTCCAGGGTAGGTAGAACCCCAGCAAACGCGCTTTCTCAACATTCCCTTGTTAGCCCCTAGCCTCTCTGTTTATAGCTACTCTCCTAAAACGCCGTGAACCACAAGGGCGTGTAGGCCCCCACATAACGCCCTTTCTCTACATTCCCTTGGTGGTTCACTGAGTCTGCTCCTTCTACGATGTGAGCGCCCATCACACGTAGACTCCTTGCAAACGTTTATACTCTCAGTTCCTTGGTTGATTTTTTTCCTGACTGATTTTGACTCCGCTCCTCCAACTCCGTTAACGACCAAACAAGATAGACCCTCGGAAAAAGTTTTTACCTTAAATTCCCTTGTTGGGTCCTTGGCCTCATTGTTTGACTTCGCATCTGGAACATGCGAACGATCAAGGCAGTTTGACCCACCGGAAAACATCTTGCGACGACTTCACCAACGATCGGTCCGTCGCTCAACCTTTGGACAGGGTGAGGAGTTCCCAGTCAGAGACAGTGACAAATGTAGAAAAAAATTGTCGTGTAAGATATGACAAATTCCCAAGGGAAGCCTAGCAGATGGCATAACAACCGACAGGGGAACGTAAGACATGGCATACGTGTCGGGGGAACAATAGAATCTGACAAGATTCAGCATACATTGCTGACGGAATTCTACTGACAATGTTGGGATTCCGTAGCCCGTTTCTTAGGGTATTGCTTCGGTATTTACCTGATATTTATCGGTGAAATCACGGAAAACTACCGATCAGAGCAGCCAGCCGTTAGAATTCTCCAGACAGCGACTGAACTCGGTCCAGCTATAGAGCTGGTGTCGCAAATCTTGTCACCGTCGGATCTCGAAAAACTGAACCTACAGGTCAGAGGGATTGCAGTGATATCTATGGATACTTTGAGCGACCTCTGCCGGTTGAAGGAGTTAAGTTGACGCAAAACGCCATCTGATAATTTGATTCAGCTCCGGACGATTTCTTGGGGTTCTCGGTTCAAGAGCGAGATGGTCATTCATCGTCATCAAGAAAGTTGTTGTTGGAAACGAAAAGGACAGACGATTGGAAGTCGACTGTTAAGACGTGCAAAATTTGTTGCCTTAGAACTTGTAAATTTGGGAAATTAATAGTTTAAATAATATAGATTTTTTTATCTAGGACTATTGATGACAATTGAACGGTGTTATGCATCAACCGACTAAGCGCCATTTTTGAAAAAATGAGTTATTGACGCCATCAGTTGCATTTGACCATGTTCTAAGTGTACGCAAAATTTAGGCGCCAATCTGTAAAAATAGCCGTATAATTAATTAAATATGTAAACATCAATCACATCAGAGATAATATGTTTCGCAACACCCGGTTAAAACCTAGATTTTCAAATCTGCTGTTCTTAAATTCACATTATGCAGGTAAGCGCCAGATATTCCACTCATGTTTGTGTAGTTTGGCGCTTCAAGGAATGAAATAATTAAATTACAGTGTATAGACCTGAAAATGTAATACAATCTGTGAACACGATTATCTCCAAGCTTGTGTGATGTCGCGTAGACGGTTGATGCATAACACCGTCCAATTATTCGATTCGGTTTCTTCCCACAACAATGATGATACTGGAGGTGACGTGAGTGAGTGGTGATGTGTCGTCAGGGTGTCGGGGACGCGGGCGTCGTTGCTGCCGGCGGAGCGAGAGGACGACGAGGCGCCGCGGCGCTCGTCGGCGGCGGCGCCGCGCCGCTCCTCGGCGTCGGCGGCGGCGCCGCGGCGCCGCTCGCTGCGCGCGTCCGTGTCCGAGCACAGCGCCTCCTACCGCCCGCGCCGCTCCTCCGCGCGCGACCGACGCACGCTCGACCTCGTCGCCTCCGCGCTCGCGCCCGCCACCGCCTCCTCCTCGGACCTGTCTCAAGGTACACCTTCACACATTGCCCCCTCCCACCTCGTCGTCACGCCTCTCATCAAGGTATTTGTACACCTTCAAATATCGCCCCTCCCGTTCGCCTCATGCTCACATGTATGCTCAAGGTACCTATACACCCACACACACTCACCCCACACACGCATCCGCCCCACCTACCCATCACCTATTCACATACTTCCCTCCGCCTCATTCTCGGACCTCTCCTCAAGGGACTTAACTCGTTGCCCCTCCCCTCCGCCTCGTCCTCAGACCTGTCTCTTCAAGGTACTTACGCTCCTATACTCACTGCTCCTCCCTCCACCTCCTCGTCAGATATACGCTCAAGGTACCTATGCACACACAAACCCATCCACCCACCCCACCCATCACCCATACACACACTCCCCTCCGCCTCGTCCTCAGACCTCTCCTGGAGGTACTTATGCGCTTATACTCATTGCCCCTCCATACCCTCCCAGTACTCAGACCTTTGCTGAAGGTACTTGCACACACATACTCATTCCACATCCTCTCCGCCTCGTCCTCGGACCTCACCTCAAAGTACTTCACTCGCACCCCATCCCTCCCCTCCGCCTCGTCACCAGACCTCTCCTGGACGGTACTTATGCGCCTATACTCATTGCCCCTCCTTACCCTCCCAGTCCTCAGACCTTTGCTCAAGGTACTTGCACACCCATACTCATTCCACATCCTCTCCGCCTCGTCCTCGGACCTTCACCTCAAAGTACTTCACTCACACCCCATCCCTCCCCTCCGCCTCGTCCTCAGACCTCTCCTGGAGGTACTTATGCGCCTATAATCATTGCCCCTCCTTACCCTTCCAGTCCTCAGACCTTTGCTCAAGGTACTTGCACACCCATACTCATTCCACATCCTCTCCGCCTCGTCCTCTGGACCTCACCTCAAAGTACTTCACTCGCACCCCATCCCTCCCCTCCGCCTCGTCATCAGACCTCTCCTGGAGGTACTTATGCGCCTATACTCATTGCCCCTCCTTCACCCTCCCAGTTCTCAGACACTTTGCTCAAGGTACTTGCACACCCATACATCATTCCACATCTTCTCGCCTCGTCCTCAGACCTCACCTCAAAGTACTTCACTCACACCCCATCCCTCCCGTCCGCCTCGTCATCAGACCTCTCCTGGAGGTACTTATGCGCCTATTACTCATTGCCCCTCCTTACCCTCCCAGTTCTCAGACCTTTGCTCAAGGTACTTGCACACCCATACTCAGTTCCACATCCTCTCCGCCTCGTCACCAGACCTCTCCGCGAGATGTTTCTGCTTCTTCACTCATTTCCCCTCCCATCCGACTCATCCTCAGAACTCTCCGCACGATACTCATACACTTTTCATTCATTGCCCTTCTTCCCCCCTGCATCGTCCTTCGACCTCTCCACGTGCTACTTTTACACTTCATTCATTGCTTCTGGTTTTTTCTTCAGGCCCTTCTTATGGCGCATCGTTTTTATCCATTATTATATACACTTTCTCAGCCTTTCCGTGGTCATGCGCCATCCCTCTGCTTTGTCCTACAATGTCTCCTTGCGGTAGTTTAGATCATTCACTCTTTCCCCCTTATTTGCCTTTGACTCATTTTCGTGGTACACCATTTAGTCATTATTTTTCTCTTAGCCTACTTCTTCTCCTCGTACACCTTCTCGATTACCTACTTCCTGATCATGCTACTTCAATCAGCTCACACCTGGAGCCAAAACCCTTCTTGGTCCTCTTTCACTTTGGCCATCCAGAGGCCGGGAAATCTTAGTTCTTGCCAGACAGTGACACATGGCTCCAAGCTAGTAGGATGGTTTATCCACCCCCTCGTCTTCAAAACAGTTCAAAACAAGAATTGAAGCAACAGAACGAATATGCCAGTTCATTGACCACTTGTAGCAGTAAACCTAAGTGCTGGTGAGCGATGGATGCCGAATGAACGAGTAAAAGAACGCGAATGGATGTGAGAGAGAGATGTGCACGCGATCGTGCGAGAACCTGGTCTGGTGTGCACACAGACCGTACGCATATTTTGAGGCCGGTCGTATGGGCATGAGCGTGTTGGAAGAGTGCGTTAGGCGTTGCGTACACAGGCCCGCGTAAATGGGCGTGTGAGTACGGGGGTGTGAGTACAGGCGGGTGACTACGGGTTTATGAGTTTGGGCGTGTGAGTACGGGCGTGTGAGTACGGGCGTGTGAGTACAGGCGTGTGAGTACGGGCAGGTGAGTACGGGCAGGTGAGTACGGGCAGGTGAGTACGGGCTTATGAGTTTGGGCGGGTGAGTACGGGTGTGTGAGTACGGGCGGGTGAGTACGGGCTTATGAGTACGGGCGTGTGAGTACGGGCGTGTGAGTACGGGCGTGTGAGTACGGGCGTGTGAGTACGGGCGTGTGAGTACGGGCGTGTGAGTACGGGCGTGTGAGTACGGGCGTGTGAGTACGGGCGTGTGAGTACGGGCGTGTGAGTACGGGCGTGTGAGTACGGGCGTGTGAGTACGGGCGTGTGAGTACGGGCGTGTGAGTACGGGCGTGTGAGTACGGGCGTGTGAGTACGGGCGTGTGAGTACGGGCGTGTGAGTACGGGCGTGTGAGTACGGGCGTGTGAGTACGGGCGGGTGAGTACGGGCGGGTGAGTACGGGCGTCTGAGTACGGGCGTGAGTACGGGCGTGCGAGTACGGGCGTGTGAGTACGGGCGTGTGTGAGTACGGGCGTGTGAGAATGGGCGGGTGAGTACGAGCGAGTGTGCTCGGGCGCGTGTGTACGTGCGCGTGTTGACGGCCATGTGCGTACGCGCGTGCGCAGGCTGAGCACGTCGTGGGCGCGCGCGTCGGGGCCGCGCCGGCCGACGACGGAGGAGCGGCGCGCGCTGTCGGTGATCCGCGCCGCGCTGCAGGGCCTGGACGAGCCGAGGGCGTCGCGCGCCTCCGCGCGCTTCTCCCGAGCGCGAGCGCCGCGCCCTCTCCGTCATCGCCGCCGCCGTCCAGGGCGTGGTGCGCATGCACACACACGCACACGTGTTATGCACGGAATAATACATACCATATTGGATAATACACACTCGTGGGATAATACATACACACGGGATAAAACCTACACAATGGATAAAACATACACAATGGATAAAACATACACAATGGATAAAACATACACAATGGATAAAACATACACAATGGATAACACATACACAATGGATAAACACATACACACGAGGATAACACATACACACGGGATAACACATACACACGGGATAACACATACACACGGGATAACACATACACACGGGATAACACATACACACGGGATAACACATACACACGGGATAACACATGCACACGGGATAACACATGCACACGGGATAACACATGCACACGGGATAACACATACACACGGGATAACACATACACACGGGATAACACATGCACACGGGATAACACATACACACGGGATAACACATACACACGGGATAACACATACACTCGGAATTACACATACACACGGGATAACACATGCACACGGGATAACACATGCACACGGGATAACACATGCACACGGGATAACACATGCACACGGGATAACACATGCACACGGGATAACACATGCACACGGGATAACACATGCACACGGGATAACACATGCACACGGGATAACACATGCACACGGGATAACACATGCACACGGGATAACACATGCACACGGGATAACACATGCACACGGGATAACACATGCACACGGGATAACACATGCACACGGGATAACACATACACATGGGATAACACATACACACGGGATAACACATACACACGGGATAACACATACACACGGGATAACACATACACACGGGATAACACATGCACACGGGATAACACATGCACACGGGATAACACATACACACGGGATAACACAAGCACACGGGATAACACATACACACGGGATAACACATGCACACGGGATAACACATGCACACGGGATAACACATACACACGGGATAACACATACACACGGGATAACACATACACTCGGAATTACACATACATACTGGATAATACATACACGTGGATAATACACACGTGGGATAATACATACACGTGGGATAATACATACACGTGGGATAATACATACACGTGGGATAATACATACACGTGGGATAATACATACACGTGGGATAATACATACACGTGGGATAATACATACACGTGGGATAATACATACACGTGGATAATACATACACGTGGGATAATACATACACGTGGGATAATACATACACGTGGGATAATACACGCACGTGGGATAATACACACACGTGGGATAATACACGTGGGATAATACACACACGGGCGCACGTACATGCGAATAAGCGTGCACATACATCAGTGTTTATGACTTAATTGACCGTTTCGTGTCCAATGGCAAGCGGCTCACAATTTGTAACCCATCTACTTGCGGTCCATGAATGTGCACAATTTTAATCGGCAAAGTTCCCTGAATGCACTCGCAGCAAATGTGCTAGAAACCATCGTAATGGTGCACTCCCGTACGTCAATTATAGAGCGTGGAAACCTAATTTTGATACCTGAAACGGTAAAACAAACTGCGTAGCTAAAAGTGTTTTACAAAGAATATATTATAATATTTATTTATTAAGGTGTCTGTTAACCCAATTTTTGGTTGCTTACTACTTTTTAATTATGTTTAATTTCATTTACAAATATAATTTTGGTCGTAGTCTCGCCTGATACTAACTGCTTACTGTCCTCGAAACGTTGTTCTATTATACGTAATTGCAATCGGAATTTATCATGGTTATGAAGCGATAATAATTATGTTGATTCGAATCTCAATACTTAAAAATTAAGGATATTTTCTACATAACACTTAGTGAGGTGTTATAAAGTTGCGCTTAGTTAATATTTTTTTAATCACACCTTCAAGAGAGCTTGACTGTAAGGGATGAGCGTTTTACGAAAAACGAACATCGAATATCTTAAAGTTTACTGTTTCTTTACACAATGTGCTATGTCGCAACCCCAAACTGTACACTACATCCATACCATTCTCTGCAAGATCCTCGCCAAGTACGGTGGCAGGATTTTCGACACTACCTACGTAGCGAGGTCGAGTACAGCTAACGTCTGGAGGAGAATTCTTGCGACCGACTGCATTGATCGGTAGTTTTCCGAGATTTCCAGGATCAACACCAGGCGAATACCGAACCAATACCCTAACATACGGGCCACGGACCACATATGCTCTTATCTATCTCTTCCTGTCATAACATCATCCCTTACTTATAAACACTTACACTAACGTGCATTGGACTACGACACATACCGGGAGACCGGTCGGGAGCTTAGAGTGTATCCTCGCTGGGGCGGTGCCACGTGGTTGGGGAAAACGGCAAGCCGACGGTAGGTCGGCACTGGCTCTGCCCATCCAGCGGGGAAAGACCATCGCAAAAACATGCACTACACGTACGGGAATAACGAAACTAGTAGTTGACGTATCCGAAATAACAATCAATCGTGTATGAACTGCCCTTCTTTAACTTCTAGAGTGTTGTTGATGTGTAGTTTTAGGTAATCAGTGATTCCACGGTTGTTAGGCGTGCCAGCGTTCTGCCGAATGGCACACTGCCTATATATGGGCCGAGGTGACCTGGTCAATTACCAATGCACCGTTCGGTAGAAACAATTCTCTAAATGTCTCCAGGGTGTCACAAAGCTCGAGGGACGAGGCCGAATCTCACTTCCCAGCCGAGGAAGATCACCTGAATTTCCCACGATAAGAAACATGCACTTCACTTACGGAATCAATGAGCGTAGCGGTCGACGCGCCCGGAACCCCTAATCGACCGATGGATGTTGGCCCAGCGCGGCGCGTGCGTTGTGTGAGCGTTGGGGCCGCGTGCGTGCGCAGGGCGCGGGCGGTCGACAGCGCGCCAGCTCGCTGCCCGCGGGGCGGCTGTGGGGGTCGCGGCGCACGCTGGCCGACTCGCTGCTCTCCTCGCGCCGCTCGGCGGGCGCCTCCTTGCTCGCGCCGGACTCCGCCGAGGAGGAGGCGGCGGCGGCGGAGGCGGCCGTGGCGGCGGCGGAGGCGGCGGCGGCGGCGGAGGCGGCGGCGGCCACTGCCGTGGTGCCAGTGGCGCCAGCGCCCTGCGCCTACCCCTACGTGTGCTACGCGCCCCCGCCGCCCTCGCCCGCGCCGCGCTGCCGCACCGCGCCCTGCTTCTTCCGCCCCTGCGCGCGCCACCGCCGCTCGCTCCCGCCGCCGCCCCCGCCCCCGCCGTGCTCGGCGCCCCCGCCGCCGCCGCCGCCGCCGCCGTGCATGTGCTCGCCCCCGCGCCCCTGCACCTGCGGCTGCCACCGCAACTCGCCCCCGCCCCCCGGCCCCTGCCGCGGCGAGTGCGGCTGCTCCTGCAAGTGCACACAGGTGGGCACACGGCCAACAGAGCAATTGCTAAGTCTTCGCCGGAACTGTTATCGGATGAAGGATGAATGCACGTCGGATGTACGTACGTATGGATGTCGAATGTATGGATGTCGGATGGATGTCGGATGGATGTCGGATGGATGTCGGATGGATGTCGGATGGATGTCGGATGGATGTCGGATGGATGTCGGATGGATGTCGGATGGATGTCGGATGGATGTCCGTTGGATGTCCGTTGGATGTCGGATGGATGTCCGTTGGATGTCCGATGGATGTCCGATGGATGTCCGATGGATGTCCGATGGATGTCCGATGGATGTCCGATGGATGTCCGATGGATGTCCGATGGATGTCCGATGGATGTCCGATGGATGTCCGATGGATGGCCGATGGATGGCCGATGGATGGCCGATGGATGGCCGATGGATGTCCGATGGATGTCCGATGGATGTCCGATGGATGTCCGATGGATTTCCGATGGATTTCCGATGGATTTAGGATGTATGTCGGATGAATGTCAGATATATGTCGAATGTATGTCGGATGAATGTCAGATATATGTCGAATGGATGTCGTATGAATGTCAGATATATGTCGAATGGATGTCGGACTGTATGTCGGTTGAAGGAAAAGAGAGAATGGTTGAAAATCAACGTAATAAGTAGCTCACCACTTAATTCCACCGGCCCGGTGGTAGAGATCGCTAATATAGTAGTACCGTAGCGATTTCGATCCGAAGGGTCGCGGGTTCGAGTCCCCCCTTCAACATGGTTGTACGTGCTCGTCCTTTTACTCTCTTTCATCTCTTTCATCTTTTCATTTCATTTATTAGTGAAAACCCCTTGCATTCACACTGTTTTTCTTATAGGTCCTAGTGTAATGCCTATATTTTGAAGATCTCTTACTAAATTTAGGCTAGTGAAGAAGTCATTTGTTATGCTCCTCCCGCTCTTTTTCAAAAGCTTTCATCACATCTAAAACAAAGCTCTTTCCTTGATTTCACTAGGTTGGTTGGCCTGGTGACCTGTGTATAATTGAACATTCAAGGCATAAGTGGTGATATTGTCATATGCAACCGATAACTTGAAGCTATATTTACCCAGTTTTGAAGGCATTACTGAAAAGGGCATTTACAGGAAAGTTTACATGTTGTTCATCAACTGTGATATTGGTTGTGTGGAATGTACGCATCTTGAAGTGTATTCACCCACATTTCAAATATTTCTAATAGGAGCCCACTTATCTGGAACTCCGTTACGGTGCGTATGTTCTGCATCACATCGAATGCACCTGGTAGTTTGTGTGAAACAATTTCTAGCCATTACTTCAGCGAATATGGGCCAACGTTCTTCCTAGTTCCATAAGTGCATTATTGCTTGATTGTCGCCTTTGTATGCACTAGCTAGAATTCCAACGTCTACAATGCAATTCAACTAAGTAGTAGTCAACTATATCCATTTTGAACCATACACTAAAGTTCCCTCTTTGTTGGTCCACTTCAAAACTGTATCAATTATATTTTGTTTCATAAATAAGTGGAAGGCTGACTGTTCCCACATTTTTCTTTGTATACTTTGTGGAATCTGATCTTTTTCGTATAATGTTACGTTTTCGTACTCTTCTACACGATTCTCTTTCCGTGTCCTTATACCATACTTATTCATTATTGTTTATCTATAGATGACAAACAAAATCCCAATAATTTTTCAGAGTACAAAGGAAAAAATGCATACAGTTTTGTAAAAAGATACAAGCCATACATGTAAAAGCCAGTATCTAATATTCATCCTAAAATGTTTCACTAATTTGGATACAATTATCTAATTCAATTGCATCTATTTCTCCATCACTATCAAACATATCTGATAGGTCGTCGCAAACCACATCAATGGTATTTCCTGAAGAACCAGCTTCTTGAAGTAAAATGCGACGTATCTCGTCATCAGAAAGTTGCTCCATATCAGGAATGGTAATACAAAAACAATGTTACTTGACTAGCATAACCAAAACAAAAGGCAGGAATTTCAATTAATATCAGCCTATGAATGTTACAAAAGGTTGCCAACATTTACTATAGCTACAGAAAAAAATAGCCATCACTTTTTCAAGAATTAGATGTTGGGGTCATATAAGACCCCAGTGGTACTCAGTGTGGCAAGTACGAATATTAGCAAAAGTAACAACAATGTAAAAGATTTGCATATCCAATATGTGACTAGACAATGAATCAGGAAAAGTCAAATTTTTTCAGATTTTTTAAAGTATTGGAAACTGGAAAAAGTATTGGAGAAACATGTCGTGGGGTCACCAGAGACCCCACGGTATTAGGAGGGTTAAATAATGCACAAAAATGCTCGTCCTAGAGTGTCTCATGGGCAGTGTACTAGGTCCCGTAGTGCAAACTCACGTTTGATTACCGGTAGGGGCAAAAATTTTTAATTATTCCGAACAAATAAATTTACAATCTATTTTATATGAAAATAATCAGTACAAACGTTAATATTGGTAGTTGATAATGGCAATTACAATGATTATTTGGTGGGTGAAAGAATCACATTGGTACATTTCACAGTTTTCTTAGGTCTAGAACAAAAACCATTTCATTACTTTTGTTAGGAGTCAAAGTTGAGTAATATATGTTACTATGTATATATTGTGACTAATTTGAAAATCTATACTGCAGTTTTAAGGATTAAAGTCTTTCTAGTCGGTTGATTTCTTCGCTATTATCTAATAGGTTAATGGCTAATGGATTGCGGTGATTTTCCAGGCGTTAAGATAGCTTGACCTGCTTGTTTTGATTCTTTCAAATACTGTTGATAATTTTACGTCTGTGTAGCATTGCGTTTGAGATATACCATGGTGCTGAAGCAACCACCCTAAGCAGTTTTGATTCAAATCTATGTAATATGGAGAGATTTGTCCTTCCAATGCCCCAAATTTGGATACCGTAAGTCCATATAGGGATGATTATTGTATTATAGTTCAATAATTTATTGCCTGAGGAAAGCTTCGAATGGTCTTCTCGCTTGTAGCTGCTTCTTCTTGGCTAGTATGTGGGGTTTCCGGGGAAGCCTTTGTCTAAAGTAAAAAATTGTAATACGTCTTTATAGGTAAAATATTTTATCGTCAATGCTATTTGTGTAAGTGATTCTAAGTATTCTTGAATTTTGTAGGGTTGATTTGCATTTTTGGTAGATGGTTTTGAAAAACTTCAGTAACATGTTTTGCAAATACTTCTATTTTTCCTTTACTACTTCTCACCCATTCGTTGTTTTCCTTACAAATTGGGGGTGAAGATTTACTAGGTCGTTTGGATTTTCTTATTGCATCAAAACAAGAATATTGCAAGCTAGAGTTGCAGAGAGATTGGTAACGTAATTTTCAAATTTACTATCCTTCAAGGTTTTAAGTAGACTGGATAATTGCCTGGTATCTCAATTGTAGTTGGTTCTATCAGCTGGGTATTTTCCTGGGCCATATTTTTAAGTTTTATTTTTTCCTGATTTTTTATTAAGAATTTAGAAGGGATAATTATCACAGATACTGTTACACGATACTTTCGAATCCACTATTTTCAGAAATGTTTCTATTTATCGGCTCGTTAATAAATTTATCTAATTTACTTATCTGCAACAAGAAACGAAGTGTTTCAAGATCTGGTGAATGTCATTTCTTGTGGTGCCATATCACAGTTATCCAATCCACATTGTGTTGACGAGTATACAGTGTTATTACTGAATTTGAGCCCTCTCGATCACTTCAAGTATGGCTATGACTAGACCCTCAGTCTAGACGCAGTACTATGTGCGCCAGACAATTAGAGAGTTCTCTTTGCAGAAGACGGAGTGACAAGTACCCTACCTTCTACCACCGCGTTCCAGAAGAGGAAGAGCAAAGAAATTACAGTTTCCTATTTAATCCTTTAATCGTTTTAAGCTTTTTCATTAATCGAATGCACTTTCCTACTTCTATTTTCTGCTAGAGTTCCAATGAAAATCGCGATGTTCTCCCTCAAACTACTCAGCTATCTCAAACATCGCCTCGCGTCCCCTCGCTCGCGTCCCCTCGCTCGCGTCCCCTCGCTCGCGTCCCCTCGCTCGCGTCCCCTCGCTCGCGTCCCCTCGCTCGCGTCCCTCGCTCGCGTCCCTCGCTCGCGTCCCCTCGCTCGCGTCCCCTCGCTCGCGTCCCCACACTCGCGTCCCCACACTCGCGTCCCCTCACTCGCGTCCCCTCACTCGCGTCCCCTCACTCGCGTCCCCTCGCTCGCGTCCCCTCGCTCGCCTCGCCTCGCTCGTGTCCCCTCGCTCGCGTGCCATTAGTTGCGTGCCTTCAGTCTTGGGCAGTCAGTCGCGAGCTGTCAGTCGCGAGCTGTCAGTCGCGTGCCGTCAGTCGTGTGTCGTAAATTATCGAGGTGCACCCCTTAGATCTCGCCTGAGTGCAAACCGCAGCCCTTGCCCGGTCTTACCTAATGTTTTCAGAACGGTTAGAAACCGCAAGCGGCGTTTGACGAGCGCAGGCGCGTGGCGGCGTGCGTCCGTAGGGCTCGCGGAAGAGCAGGAGGCGCTCCCCGCGCGGGAAGCACTGCCGGAGTGCGCCCTTCGTGGAGGAGAGCGTCTTCGTCCGCCGCCACTATTAGAGCGCGAGCGGGAAAGGCCGACGGCCAATGCCCTTGTGTGGCTGTGGAGGTGGACACGCCTGCCGCCGACTCCACCGAGTCGTCGGGGACGTCGGAGGAGCCGTGCCGGTGCCCGCCGCCGCGCCCGCGCCCGCGCCCCGCCACCGCCCGCCCCGCGCGGCGCGCCAGCCCTGCCCGGCCGTCGCGCCCCCACCCCGGCCGCCGCCGCCGCCCCCGCCACGCCCCTGCCAGCGACGCTGGCGCTGCCACTTCAACGCGCGCCGCTACGACGCCGCGTCCGCCAGACAAGGTCACACAAACCAACCTCTGCCCTTCGCTTGTAGACTTCGATTTTGTTTCTTGGCGCACGAGGGGGTGTCAATACAATGGAATATCTCACGGTATTTCGCGTCGTTCTCCGTTGTGCCGCTAGGAGGTGCATGATCGCGACTGTATCGAGCAGTGCTGGCGATCATGCGATTCCTGGCGGCGCCACGGAGGACGACGAGAAATACCGTGGGATATTCCATTTTATTGACACCCCCCGTGCGCCAAGAAAGAAAAACCGAAGTATACCTGTCTTCACAATGGAATACCTCACGGTATTTCACGTCTTCCTCGGTCGTGCCGCTAGATGTCGCATGATCGCTGCCGTATCGAGCAATGCTGGCGATCATGCGAGATCTATCGGCACGACCGAGAAAGGCGGGAAATGCCGTGAGATATTCAACCATGAAGACAGGCCCTCACGCACCAAGAAATAAAAACTCAAGTACAGGAGCCGGATGTTTATTGCATGTCAATGTATTTTGTGTTATTTCATGACAAATATACGTTAAGCATGATTTTATCTACAATGACTCAAATTACGCAATTTTCACGTGTCGTATACAATTATATTTGGCGTTTTAAACCGTTTTGTCAGTTGTCGTTAATATTTCTTATTTGTGTCATATTTTGCACGAATTTCCATATTTGTGTTATATTTTTATCCTTTTGAGTCCATTTTCGCATTCTTATTTGCAGTCGCCTCAAAGTGATTCTTCACACCTAATTGTCATCTAATTTCTTACAATTGTATCGAATTGTTTGTCTCTTCTTTCCTAAAAATTTATATTATGTAAGGGGTGTGCGTGTGTGTGAGAATTAGGAGAGTAATCTATACACAAGGAAAAAACAAAGCATAGAAAGCACCAGATGAGAAAGAAGTGTTAGTTTAGTTTTATCAGGTTTTGTTCCAAGGTCAATCGCTTCTGTAAATAAATTTAGCAGGTAGAATTGTCTTCACAGGTGCCAAAGGAGAAGGGGTGATTTGTAAATGTACTAGATTTTAAACTTACATTTTCAATATATTGGTTATTTAAACAAGGGCAAGATTTTGAACATTTTGAAAATGCAACCAAAAACTTCTTAAGTCATATTTATGGGCATATCTTAAGTCATATTTATGGGCATATTTTCATATTTTTAGGTTATAAATGCTTGTGTATTTTTAACATTTTTAATTCATAAACATCCTGTCCCTATTTATAACACAGGGCTGCTCAACCGTAGCTCATCTGCAGGTCACAGGTGTGGCACGCTGCGTGCTTTGGACTAAACAGAAAGATTTTGAACTAAACAGAAAGACGAGTAGCACGTGCCAATGCAGGGAGCCATCACCAGCAGTCTGTTCCCATTTCTTGCATTTAAGGAGCCCTGTTAAAACATATGAAAATTAAAATTAATCAGTTACATATTCGCTTTTCGAGATAATATTACGATATGTTTGAAATGAGTCGGTTTCTCATATAGTTCCATGGAATAATTATAAACATTTTGTTATATATTAGAAAATTAGAATGAACCTTTTTGTTAAATAAAAATAACTGTATCTAGTGACCTTAAAAGGCCTTCAACATGGATGTGCAAAAAGTGGAAGAGGGGAAGTTTCCCTCTCACTGTGGCCTAACTTTTTCCCGCCTTCAACAGGGGTCTCTACCGCATCTGTCGGCGCGAAACAGGAAGTCGGTCAGACTTTGACCAGCCCTGTAATCGATTACTCTGTTTCGTGAGCATCAACTGCTAAGGTCATTAGTCCCGTAGTTATGATGCATAGCATTGGGGGTGTTTCTCCCCTGCTGGAACACGGGATTCGGTCCGACCTACACGTCGGCTGAAGGGGTTTCCGATCAGGTGTCTACGCCAGCAATACTCCGCCTCTGCACGAACAATCTCTAAGATCGGGACTGGAAGTTTGTAATGGCACTTGACGTTTAATCAGCTGTCAACGGTGTCATCTCCTCAGGAGTTTGGACGTCACTATAGAGCCATTCCACGTCAAATCGCACAAGAGTTGACTCGACATTTTTTTAAAATGTACGATATTTTTTTCTTATGTCTGGACATCAAAAAAAGAGACACGTATTTTTTATTTGCCTGAAAATTGATTATTTGTGTAGTTATGGCTATATTAATTTTTTTGAATTCACAGGTACTTCACAAAATAAGATCAATTATCTCTCCGAATGTACCAAATATAAAAATTTCTGGTTTGTGTCATTTAATACTTTGAAACGTTTATTTTATTCCTCTGTAAATAAATTTTTCAAAAAATATTTTTTTCATTTTAAAAAATGTACTTTTTTCAAAAAAGTAAATTTCTATATAAACTCGATGAGATAAAAATTTGAAAAAATTATAGGCGTGTTCCTTGTTCAATTTGCTATAAAGTGCAACAAGAAAAAAAGTGGGCACTCCACACATACAGTTCTAAGAAAATCAGTTGTAAGTATGAGGGCGCGCTCTGCCTACCCATGCACTAACGAATTGTGTTCGGCCAGTCTTTGATGCAAGTGCTGAAGAACTAAAAAAAGAATGACCGTCTGCCTGATAAGGTTTTCAAGAGTTATTAGTATTTCAGATGTTCACTCTGCCCCCAGAATGTATGACACTGTGTCATATTTTTGTGGGTAACATCGTGGTTGACTTGTGGGTCATTTATGTTCTTATGAGTGAGAGCGAAACGAATTGAAATACGAGCCATTCCACGTCAAATCGCACTCGAATTGGCACGACTATTTAAAAAAAATAAATGACACGAATATATGGCATTCATTCTGGACATCTGAAAAAGAGGCACGTGTTTCTTTATTTACCTGAAAATTGTTTATTTGTGTAGTTTTGTCTATATTAAATTTTGAAATTTACGCGTACTTTGCAAAATATGATTAATTGACACTCTTAACGTACTTAACATAAAAATTACTGGTTTGTTTCGTTTAATTTTTTGATATGTGTATTTTATTCATCTGTAAATTACTTTCTCAAATAATAAATATTTCATTTAAAAAATGTAATTATTTTGAAAAAACAAAAATTTCTTTGTGAACTCTCTTAGATGAAAATTTGAAAAAATAGGCATATTTCTTGTTCAATTTTCTACAAAACATAACAAGAAAAAAGTGGGCTCTCAACGCGTACAGATAAAAAATCTATTGTATGGTATTCGGGTGCGTGGTTTCTGCCCCTGCACTAACGAATTGTGTTCGTCCAGTCGTGGATACTAATGGCGACGAACAATAAAAAGAATGTCCCTCTGCCTGATTTGTGTTTCAAGAAACAGAAGTAAATCATATGTTTACTCTTTCCCCAGAAGGGATGGGTGACAGCAAAACGAATGCTTTTCCTCGTGTCAGCGAAACGAATTTTACTGCAGAGTCCCTTTGCGTCCTAGAGACGGGGTGCCATCCTGACCTTGCTCGTGAAATACAATCGACCACTTGTCAAGGGATATGGTAAAATTTTCTCAACATTAGTCGCAATACGCAATACTTATGAAGACAAGAGTGCTAGTATTTGTTCTGTGAATCGTGTGTACATTGTGCAACATGAGTGGCGATCAGCTTATGAGATAGATGTTTCAATCCATTTAAACTTTCTGATCACGGTTTTTAAAAAAGAATATTTCCAAGACGCGTAAACCACGATTTGCTGGTGAATTGACAGGAGTCATTAGATTGGCGAACTTGTGATTCATTTCGGAAGAAAGGGAATGGGCTTCCAAAACGGTCTTTTCTTAATGAAGATAGCGTCGAGATCAGTGGCTCCCGTGGCATTAACGAAAGTAGCGGAACGTCCAGTGAAAAAACTGGAAATCAAGGAAGTGACAATTTAAGCTCTTCAGATAGTTCGTCAAGTGTCTGCGAAATGAATAAAGAGAAGATAAACATGAGTTTAATTGCAATAGGAGAAACGCCCGCCAAGAAAAGAAAATTGGAACAAAATGGCATCCCCATGAGAAATTTTAGAAAGTACAGAGTGCCAACACAGATACTTTTTTTTACATTGAAGATCCTTCGACGTCCATCGAAAAATCAGACAAAGATACTATTTAGTAACTTAACGATTACTTTCACTCAACAGATGACATGACGTTGAAAATTTAAATTTTGACAATTTTTGAAACTTGGACATACAATAAAATTAATCGACTTTTTGCAGCAACAGAACGCATGATAAAAGTGTCTAAAACGTTGGCTGAAGAAAATGGAATTTTGTCCAGAACGGAAGTAAATTCGGTAAGGCATTAAAACTGTGCATTGTGACGAAAGTTCAGGAATTCTATGGTATGCAAGTACTTGTATTTAAAGAGAGTGGTGAGGGACCAGAAAATTTCAAAATGTCAGTCAAAACCTGAGTAAAGAATCCGTCATTTAATTATTTATAAATTTATTAATTATTTATAAATTTATTAATTATTTATAAATATATTAATATTATTTATATATTAATACACATAAATATTATTATTTATAAATTCAATCATGAAGTTTCACCACCTCAGGAAGTACTTAAATTACTGCTTCATCCAAAGAAACCGACGACCAGTAACGCAAAAAACGTGTCTATTGCAGCTATCTATTACACACTGGTTCGTAAAATATTAATATCTTTTAAAGTTACTGAGATCCCACTTTGATTTTTTCTGGAATTATTATCATTACTCTAGTGCGTTTATAAATATTTTTTAAAAATTTTTAGCTCATCGAGTTTACAAAAAATATTCAATTTTCAAAATTTCAGTTTTTGAAAAAATATTGAAAATTCAAAAAATTTAATATTTTGCAAAATCTTAAAAATTAAACATGTTTTTAAGTTTCGAATGGAATTTGAACGGAATTTCTATAATTGGTGTATTCAAATATATGATATTTTTAAGTTAGTGATGCGCGTCATTTTTAGCAAATTTCATTATACAATATTTCCGAAAATAATGAAGTTAGAAAAAAATAAAAATACACGTGTTCACTTATTTGATCCATATAACAAACAGAAAAAATTAGAAAATAAATAAAAATATGAAGGTCAAATTTTGGTCTTTTTTGTGCGATTTGACGTGGAATGGCTCTATAGTGACGTCACTGTAGTGACGTTCCAATTCCCGATTGGATAACACCATACAAGCTGCCTTACGTCCAGTGCGACTACAAATAATTCGAAGTACAAATGTGTTGTAGGGGGAGAGGATATGACAAGAATACGAAATGGACGATTGCGCGGCGCCGTGGTCCATTTCTAAGAATATGTTTCGACCGCAGTCTAATGCCGCTAGCACTTGACGCGTACGGAAATACAAAACCACCAAAACGACCACTTTAAAGCGTATTTATTTTATTTAGAAGGTTAAAGACGATACTTAACAGCCAATAATAAATTGTTGCAGTACTTCTTTATCACCCACGGGTGTTAAAGAACGGTTTTATGTACTTCCTCGTGCGCATGTGCGCACGTGCCGGCAACATGCATATAATCCGCTCCTTCGAGTTGAAGTAGTTTGTTCTACGGCTCAAGGAATACGCTTGTGGTGCAAATCTAAATGCTAGCTGTTGTTTGCGTATTTCGAAACTAGAACGAGCTATTTGGTAGATATTTCGATTCATTTACGCAAGGGAAATCGACTCGTTTGTGTGTCTCGAGTAACAATTCTAAACACTTGAGTGTCTATCGTTTCCTTCAATTCTCAGTATCATCAACCCTTCCCCACTACATTAGAAACGAAAGATCTATTTTGTTTTTCAAATTGTATTAACGAAAAATAATGGAATAAATCAAATCAAATATTACATACGTCGATAAAGATACTTCGCCGTGCCGCGTCGTCGGTAAAGATACGTGCCGAGAAAGATTTCTCACTCCTATCGTCATTTGTGAAATAATTCCTTCCTCCCGTAGATAAAATACATCCTTATAGTCTAGTACAACAAATTACTCTTTCGCCCAGCCTTAAAATCATGAACGAATGGATATCCCTCCATCCACGTGCACGTAAGCGCTGCGGCAGGAGAGGCCATCCAGGTTGACGAGCTGGTTGAGGCCATCCAGGTTGACGAAAGTATATCCTTATAGTCTAGTACAACAAATTACTCTTTCGCGCAGCCTTAAAATCATGAACGAATGGATATCCCTCTATCCACGTGCACGTAAGCGCTGCGGCAGGAGAGGCCATCCAGGTTGACGAGCTGCTGCGTGGCGCAGGGTCCCCGTGCCCTTGCACGTGCACGTGTTCGTGCGGGCGCTGTCACTTGGAGCGCTCGCCGTCGCCGCCCCGGCGCCGCCCGCGCGCCCCCGCCCCCCTGCGCCCCGCCCCCCTCCGCCACCCGCCGCCCCTGCCCCTGCCCCTGCTCTGCGCGCCCGCCGACCGACGAAGCGGTGCGTGCCACTCAGCTCCAATGCACAAACATCGCAATAAGAGCTTTCGCACATTAACAACTGAAAATATCGGTTGAAAGGAAAATTTTAATGTTCAGTGCCTCTAGCATAGTTCATAGGCAGTGTACCAACTGCCCTTTAAAATCGTCTCTGTAGCTATGTGACGCAGAAACGCTCAGGCAGACTTGAGTTAGCTAGTTACGATGAAGGGAATTTCCACTAGCAGCGCTGAGGCGCTGCAGTGGCCCTTCAGTGTCCTCGCAGTGGCCCTGCAGTGGTGCTTCGACTTAAGCATAGCTGCACTTCAAGGTGTCGAGCTGGAAGGAGAGGGAACACTGCCACCCAATCAGGAGCTTCGTTAGGACTTACATTTTTGGTATTGGAGCTCCCGATTGGATAACAATGTCCCCCTCTCCTTCCAGCTGGTGACTTTGAAGAGCAGCCATGTTAAAAACGGCGTATAGCAGTTTACATGTTGCCTTGTGACCGCCGGCGCATAGAGCGGTGTGACTTTCCCTTCCCACGCTTAGTGGGTCTGGACGCTGGCTGTATGGGAAGGGCCACGCGCTTCTCATTGGCGCTGCTGAGTGGCTCCTTATAATGGTGGCATAGCAGTTTTTAATGGGATCGAAGACTTACGGCAGATAGGGCAATACTGCAACGCTGATAGCAAATGATAGCTTGGGGTTTCTTATTTTTTCCATTACTTTCTTTCTCTACCTTAGGAAGTTATTGTGGTATTTCATAAACAAAATTTACTATCCTTCATACTATTGTGATTCACGGATTTACTCGCGGAGTGACGTGGTCCGAGGGTATTAAGGAGAGCCGACGAGGCTGACGGGGCTGATGGGACAGACGAGAGCCGAGGATCTGACGGGGCCGAAGAGGCTTACGAGAGGCCACAGCTTATGGGCCTGACGAAGCCTGATAGACAAGACAAATCCTGATATGCCTGACGAAGCCTGATGGGCCTGACGAAGCCTGATGGGCCTGACGAAGCCTGATGGGCCTGACGAAGCCTGATGGGCCTGACGAAGCCTGATGGGCCTGACGAAGCCTGATGGGCCTGACGAAGCCTGATGGGCCTGACGTTCCATGATGGGGCTGACAAATCCTGATGAGGCTGACGAAACCTGCTGGAGCTGGCAAAGGCCAACGGGGCTAACGGGAGTCGACGGGGATAATGGGGGCCAAAGGAACGGACGACACTGACGGGGTTATCGAGGCTGACAGAGCTGACGGGGCTTACGGGGTCGACAGGTCAGACGGAACAGACGGGCCCTGACGAGGCTGACGGGGTTGAAGGGGCCGACCCGGGCTGACAGGACTTATAAGGCGGGATGACGACAATGGAGCGGGTCGACGATAGTCGACGGGGCCGACAGGAGCCGACGGAACCGACGGGGGTGATGAGGGATCCTACGGGGCTGACGGGGCCGTCGGGGGTGACGGGCGACGGTGCCGACAGGGACGACAGGGACGACGGGGCCGACGGGGCTGACGGGGCCGACGGGGCCGACGGGGCTGACGGCAACGACGGGGCTGACCGGGCCGACGGGGCTGACGGGGGCGACGAGGCTGTCGGGGGCGACGAGGCTGACGGGGACGACGGGCTGACGGGGCTGACGGGGGCGACGGGGTCGACGGGGTCGACGGCGCCGACGGGGGCGACGGGGCCGACGGGGGCGACGGGGCCGACGGGGGCGACGGGGTCGACGGGGCTGACGGGGACGACGGGGCTGACGGAGATGATGGGCGTTGACGAGACTGACGGGAGCGACCGGGGCTGACGAGGCTGATTACGCACAACGGGAGTCGATGGGGCCGACGGGGGAGACGGGGGGCCGACGGGAGCGTGCGGGGCTGAGGGGGCCGACGGGGGTGACGGGGCGGGCGGGGCTGATGGAGCGGACGGGTCAGACGGAAAAGACGAGCGTTGACGAGACTGACGGGGCCGACCGGGGCTGACGGGGCTGATTACGCACAACGGGACGACGACAGTCGACGGGGCCGACGGGAGCGTGCGGGGCTGACGGGCCGTGCGCGTGCGCAGCGCGCGGCGTCGCAGGAGGAGCGTCGGCGCGCGCGGCGGGCGTGCGCGTGCGCGTGCGAGCGGCCGTGCGAGTGCGAGCGCGAGCGCCGCTGGTGCTTCGCGGGCCCGTCGTGCGCGTGCTGCTTCTGCGCGGGCGGCGAGGCCGGAGCCTCCGCCTCCGCCTCCTCGGCCTCCGCGTCGCCCGGCGCCGGGGGAGAAGGTACCCACCCCGACACCACTCACCCACCCCACGTGGCGCTTCAGTAATGCGGAATGACAAGTGTCTACGTGCGGGAGTGTAGAGCGTAATGCAATGAATGGAAATGGAGTAGAACGAATTAAAACTACCGTGTAGGGTTTAAAAGAGAACGTGAGGCAAAACAAACAAAGCGATGGAGGAAAATATCTCGATTTTGAGGAGGTAGCAGCGCGTCAGGATGAGGACGACGTGCGGCGGGGGAAAAGGTGCCCCATTGAGTCCTCAAGACTCAAAAGTACGTATGTTACAAGTCGCAAATTACACAGGTACGGTTTTCCAAACTTAGATGCCCATTTCAAAACTAAAGGTGGCGAATAAATGATTATTTCAATATCAAAGAACAGGTTATAATAAAAAAATACCCAGTATCGGAAGTAAAAGTATGGATTCCTGCAGGGGAATCTATGTATCGATCCGAAAATAGTTAACATCAAAAGTAAAGGTATTTATAGTGCCAGAACATAAACTTTCCTATCGATTTCAAATATCGTTCGGAAACCAGAGAATTACACATACCTCGCGTGGCAAGTAAGGAAACTTGCATTGTTACCATGGAAAATCTATGGTACCAAAATACTTATTCCAAAATAGTTTTGGAAGTAAGAATATGTATATTTGGATGAAACATCTGTATGGATTTCACAATGTCAGACATTGAAAATAAAGATGTTGATACTAATTTTAAAACCTAGGTTTTTATATTCCTAAGTATGCTTAACAGAATCGAGAAATAAATTTCAAATTTGTCGGAAATAAAGGATTCAATCCCCGTTCGAAAACCCAACAAATTCAACATCAGTATAGAATGGATTAGAGGATTAGTATCGTTAGTATCGAACGAAAAGAATGCTAGTGTTGAAATTAGATACCTATTCTAAAAATCCTAGTAGGTTTTGAAATTCAGGTGTCGATTTCGAAATACATCAACAAAACAGATTTCGATTCCAAAGTACCCAAAGTCGCAATAAGGTCCAAACCAAATGTCGAGAAGACAGTGTCAACCCAAAGTTCCGATTTGAAAAAGTTCCATATTGAAATTCTGTATTTTCTGAAACAGGGGGCATAGATACCAAAAGCGTCGATTTAAGCATGGACTCATGATATCGATTTCAGAATATTCCCTGTTGAATCTCAGTTTTCATTTCCGAAACAGCTAGTGTGGATAGTAAAAGTGTTGATGGACACCTGATTTCGAGTTCAAAATATTCTGAGTCGAATCCCAGGTTTCGTTTTTGAAAAACCCAGACTGGAAAGTGAAAGTGTAGACATAAGTTTCAACATTTAGTTTTGATTTCAAAATATTGTGTCAAAATCCAGTTTTCGTTTGCAAAAGTGTATCGGCATCAAAAGTGTCGATATTATTATGGACACCTAGCTTTTGGTTTCAAAATGTTCCTTAATGAAATCCAGATTTTCTTTCCGAAACACCAAGTATGGATAGCACAAGTGTCGATAACAAGTGTCGTGTCAAGTTGTACGGAAACTTGATTTAGATTTCAAAATGTTCCATGCTGATATAAAAATTTTTGTTTCTCAAACACATAACAGCGATATCAAAAGCGTCGATATCAGACCCCTGGTTTTCGATTTCAAAATATTCCCACACGAAACTCACGTTGCGTTTTCAAATGTTTACAAACGTTATCGATAGGAAAAGGGTCGATGAGAGGACACCTAAATCTGGGTTTCAAAATGTTCCATATTAAAATGAAAATTTCCTTTCCGAAATTGCCAGTAAAAATGGCAAAAGTTTATGGGCACCTAGATTTCGATTTTATAATATTCCGTCACGAAATCCAGTTTCCCTTTCCAAATCAGTCAGTGACGATAGCAAAAGCGTTGACTTCAGTATCACACATAGATTCCGGCTTCAAAAAGTTTCATATTGAAATCCAGCTTTCCTTTTCAAACCAGTCAGTATCGATAGCAAAAACGTCGGTGGTAGTAGAACACCTAGATTTCGGCATTCAAATGTTTCATATTGAAACTCAGCTTTCCTTTCCAAATCAGCCAGAATCGACAGCAAAAAACGTCGGTGGCAGTAGAACACCTAGATTTCGGCATTCAAATGTTTCATATTGAAATTCAGCTTTCCTTTCCAAATCAGCCAGAATCGAAAGCAAAAACGTCGGTGGCAGAAGAACACCTAGATTTCGGTTTCAAAATGTTTCCTACTGAAATCCAGATTTCCTGTCCAAATCAGCCAGTATTAATAGCAAAAGCGTCGATGGTAGTAAGCACACCTAGATTCCGGCTTCAGAAAGTTTTACATTGAAATCCAGCTTTCCTGTCCAAATCAGCCAGTATCGATAGCAAAAACGTCGGTGGCAGAATAACACCTAGATTTCGGTTTCAAAATGTTTCCTACTGAAATCCAGATTTCCTGTCCAAATCAGCCAGTATTGACAGCAAAAGCGTCGATTGTAGTAAGCACACCTAGATTCCGGCTTCAGAAAGTTTTATATTGAAATCCAGCTTTGCTTTCCAAATCAGCCAGTATCGATAGCAAAAACGTCAATGGCAGAGTTCGGTTTCAAAATGTTTCATATTGAAATTCAGCTTTCCTTTCCAAATCAGCCAGAATCGAAAGCAAAAACGTCGGTGGCAGAAGAACACCTAGATTTCGGTTTCAAAATGTTTCCTACTGAAATCCAGATTTCCTGTCCAAATCAGCCAGTATTGATAGCAAAAGCGTCGATGGTAGTAAGCACACCTAGATTCCGGCTTCAGAAAGTTTTATATTGAAATCCAGCTTTCCTTTCCAAATCAGCCAGTATCGATAGCAAAAACGTCGGTGGCAGAAGAACACCTAGATTTCGGTTTCAAAATGTTTCCTACTGAAATCCAGATTTCCTGTCCAAATCAGCCAGTATTCATAGCAAACGCGTCGATGGTAGTAAGCACACCTAGATTCCGGCTTCAGAAAGTTTTATATTGAAATCCAGCTTTCCTTTCCAAATCAGCCAGAATCGACAGCAAAAACGTCGGTGGCAGAAGAACACCTAGATTTCGGTTTCAAAATGTTTCCTACTGAAATGCAGCTTTGCCGTCCCAATCAGCCGCACGTTGGCCAACCGCAGTGGTGGCGTGCGCAGAGGCGTGCGGGCGTCGCCGCTCGCGAGGACCGCGGGACCGCGCGCGCAGCAAGAGCTGCGGGGCGGCGGAGGCGGCGCGGGTGGCGGCGGCGGCGGCGGCCACGGCCACGGCGGCGGTGGGCTGGGACTCCGACGAGTACACCTGCGCCTACACCTGCACCTTCGCGCGCCCCTGCCCGTGCGGCGGCTCGAGCCTCTGCCCCTACGCCTGGGACGGCAGGCGCTACTGCGTCTGCGGCTTCTGTCCCGGAGGGGGCGGTGGCGGGGGTGGCGGCGGCGGCGGCGGCGGAAGCGACACCACCAGCGATTGCCTCGGCCGGTAGCTCTCGCTAACGACATCTACGCACTCAACCCCTTTTTTGCACTCAAAAAGCTTGCAATAAAACTGTGGTGAAGGAAAGCCTGGGATGATCCGTGATCAGGCACGTTACTATACTGCGATTTTTATAACTTTGCCCCTCAAGCCCCTATGGCCGCGATGGAATTGACGGCATTTGACGTCTTTCTCACTCGTGCCGGTAGATGCGGTATAATCGCTTGATACGGTCGCGATCGTGCGATATCTAGTGGCAGGACCGAGAAAAACGCGAAATACCGTGACATATTTCATCGTAAAGACACGTTGAGGAGCAAAGTTACAAAAATCGCACTACAACGATCTTTACTCACATCGGTCGAAAATGAAACTTTACGAAACGGAGATCAGTTACGTAAAAAGGAGGATTAGAACAGAAGTGGTTATAAATCTATGTCTTCCTATTAAATAACTTCAGTTTGACACATTTCACTGGATGAATAGCCCAAGTCTGTGGTGTCGACGCTTCGACCATCTTGTCGTGGTCTTCCTCAGGGCTAATCTTCCGCGTAACATTCTCTTATTCTGTCCCGAGACTTACAATGTCTATAATTTTAGATGGACTTTGGTCCCTCGTAAATTTTTGCGATTGACAGAAGGAAACATTTTGAGGCAGCAATCATTTCCCGCTTATTTTTCAAATGCGTGCCCCTACACCTGCTCCCTCGCGTGCCCCTGCGCATGCGCCGGCGCGGGCCTCTGCCGCTGCACCTGGCACCGCAGGCGGTACTGCGTCTGTGGCCTCTGTCCCGGAGGGGGCGGCGGCGGCGGCGGAAGCGACACCACCACCGATTGCCTCGGCCGGTAGCTCTTGCTAACATCTACGCACTCCACCTTTTTTTGTACTCAAAAAGCTTGCAATAAAACTATGGGGAAGGAAAGCCTGGTATGTTTCTTCATCAGCCATGTTAATAATTATCTTTACTTACATGGAATAAAAATCATACTTTACGAAAACTGATATCAATTAAGTAAAAAAAAGTATTAGAACAAAAGGATCTTGGCTGTCCAGGAAATGCCGCGTCAAAGACGGTCGTACCGAAGTTTCGACCATCTTGTCGTGGTCTTCCTCAGGGATAATCTACTGCAAAACATTCTCTTACCCTGTCCCAACTTTCCTTTGAAGACTTACAATTTCTATAATTTTAGATGGATTCGTTCCCCCGTAAATTTTCGCGGTTGAAAGAAGGAAACATGACAGCAATCATTTTCTGCTAATTGTCAAACACGTGCCCCTACACGTGCTTCTCCGCGTGTCCGTGCGCGTGTGCCAATTCCGGCCTCTGCCGCTGCGCCTGGGACCGCAGGCGGTACCGCCTCTGCGAGTTCTGTCCCGGAGGGGGCGGCGATGGTGGTGGTGGTGGTGGCGGCGGCGGCGGCGGCGGCGGCGGCGGCAGGAGCGACATTACTAACAATTGCCTAGTTAACGGCATCTACGCACTGAACACCTTTTTTGTACTCGAAAAGCCTTCAATAAAACTATGGTGGAGGAAAATCCGTGATCCGGCACGTTAATTAAAAGTTTTACTCACATCGGGCGAAAATGAAACTACGAAACTGAGATCAGTTACGGAAAAAGGAGTATTAGAACAAAAGTGGTCATTAATCTACGTCCTCCTATTAAATAACTTTAGTTTGACACATTTCACAGGATGAATAGTCAAAGTCTGGGGTGTCGACGTTTCAACTATCCTGTTGTGCTCTACCTCAGGGCTAATCTGCCGCATAATATTCTCTTATTCTGTCCTTACAATTTCTAGATAGTCTTCGGTCCCCCGTAAATTTTCGCGTTACAAAGGAAAAATTTTCTTTTGAAATCATATCCTGCTTATTGTCAACCATGTGCCATTCAATTTTGGAAAACCAATTCAGGAAGTGGAATGTATTAATTGAAATCATTTCGAAACTTATTTCTGGAAATTACTGAAAATTTCCGAATACTTTTATTTTTTTATTGAAATACTATTGTAGTTTTTTTCCTACTTAATATGCGTCAAATTGTTTTATATCCATTGGTTTAACAACACCATGATCATATGTTTTCGTATGATAACGCATATCAATGTCTATGAAAACGCTCGTCTTTTGGATACATGGTCGTTTGGCCAATAGAATATTGAAAAGCAAATGCAAACGGAGGAGCGCTGCTGAAGGAAGGCTTGCTATTCCGTGCGAGGGCCCATTGGAGAACTTCCACGCACCGCCCCTTCCTTCTTCCCTCCTGTGCACAGTGGGCTGAGTTCAGCAATCACAATTTGGAATTCCAATTTCATTCGAACAAATTTTCACTCTTATTCTTAAATACAAACTTAGTTTTAATCAAAAACGAAATTTATGAAATATTTAATTCAACTGAAGTTTCGAAATCAATTTGAACTTATCTTAACATTGATGGATTACATAATATGGTCTGAATAATTGGAAAATTTATTTTACTTCATATTTCTGTTCATTGTCATTATTCTTTTCACTCTAATTTTTAAAAATGTATCTCTAGTACAAATCAATAGTGGTCGCTAATGACTATAGATGTTTTTAAAGCGACCTGAAATAAATAAAAACTAAATTTTTTTATAAGTTTGTAGCCCGACGGACAACTTACGATCATAGTGTCTCACTTCTGTCTCATTTGAGTAAGTATGTAAAGCAGAACGTTCATAATCTTATTTTCAAATCCGAACAAGTGACACAATCAAATTTAATTTCATTTTTTAATAATGAGGTATTATGTTCAAATTAGGATTTTAATTTTTTGAGGCAATTTCTGAAATCGACCAAATTTTCACGCTGACTTAAATTAATACAACTCTATTAAGCTGATGTCTCACTCTCTGCTGATTCACGAAGTAAACATCTCATAGAATACCCTCGCACAAAACCGAAATTAATCTCAATAATTTAACTAGGCCACTAGTTCTGCTTTAAATTAATGTAACGAATGCAACCGTTTATACATTTCTTCTACTTCGAACTTACAATATTGTATCCTGTGCATTAACTTTATACGAGAATAGTTTAAATTCATCTTAATTATGCTGTTAATTAAATTTTCTAAATCATTGCTCAAATAATGCCTTCACATTTTTACTGTTAAAATATTACTCACTAAATTAATTTACATTTCGACAATTCAGAAGTTAAAATGAAGTGTGCTTGAAACAAAAGCATCGGAGAAATGTTCGTCAGAAATGATTTATTATACACGATGAATCACGTAACTTGTGTTATGTTGTGTGACGTTGTGTATCGTCTTGTATTATACATTCAGTAATGACATAACTAATTCAATTATACAAATTATACTTGCAATCCAAGTAATACAAGTTCTTGTGAACTTTTGACATATATTATTATTACCTACGAAATTATACATGCCCATCTCCTAGTACTTTACCGTAACGAATATCAATGAAAATATTTGTATTACTTTTTTGGTTTTAACGAATATTGATGACTTTATTTTAAAATTTAGTTGGATTAAACTCAGATGAAAATAAGAAAGCCCTGCAGGTTAACAACTGGGCTTCTTTATTGCACCCGTCCACCCAATACAGAAAGAGAGAGTGAGAAAGAGAGAGGAGAGTGTTAATGAGAGAGAGGAGTGAGTGAGTGAGAGAGAGGGGAGTGAGTGAGTGAGAGAGAGGGGAGTGAGTGAGTGAGAGAGAGGAGTGAGTGAGTGAGAGAGTGGAGTGAGTGAGTGAGAGAGAGGAGTGAGTGAGTGAGAGAGAGAGAGAGGGAGTGGTCTGGGCCGTCCGTCCCCTGGCGCTGGAGGCCGGGGCCACTGCGGCGCGGGGGCCTCTCACTCGCCGTCGCAATGCGTTATTCATCGCTCGCCCGCCCGCCCGCCCCGCCCCGCCCCCACCGCCCACGCCGCCGCCTCACGCGTTCCCTGCGACGGCACGAGAAGACACGAAGGGACAGCGCGGCCCCGCCTGCCCGACCCACCCACTCACGTCCACCCACCTCACCCACCTACCCAGCCATCTACTCACCCAACAACAAACCATTTGCCTGCTCACCCAACTTACCCACCCAACAGCCCAACGAACCAAAGACCCACCCACCCACCCACTCATCCACCCACCCAACTCACCACCCGCTCATCCTTCCTTCCACCTACCCAACTCATCCAGCTCATCAAGCATCCACCCGCCAACCACCCAAAAACAACCTAAAAGCCACCCCAACTTATCCCATTCAACTACCAAACGAGCGCCCGTCTGCCCATCGCCCAAATCCATCATCCGGCCACCCAAACACCCACTTCTTTATCCTCCCGCGCCTCCCAAGGCCCCCAACCGTTCACCAAGCCCACCCCATCCATCCATCCGCCCACCAACTGCCCAAGGCCCACCATCTCCCTCATCCATTCACCCAACCAGCCATTAACTTGCCTACTAACCTGCTCGCCGAATCTCCACCCGTATAGTTGGCTCATTCATCCTTCCACTTAACTCGCCCACTCTTTACCCAAGGCCTTTTTCCACCTCCACCCACCCTGCCCTCTAACCAACCCAGCCACAACACATTTCATTCATCCTCCTACACACATCCACTCGAATACCTGTACACAGCAGCCTAAGCCCATCGCTCACCCACTTAATATAAACAGGCAACTACCCACCCACCGTGCCCCCGTCCGCGGCGTCGTCCGACGTATATTTGCTCAGAAGTCGCTCGCGAGCGGGGCCTCTTGCGACTACAAAGGAGCCCGACGAAACGGCGACACAAGCCAAGTCAACACTCAATAAGAGACGAGGCGGTACCTACGAAAGATCCACACAGCTAAGAATTCGGAACGTCTCGGAGCGCAGTGGCACGAATTCTCACGGACAGACGATCAAATTACCGTTCAACTTGAATAATACGTGGTCACGAGTTCCCTGAGGAGTTTGATCGCAACAAATTATTGGGCTTACAATCTTAATCCTACACTTTTATTAGAGTCCAAACAAATGTTGCTGGCATTCTGAATGTTCACCTCTCACTCACACACACACACATACACCAAAGAATGATTAATTGACCTCTCTTTGGAAAAGAATACCTTATATTTTTCTTCAATCAATCAACGTAATGAAGCAAAGTTTAGTTAGAAGAGGCGAAGATGACTATCGCATCAATTATCGAAAGACTTCAGGATCCAGCGTTCAAGCTAGAAACTACAGGAGCCCTGGTTGTCCTTGCAAATTTTGGTATCTGCCGAGGCTTAGTCGCTTAGTTTACTGATAATATTATTTTGAAATATTTGTATCGTGGTTTTTATTTGTAATTGGCGGTCAGAATTTTTTAATTAAACCGAGAATGACAAAACTAGGGAACTTATTATTGTGGGTACAGTGATGCGAGAAGAAAGGCAAGTAACGAAAGAAGCTCATACACCACTGCTTCAAAATGCTTTCCTCGAGAGACATATCTTATCCACGGCATATCGAGAGGTGTCATGATAAGTGCTACGCAGTGCCCGTCCACCCGACTTCCTCACCCAACTTTGCCTCCTCCCTAACCCTATCCTGCCTTCCCCAGTCCTACTCCGCCTCGGCCCGCCTCGGCCCGCCTCGGCCCGCCTCGGCCCGCCTCGGCCCGCCTCGGCCCGCCCGCTTGCGGCCCTGCTCCCGCGGCCCGGCGCGGCTGGCGCGCACCGTCGGCATCACGACGAGATCGGAAGCGGAAGTGACGCGCGGGGCCGGGGGCGGGGGCGGGCGACGGCGCGCAGAGGAAATTGCGGCTCGAGAGGGCGCTCTCGGCGCCGAGGCGCAGCGCGAGGCGGGGGCGGGGGCGGGGGCGGGGAAGGAGAGGCGAAGGCAGATGCGGGGGCGGAGGCTGTTGGCAGCGGAGCAACGCGAGATGACGGCGCGGGTTGGAGCGTGGCGGGCGCCCGAGATGCACCAAAAGCGGAGCGGAGATGGGCGGCGGCGGGGCGGGGGGCGCGGGGCGTGAGGCGTGGGGCGCGGGGGGAGGGGCGCGGGGCATGGGACGCGGGGCATGGGGCGGGGGGCGGGGGCGGGACGCGGGGCGGGTCGCGGGGTGCGTGGGGCGTGGGGCGGGGCGCTGGGCGTGGGGCGCGGGGTGCGGGGCGCGGGGTGCGCGGCGCGGGGTGCGGGGCGCGGGGCGGGGCGCGGTGAGAGGCGGAGCACGGGACGTGGGAAGGGTGGGGCGCGCGGCGGGGGCGAGGCCGCGACGAGCGAAATTGGCGCAAACAGATGTTGCCTTGTGGCACACGTCGCTTCTACTACTCCGCGACTCAACGCTTCGCTGAGATATTTTGCCAAATATTGTTCACTGCGAATGTCAGACGTATTATCACTACCATCTTTGTCGTTGCATCATTGTAGACGGCTTGCCTCGAGATGTACGTTATTCTTCTGGGAGTGATTGGGTAAGCTGCTCGATTCGTCCGTCCGCAACCCATGGTTAAACATCTTCCTGTCCAGTCCACCATTTCACGCATTTCGATCTACTGACTTCCGCGTAGGTCGGTGCCTCGCTGGGAGAGATACCTGAGAGGACAATATCCAAGTCAACGGAGGTCGTCGCTGGATTTCTCGGTCTGGTGGAAGAACACTGCAACTTCCCGGGATATAATAAGTACACTACATACGGATTGATAGATTGTTAAAACGGGCGCGTCGACTGCTACGGTCACTAGTCCTGTAAATGAAATCTACGTTTCATCGCAAGAGGTGGTGGTGATTTTCCTCCGCGGGATCCGAGGCCGACCGACACGTCGTCCGGCGGGGTTTTTCCTAACCAGGTATCTCCGAACTGACAGCAGCATCCAAAACGAGACAAGCTTTAAGTCCCCGACATATTTCCCGAGTGTGATTGTTAACTGCGTGTAATTGTGTAAGTGTAAGTTGGTGTAAGTAAGGGGTGAGAATAGAACATGGAAGAAGGCAAAATCGCTCGCGGTCCTTGGTCCGGTTGTTAGGGTACCCCTCCGGCATTCGCCTGGTGTTGATCGGAGAAACTACAGAAAACTACCGATCAGAACAGCCACCCATCAGACTGCGGATGAATTCGACATAGGTGAGTAGCTAGTGTCGAAATTCCTGTCACCGTCATAACTCGAGGCCTAGGACCTGCCGGTCAGAGATAACATTTCCGGAAGTAATGACCAAGCTATATATTCTTGCCTATTTGCTGATTTTATCTTTGAATGAAAACGCAGTATTTTAGATTATTTATTCACTGTGAAGCATTAGGTATATTAAAATATAATACTACTAATGCCTCAAAATGAATAAGTAACGAAAAATACTGCATTTTTAATTGAAGGATAAAAATCGGCAAATAAGCAAAAATCTGCAGCTTAGTAATGACCATAGCAGTTGACGAGTCCTTAAGCATCAATCATTCAGTCCAATTAATTACTGCAAGTTCCTTCTCCTCTGCTGCGTTGCTGATCCCGTAATGTCGCACGAGGGAAATACGGTTTGCCACCTCCATTCTGGAGTCGGGCACGTCGTTAGCCTTGGCCCTTAGTAGACTAAGGGCGACCACACTGCGCTTCCCTCCACGCCATCGTCCGCCGCCCTCTTCCCCTCGACCCCCGTCATCACTACCTCTCACACCGTCACTGGTCTCCCCCCTCCCTCTCCCTTCGCTTCTGCATGCCTCTTCGGTCTTCCACCGCGTCCTTAATTCCTCTCCCTTCGTCCCTAACTCCTTCCCTTCCCCATTTGTCACCTCCTCCTCTGTGTCACTATGAGCCTTCCATAAATCACGTAACGCAAATTTGGAGTATTTTGAATACCCCCTCCCCCCTGTAACGCACCCGTAACGCGCGCTTGACCCCCCCCTACATAATTATGTAACGCTTGAGAAAACACCCCCTGACTTGTGAATGCAAGACGTGGGAGTAAGTTGTGAGTGAAGAAAAGACGCCTAGGCGAGACGCACACGCCGTCATGGGTGAGGGTCTACTGCGCCAATTTAAATGGATTTTAGAATTAACCACATATCAAATTGGAATATTTTCTTCGCAATATTACAGATTCAATAAAACATCGATAAAAATTATCTCCATTTGCGACAGTTTACATTTTATAACTAAATTATTTTTGTTTCTACTAAATTAATTACTCAATATTTTAATGTTTTAGTACAAGTCACAAAAAAGAAATTATTCAGCCAATGTTGAAAAAATAAATATGAATGTTCCGTAACAATAAACCAATAGCCCCTCTGTAACGCAGCGTAACGTTGCCTCAAACACACCCTCCCCCCTCTTAAAAAAAAGGTAAAGGTATCCCTGTGCAATTGCACGCAGTCCGAAATGGAGGTGAAGGTAGGACTCCACCTTTTCGTCGCCATCGGCACAAGGTGGAGGTTGTGTGGCGAGTACAACGTTCCGGCCGCCTTTACCCCCAGGAAAGATCCTGGCACTCACTTGGAATGGAGACTGAGGGCCGCCTTTCTATTGCGAAGCCAGTGTCTACCATTGAACCACTGCGACTTCCCTCCCCCCTTATTAGTGTTACGTAATTTATGGACGATCCCCCACCATCTCCTCTTCCTCTGCCGCGGCTTCCCCTGCCTTCCCTTCCTCCCCTTCCAAACCCCTTAGCCGTTACCTCCACCTTCACCATTGCCAACCTCTCCATCTTCCACGTGCCATCCTCGTAGGTCTCTCCCTCTATTCCTCCCTTCGCCTCCACCATCTCCCTTCTCCTCCATCTACAGGGCACGTCCTCTTCCTCCGCCTTCTCCAGCGC
This sequence comes from Acheta domesticus, assembly GCA_031308135.1. NCBI lineage: Eukaryota > Metazoa > Arthropoda > Insecta > Orthoptera > Gryllidae > Acheta > Acheta domesticus. Next base: position 199,691,726 of record JAHLJT010002406.1, read on the forward strand.
CGTCGCCCTTGCCTCCGCCTCCGGGGCATCGTGGGCCCCGGGGGCTGCTATTGATTTCTCATCGGCGCCGATGGCTAATGGCTCAATCTGATTCCCTCGCAAAATAAGCGTCCGTTAATTTCGGCGATGGCCCACCCGCCGCCTCCGCCCCCGCCTCCGCCGGCGCACCCGAAATCCAGGGGCCCGGCGGCGGCCGCGCCGATCCGGAGGGGCTCCGTCACCCAGCGGTGATTCGCGCGAGTTACATAATTCGCCACAACCGAAAAAGTTCACTTTTTAATAGTTATTCACGCACAAAAAGCGTTACATGGTTTTTCTACTCCCATTGTATAATGCTGTCATTTAATGGCTGCAACCAGTTGCATAATAATAGTCATTTCGATACAGTTTTCATTATGATATGAGGGCATCTGAGGTTCTTGATCAATCACAGAGAAGTTTACAAACCAAGTATTGACACTTAATTAATAATTGAGAATCTTTTTAGCAAGTGTTTCGTTCGATTGTGTACATCAAAATTGTATTTGATATTATATTATGCTCAATAGTTTTAATTTCTTGTATTATTAGTATTTTACGTGGTGTATTATTTAAAATAGATTAGAACGTAATTTCACTTTGATTCTATTTGACTAGCGCAGTACTCCCTCGCAGGCCGATAGGTGAGCACAGCCACTTGCGGCAGCGTGCGACGGTAGATTTAGGTAGCTGTCCGCCAGGTGGTCTTGGCTGAATCAATTGCCACGAAACTATTCAATGTAAAAGTTTACTTATAATAGTATAAAATGTACCGTACGAAACTCGATGTAATGGGTATTAATACACTCGTGTGAAGTTTACGATACACGCTCGTATCGTAATATCAAACTCGTGTATTAATACCCATCATTACATCTTCGTTTCATAATGAACTGGTCTAGCCCTTTAGCGCGGGAGCGCTTTACTGCATCTCATCAACATTCACCGTGCTGCACACTCGGATAGTCATGAAATTTCACAGCTGGTAGAACACCACGCAAAAGTTATATATACAAACTTTGGAGTACTATGAAATATTAGAAATAGTATTTTATAAGCATTTTGTATCAGCACCTTTCGTGACCTCGGCGCTTCCGGCAGCGGGCGAGCCGTTTCTTCAGCAGCGACAAGAACGTTACGCGACGTCTATCAGCCGGTGTCAGATTTCCAAATGGGTCCGATCAAGAACGATGGCAAAGGCCTTCGCTGGTGGCTTGTTATACTGCGGTTTTTGTAGGAAGAGCTCTCAAGATAACTCAAATCCCATCTTCGCGATGGAATATGTCACGGCATTTCGCGTCTTTTCTCGTCTTGCCGGTAGAAGTCGCATGATCGCAAGCACTGCTTCATACGGTCGCGATCGTGCGAAATCTAGCGGAACGACTGTGAATGATACGAAATGCCGTGACATATTCCATCGCGAAGATGGGATTTGAGTTATCTTGAGAGCTCTTCCTACAAAAATCGCAGTATAGTTTGATGTACACAGTGACACACGTTTTGTGGAGTGTGTTATTAGTAAGCACACGAACATTGTTTTTGTTGAATATCATTTATTGTGAATATTTTGTGCGTAACCCAAAATTGAAATTTATTTAATTATTTATTTTTTCTTTATTTACTGCATCTGTTCATTATTTCTTTGTATTTATTTACTTATTTGTTGAGCATTTATTTATTTACGTATTTATTATTTAATAATTGTCTGATTAATTAAACCACATTCTAATCCTTAAATCCCATCGTACATATAAATAATAATGTCAGTATGCATTCAATAGTTCATTCGAATTACTCATGCATGTGTTTTCGTCCTACTCGTCCTTCTGAACCTTCAATGTAAACACCCGTCTTTGTCCCCCCGCCTACCCTCCGAGGCAACCGAGACCCTGCCGACAGATAGGGTAATTGTGGCGTTGAGGTGTATGAGTAACGGCCGCAGTAACAGCGGCGAGCAGCGAATTCCGCTCTTCCACAGGCGTTAAGTTCATGAAAGGTCTCAATACTAATTGCCGCAAAACACTTCTTGCAATACTGCATAGTACGCAAAAATTTGTATGTAGGGGTTTTGAAAGGTGCAAAAAAAAAGCTGGTAAAATTTCATGTCAATCCGAGTATCCAGCACGGTGAGTGTTGCGTGTCAGCATGCTGTTGTGGGACGAAATTTCGCATGACTACACGGGATTCGCATCCTTCGCTACACATTGTTACAGATGCAGATGCATTGTTACGTATTTCGCCATGGTGTTCAACAATGTCTTCATCTAAATTAGTATTTTTGTATCAGTATTGTTGTACACATTCTTGACACATTCCGCGCGAATCATTATGTGAATTCTAGGAATGTTAGTTACCTTCGACAAAATTTCAAGAATCGTAATACTTATTACCGAAATATTACAATTCGTGATAATCAAAGTGTGAAATACAGGATACAATCGTCCACCTCTCTGCCCGACTAATTATAAGTTTTCTTTCACGAGACGTACAATTACAGTCGGATCCCGCTCGTTACAGGTCGCCATTTTCAAGCTGAGTAAAATATTTTAATTTGTATATCGATAGGACTTCCTATAAATCGATCGGCATAATGATTACACATATGAAAGCGTTGCCTTCAAGTCTGTGAAAGTAGGTTTCACATATTTCTTAATTTGAACGAGAGAAAAACAAAGTAGAGCCAGTACGTCATTCTACTCTCGCAGGCGGAAACCAACCGTTTTGCTGTTGGTTCACACAAGATTTTATTTTTTAACTAATTGTAATGCCTCAGATTTACTTATTTACTAATTGACAAGATGTTAACTGGAATCGGGCTGCCTTTTCATATTTCCTTTCCATAATTTCCTTTCACAATCCTCTCTCATAATTGTCTTCAGAAGAGAACATGTGGCATCATTCAAATGTTTCATATTTCCCTCGTAAACATAATCTTCTCTGTTCAAGAAAGTTATGCAGTGTATATCGAGCTCTGTATTGAAGTCAATAACAATAACGTTTCAGTAAAAAATAATTTTTCTAGTAAGTAACTTGTGTTTTCTAGCCGTTTTATTTTTATTGGTGAACAACCTCTACAGAGTTTAGTGGTGGGCTTATCAGTATAGATTATGAAAACATGATTTTCTTATCATCCAGTCTGCATCCGAGCTTTCAGAGAAAAGACGTTCTTGTCAGATTGTTTTAAAGTCGGTTGTGATACTATTGTAGCCCGCACGATGTGTAATGTGTCACTAAAAAACCGAAAGTTAAAATATTCTAATAATATACTTCAGAATATTCACAATAATATACTACAGTAATATTTTTACTAAAAATTTATTTGATCGTTTTGGTCACTATTGATCTAACACTTTATGCGAATGCAAATGAAAAAAACTACATTGATATACTATTCTCAAGACTGATGGATGATTCATGATGAATTATCAATGTTAAAAATTATAAATTATAATTTTGAGTTGGGCTACATACGTAATCAGCGCGATCACTTGCGAAACGAAATGTGACGTGAGTACTACTTGGAAAATTACTCTCGTGAGTCACTATCACATCAACATTTTTTATAACATACACAAGCGTATTTGACAAAATAATTCTCGGTGTATTGGGAGGCTGGTGTATTACTGCACGTTGCTACCTGGCACCACAATGCAAAATCGTAGGCGATGACAAAGTACTGGCTAAGAGTAGTTGGCAGCGGAGCGTTGACGGCCATTATTTTAGACCAGTGGTGTCAAGGTCTTCTACTGGTGACAGTGGCACGCGCCGTGGCTCCGTAGCATGCCACGTGCTACTCTGCAAAAGTAGTGCCGGGAATGGAAAGTATTAGTAACCCCGCCGTTTGACAATAGGGATGGCGTTGTCTCTGGTGGCGGGGTGACGAACTACGTGAAGGGGCGATTTCGTCGTGGCACTCGTGCCACGAACTCCCGCTCGCGGCATCGACCCTGACAACACTGTTCTAGACAATATCTGAAAGTTCTAGGCTGCCACGTTAAAGAACAAACCTTCGCGCACACAACGTGCTCTGAGAGCCGCTGATAAGATTGCAGAGGGCAGCTGTGAGCAAAGGTGGCAGGGGAGAAAACTTCATGAGAAAACTGAGATTTGGAATTTCCATACGCACCATTTCATCAATTGGCATTAATTTATTTTTACAAAACGTTGTAGTGTCAATTTACGTTTGAACAGAAAAGAATTCCAATAGATATTTGTGCTATGTTCATCCTTCAAAAATGTAAGAAAAGCTAATGCTTTATGTACTTCGTGACACGTTCAATGCCACCCACTCCATTAAATCGTGGGCGACTTCTTGGCTCCATTCAATTACGTGCGACAGGGTATATAGATCATTGGTGCCTTGCGTACGGCTGGATTCCTTGCCCGGGACAACTGGGACCTGCCACATTTTTTTGTGGACAACTTTTGTTCAATGTTTTGAACCACCGACTTTAGAAGTCAGAGTTGCCAATACCATCATCCCATCACACGAGGTCTTTTACAGGACCACTGTCACTAAGCATTATTATCATCATCATTAACTCATGTGTCGGATACGCTTGTCAGCTAGCAAACGACATTGATATAGATTTCGCGTGAAAATTTGACGCCAAGTTTTTAGTCGAGGCTAACAGTGCTTTCTTTTCCGGCTTGATGAGTTTATTGACATGGAACTCAATGTGTCTATGCATGTGTACGCATGGAATATTTATAGTGAAAGTAATTCAGAGCTCATATTATTTTTTCAATCTTTTTAGTAGTATTTTACCGTTGGAGGCATTGTTATGGGAGGACATGCGTGGTTTGAATACATTTTGATCACTCCGCCTGTAAATTTCCAAATATTTATAAATGGCCGCGAAACTATTTTCGGCACAACACTCGAGAGGAAACTTAATTCACTAGGCAACGAAGGACCATACGGAATTTTGAACGTTTACTCCCAAAGTGCCTGGATGTGCTTGTATATCTTTTTGTTATTCAGAGTATAAATTCTATCACTTGCAGCTATAAATGATTAGGAAGAAAGAGACTTGAGTAAATAGTTCGCAGACCTCGTCTCCAAACATGTCTGTTTTTGTTGAGTGATTTGTGCTCAGTTTATCGGAATGCATCGCACACTATCACGTAAACGATTTATGCCCGAATTGCGCTTCAATTAAATTCACGTAACTCCCCAGTTGCTGTCACGATCAACACTACAAATCAAAACACCGCCGGCTACTCACTCCAGGCCAGCAAACACGAAGTAGGTGCGCTCTCCGCAGTTTCCTCTTGCACATTTAAAGAAGATATGCAGCTCCACAGAGAATTGGACATCGATACCATCACTCAGCATATTTCCACATTAACAAACAAATTCTTCTCCAATCTGTACATGATCCTCGGAGCCAGACTCTATAACCTAGAAAAATCCAGTAATGGTCCTACCAGAATCAAATCACACCTTCCCAAAGATCAATTTAGATCCCCATTACCATAATTGACATTTTATCCTAACACGCAACACTCACCGTGCTGGATACTCGGATTGACATGAAATTTTACCAGCTTGTTCAGCACCTTTCAAAACCCCTACATACAAATTTTTACGTGCTATGGAGCATTGCAAGTAGTGGTTTTGCGACAATTAGTATTGAGACCTCTCGTGACCTAACCGTCTGTGGTAGAGAGGAAATCGCTGATCGGCGCTGGATCTGCAACCGTTACTCACACGCCGGCCGCCGCTATCTGTCCGCAGGGTCTCGGAGGGCAGGAGGGGTGACAAAAAAGAGCGTTGACATTGCACGTTCAGAAGGACGAATAGATATAGGACTGATTTGAGTGCAACTATTAAATGCATACTCACATTATTTATACATATGTATGATAGGATTTAAGTTAAAACTTAGACATGGCTTATTAAATAATAAATACGTAAATAAATAAATGTACAACAAATCACATGTTTAACAAAAAATGTTCGTGTGCTTACTAACACACTCCAAAGAACGTGTGTCATCAAACAGCGATGGCCTTTGCCATCGTTCTTGAAAGAACGCGCTTGGAAATCTGACACCGGTTGATAGACGCCGCGTAACGTTCCAGGCGCTGCCGAAGCAACGGCTGCCCCGCTGCGGGAAGCGCGGAGGTCACGAAAGGTCCTGGCACAAAACACCTATAAAACACCATTTCTAATACTCCATAGCACTTAAAAATTTGTATGTAGGGGTTTGAAAGGTGCTGAACAAGCTGGTAAAATTTCATGACAATCCGAGTATCCAGTACGGTGAGTGTTGCGTGTGAGCTCCCTCCCTCCCTTGACACACTCATCTCACCACTGCCTTGTGCAAAAAGTCAACATAAATGATGTTCCGAGAGGGGATTTTCTCTCACATGAAAAATTGGGTTAAGTTTGGTAAATTTGCAATTAACTCGGTGCATTTGAATTGATTTTGTATGACGTGCTTCAGTGTTGTATACAAAGTCAAACCTGCAAAGTGATTTAATCACTGATCTGATGCAATAAACTAAAGAAAACATTTCAAGAAGGAACTTGGAAATTAGTAACAGAAACTCATATGATTTTTACTTTCTAGTATGCATATGAATATACGGAGAAATATACGTGGTGGAAAGTAAGTTACGTAAAGTTGCGGAAAATGTATTATGAGATTTGAACAGAAATATACGTTTTGGGGTCCCCTGATATGGAAACAAGAACGCCCGTCCGTCTGTCGAGGTAGGAACAAGGAATACCGTAGGCTAATATATAAAGGGGCAGGACCAAGATATGTTTTGGGTATTTTTCGCATGTGCGAAAGTGCTATTCATCCCATCCCAGAGAAGTAATAGGTATTGCGGGAGGCTCTGCTAATGTTTCGACGTCGCAGAGAATAGGAAACTAGCTAATACGAGAAAATATGTGCCATTCTGAAACACCCCTAATTTTCTCTCCACATTTCTCGTTTACATTATCAGAGGACGCCACATTTATTTTGGAATTCAAACTTCAAGCCAAATGCACTCCTGGCGTTGAATTATTTCCTTCTTTCATGAAGAGACATCGTGAAGACCTTCAATTTCGGGTTTCCGCTTTGTCGTCGACAGACAATACGAGGAAGATAAGTACAGATATAAAATATCACAAATAAACCTGTCACAGATGCAAGCGAAACGCACAAATAAACCGAGCGTGAAGCTTCAATAAGTTTATATCTGTGGAAACGAGTGTCGAGATAGGAAATGAAGGTAGATACAGAGGACAAACGACCGCGCGCCACAGAACCGCCGCGAAATCCAATTATGACCCCGCGCGCCGCGCCAGCGCGCTGAGTCCACAAATTCTCCGAGACAATGCGCTCGCAGCGCCCCTGGCGGAGCGCTCGGACAATCAGAAAATGTACGCGGGGAGGTGGGGGGGGTTGGCAGGCGTTGGCAGGCGTGGCAGTCATGGACATAATTCGGCTTTCCACATTTGCGAAAAACAAAACAAACTTCATGACTATTAGTTTATTCTTCTTTGTAGAGAGTAATATTAATTTGATTATTGAAAGACTGCCTTTTTAATGATGATAATTCTTATGTAAGGATTGTAAAATAAAAAATATATTACTGTTGAGTCTGCCTGAAAATTATTGGACTTACATAAGAATTATGACTATTAGTTTACTTCAAAATTAATAGTGTCGACGGACATTCAATCAGAAAAGTGATTTTTCTGCTTATGTACTTATTGCTTTTATTGTTTTTAAAATAAAAGAGAAATTAAAATCAATAAATTTATTGAATTGGACACAAATTAAATTAAACAGTTGGTAGAATAGTCAATTCAAGTTTCAAACTTACAGTTTATCTATTGAGTTGGTATTTCCTTTATGTTCGATGAATGTTATGCACCCACATAATGAATGTTAATTCTTCGTATCACAAGTATTAGACCTTCATATCACGAGTGTCAGGCCCTAATATCACGAATGTTAAGACCTCATATCTTGCGTATTAAGCCCTCATGTCATCAGTAGTAAGCACTTACTAAATGTTCGATTTAAATTAATTAATTTTTAAATGACTAAATATTTAAAGAGATTTTAATTTATTTTAATACCCTTTTTTCTGTATTCGTAAATACAGAGCGCGTGCTATGGGTGTGCTTTTGTCAGTGACTCGACAATTCGAAATTACCGTTAGCCTGTGCATGGGCTGAAAATATTGGGGAGGTGGCTTTTGGATTGTGTTCTCCACCCGAGGAATCTTGACTCCACCCTCCACGCGAAAGGAGAGGGGGCGGTCTGGCTTGGTCTGATCACGCGTTTCTCATGATAAGTGTTGAAGGATCGAAATATGTGTTTATTCTGTTTAGTCAAAAGGTATGCTGAGAGGTATCATTTATACTTTGAACTGCCAGTCAGATGACAATTGCAAAGACGTTTTCTTAATTTGGTATGATTTTATAATCCTTTTAGGTAATTCGCAAGTAACAAAAGAAGCTGCAGTAAGTATAGCCAGTAGGTTTCCATCGGCTCTAGATTGCAATGCTTACGTTGCGGCACAAGAGGACAGGTTGTGACAAAGTTCAACCAATCAGATGGAAGAAATGAGTCCAGGTTAAGTTCGCGCTGCTTCATCTCTACTTTCTCGAATCCGTGAAGTATTCGACATCTGAAAATCCCTTCAACTTTCACACAGACGATTTGGATAGGTTCGGCGCAAGATATAGGAGTACCCAATAATGCTCTTTCATCCAGACAAAGGAAATGTGTCCGATACATCGGAAAACAAAACAGTATCTCAAGTGAAGTCTTCCAATATATTTCAAAATCTTGTTATCGGATTTTAAACAAAGCACATCACTTGTTTTTTTTATTCTGACGATGCGTTAGCAGAACCTGAAACTGAGTGATTTCCTCGATAGCACAGGTCCCAAAAATTTAAAAACCCTTCTGTGATATTGAAACAGTGATCTGAAAAGGGAAATATGTCCTTGTTCCGCAGTTCTGAAAAAAACAAAAACACTTGATAACATCCGCAGTTGTCATCTGGGACATTTATATTCTACACTAAAGTCAAACTAGTCGTTATTGATTGCTTGGTCGACTCTGTAACTTCAAATTTACATTTTTGTGATGTACAGAACCGTTTTATAGCCTGGACTTATTTTCTTTATAAAATAATTTTGGAATATTAAAAATACTTTTTGTTTCTTTATTTTTAGGTTGACTAAAAAATATAATCATAAAAACTTTATATAATGATTTCAGTTAAAATATTGTGTTATGTGTACATGAAAAATACTTTTACTAAATCAATGATATCACATCTACTCAACTGTAACAGTACATCGATTCCCATCATATAAAACGTGTATACGTGATTGAGCCCGTGGAAGAGCCGCACTTTGCCGCTACCGCCACCGGCGCCCGCGACCGCGCCCGCGCCCACTAGAGATTTCTTTGTCACCCTCTAAGACCTTTCACTACGTTCAAAAGGGTAGCGCCCATCGACGGATTAGGCCTCTTAGCGCAGCCGGGGCCGGACGTTGCAGATTTGCGCTTCCCAGAAATACATCAAGGGAAACTTCTTGGAATGATCACACCCCCAAATGTTATTTCCAACAGGGCATGCGCCGATAATTCTATTGGCCAAAGCGAGGTCTCACTCCCACACCTTTCATTTAAAATAACGAATCAGAGGATAACCTCACAGGGGGTTGGTGGGAGACAGAGGTTTGGTGGTGAGCGTATCTGTAGGCAAATGAACAGATTCCGAGATTTTTCTGACGAGTTAACGTCAAAACGGCCTCTCCGGCTCTTGAAGGGGAGCGCAGCTTCTGCCGCATATCGTGAAGTAGACTTGCGCTTGATTTTATCATCTCATGTAGTGGAGCAAGCAATAATGTTACGCTCTCCACACTTCAAGTCTGGCGGAGTTATATGGTAACGGATGATTGCGTGGATGCCACTCGCCAGCAGTGCCCGAGCTTAGCAGATTCACAAAACAAACTGTCGGCGGTCACATCCGCCCGCGTCAACGTGGCTGAGGTATCCCTGCCGCAGGTGTACCCCGCGCTACCGTAGCCGCTGCCGCCGCCGCCACAGCCGCCGCCGCCCCCTTTGTGCGGCCACCAACACCACAGGCTAGGGCGAAAGGGCGTTCGCTTACCTGCCACCTGAGGACGATCTCAAAAAAAGGGTGTGATGAACTCTTGCGTCAGCGATACACACTTTTTGTAGTTGTTTTTTTTATTGCGAGGCGGGCCGCGCGTTGGCCGTGTAACTTCAATTGTAATTATAATGTTACCAGCAGAATGAATAATGTGTTTCTTGGCTATCCATGATTGCAAGACCTGCTCCTTCCCGCATCCCGCGAAGTTACAAGAACAGGACTTTGGAACAGGACTAAGGAACATTGATTTCCTTGAGTCTGTGACTATGTGAAAGCTTTCCGATACTAATGGAGATATTTATATGGGATGTAATTTACTATTTTATTGAAGATCTGTTATATTCTTTCAGTTGATTGGAAGAACAGCTGGGGCATACACTTCGTTGAAATCTGTATGTGCCTTCTCTTTTGCCAGGTTCGGATCTACAGGGAAGGAGATTAAGGAAATCTCCCCCACACACACAAATAAAATTCATTAACTATTAATTTTAACTTGTCAATTAACTTTCATGCAAAATATTTTCGTACATTCATTAAAACGAATAAAAGTGTATCGCAGCATGAGCTGAGTTTAGCCCGCCTCATTCTACGTAATATGTAATATGACACATTCGACTAAAACATTTTGATTTGTGAAAAGTTCCTTCCCCTCCAAAAAATCGTCTCTGGATCCACCCCTGCGTTTGCCAACATTAATGATTAAAAATGAAAAATTATTTAACTAAATCAATGATATCAGCATCTACTCATCATTGTTTACCGTGAATCTGTGACTATGTAAAAGGACAGAATAAGCTCTCGTAGTTCAAAAATAAGGTTTTTCAGTCTGTAATGTCCTCAATGTCTGTTACTGTTGTCATGACACATTTAGGCGTTTCCTACCTGATAACACTAGTTTCTCTCTGTAAGGGGATCAGAAATTTTTAGTTGATAATAGAGCACATTATTTAAGCTGGACAGGTTTTATTTTTACTCAGTTCTATAGCTTTAATAATAACAAATAAAATGTATATCTCAACTCTTTTTACGAAGAAAGTGGAGTTTAAAGTAATCGGTGATTTTAAAAGTTCCCCTTTTAAAATCACCGATTCCATTCAGGTGAGTGTTCCCAATGCCGGCATCAGAACCTGATGACCTGACGGAAATCGCGTTCTATGGGGACACATCTCCTCTAGATGGACACTATTTGAGATCATTCGGGAGATAAGTTTCAGAATGGAAATGAAACCACTTTCTGTCGCTCGACCAGGAACGAAGATACGATTCTCGACTACTCCTCCAACGAGTGAAAGAGCCCAACAGGAAACGTCGAAGCGGTTCTCGTCCCACACGCCAACACTTTGAGCGAGCAGCGGGACATGGAGAGAGAGAGCGAGAGAGAGCGAGAGAGAGAGAGAGAGAGAAGGAGACAGCGAGGGACGATGGGATGAGGACCCTCTCACAGCGAGACAGAGATCTGCAGTCGAATGAACGAATCGCCACTCAGGAGAAGTGGCACTTGCCATAATGGAGCACCCGTCCACGTGTTGAAATCACTTTGCAAATCACGCTCTATGTTATTCGGGAGAGAAAGTGGTGGTGTCTTTCTGGATCGCAGCAAAAGAGAGCACTAATTGTCTATGACTGTCAGAATAACATTTTTTTCTCTTAATGTAATTTAATGTTTTATGAATCAGTCAGTTTTTATATTGTTATCATTATTTTACCATTATTTTTATTATTTTACCATTATTATTGTTATTATTATTATTATTTTTGCATTATATCACGACTAAAGATCTTATGAGTCGGCTGAATATAAAATCTACTCCAGGTTGCAACCAGCTACCTAAGGAGCAGATCCGGTGACTGTCAGTGCCTCTACAATACTTTGCGCAAAATGTGGGCTGTTCCAAATAAAGAAATTTCTTGCAATTCCCAGTCTTTTGAATTACCTGGGAGTTTAGACAAGTTCTTACTCAAATTTTGCGGAACAAATCCCAGAGCTCCGATAACTATCGGGACGACCTGTGCTTTTACGTCCCACATTCGGCTGATCTCGATTTCCAAACTCTTGTATTTAAGACGTTTCTCTGCCTCCTTGGTAACGACGTTTTGATCGCAAGGTACAGCAACATCGATAAGTAAACACGATTTTTTCGTCAAATCTCGGATAACTATATCCGGTTTGTTGCCGCTATCGTGCGATCAGTTTGAATTTGTTGGTCGTACAATATCGTACACAATCCAACAGACGTCACCGGATTCGGTGAGTGTTCGTACCACTTGGGGCATGTGTTCGGAACTTCGAGGGCGGTACAGATCTGCCAGTGGAGGTAGCTACACACCCTGTCGTGTCTTTTCAAGTATTCGGTCTTTGCTAGGATTGGACAAGCTGAGACAATATGATCAATGGTTTCTACGTGTTCCTGACAAATGCGGCATTTATCATCTTGGGAAATTTTGAGAACCGCTTTATCATAATGTCGTGTTCTCAAGGCCTGATCTTGGGCAGCTATTACAAGTGCTTCCGATTCTGGCTTCATTCTTCCCCTTTTAAGCCACATAAATGATTGATCTTTATTGATCTGCACCTTGTCCATTCTTTTTAGATATTGTCCGTGGAGTGGTTTGTCTCTCCACGATTTCTTTAACATTTTCTGTGTCTCAAATTTCATGTTAAGTAGCATCAGAAGTTCAGTGTCTCTGTCATTCTGGGTGTCTTGCATAGTCTTGTTCGCAATGCTTCTTGCTACACTTACAATGCCTCTGTTTCCCATTCTTCGGTCAGATTTCATGACCTGCCTCATTAGTGGGTCATCTTGATGGCTGACTACATACTTTCCCTTATTATTATTATTATTATTATTATTATTATTACTATTATTATTATTACTATAATTAGTATATAATTTGCTAGTTCTGTTGCCTTATTATTATTATTATTATTATTATTATTATTATTATTATTATTGGTGTTAGTGTTCTATGTTACTGAAAGACTTTGTATTTTTATGTTTTTGTAATTAGCTGCCACCAGGTTATACCCATTTGCAGTTTAAATAAATCTATCTATCTACATCAGGTCTGCACGTTCGATCCTTCTCCATCGTTTAAACCGCTGGAATGTGGCTGGAACCATCTAGAATCGCCGTAAGTGATGATATTGCAAGATTACGAATATTCTTATGCAAACAATTCTTTCTGAATGAATGACTAGAGTTCTTAAATTAACTTTGGCATTTCTTTTTGAAATCATTGTCTCTCTCCTGGTAAGCTTTAAGTCGTTATTATCTGAGGCAAAAGGAAAATATTCAGATAAAACTTCGATAATTTATCAAATTAAATACTACCTCAGAACTTATCGTTTATTTAAAGTATTTCATTGATCTGTTTCATTTTCTTAATGCTATGAAAAGCGAGATTACTAATGAAATGAAGTATATCCTTTACGTGACCTTCACGTGACAGATCTCGTCTTATCACAGAAACTCTTCGCATTGACTAACCAGTTGTATGGTTTTTCAAATACCTTAATCTTCAACATTCTTCTAGTAATGTTTTAGAAAGTCGACGACAGCTATCAAGCATGAGCCCTGACGGGACCTTACATTTCAGTCAGTCAACACGAGTTGCTAAGTCTAATTGACAGCGTTGATCAAACTGAATTTGCCAAATTACAGCACGACGTTTACTATTCACCTTTTCTTCTGAACAAAGTCTTCGAAAACTCGTGAAAGAAAAGAAAAACCCTGAATTCGTCACTTAAGACCTCGAATCATCTTTTGAAGTCTGCAGATGAACGACATCTCTAAGCTTATGAAAAGAACTAGTTCGGGAACATAATTAATTTTGTTTTTAACTTACCCCAAAATGGTACTAAAAAGGGCGAGACTGTTCAATAATGTACGAAGAAGGCTCAGATCTTTACATGATACTATATAGAGTCACCCTCTTTCAACAGATTGCTCCTGAACTTTCGTTGAAGATTCGAGTAATGACTAAAGGAATCTGGACACCAATTACCCTTCATTACTTTCCGGACTGACGTGAAGAATTTGGACAAAACATTATTTCATTTTACTTGCTACCAATACACATACGTACACAAGGTAAAGCTGACCTTAATTAAACTCTGGCATGATAGCAGGTTGGTTAGTAAATCTGTGCACTACACTCGACTAATAAAATATTGTTGGCACTTAAAACATAATAAGTATATTATACTTACAAAGATAAAAATGTCAACAGACAAACATTTTCGAAATACATCCTTATGTTTTTACATCATCTTATAAACTCTGAGTCAAGACAATCAACATGGAATTATAAATATTAAAATTATGTCACTGGTGCAATAAATCGACTGATTTACTCTGCTAGAGTCCACATAATATGTATTTATAAGAAAATCCAATCCTGGTTGCCATTTACGTCAAACTGAATATGGTGGGGAGAAAAGAAAATATTGTCTTCAATTGCCAAAACTCTACGCAATAGTTCTAAGTAATTAGAAGTGTATTGAACAGAAAATGGTGCGAATCACCCAACTAAAATGTACACAACTTACCTTGATAAATGCACCTACATTCACAAAAAGAACGCTCACACTAATTCCCTTATGTCCAGTAGTTATTAATAACGCACACTTATTTGAAAATTAAATTTTGTATTTATTCTTCTTTAATTACAATTGATCCCAAAATAGAGTCCCACTGTCCGGCCCAACAGCGGAGGAATAATGCATATGAAGCACATAAACAGCACAAGATGCACATGAAGTAAACCGATAGATTTTTGAACTGAATAACGACCAAGGACCACCCGAATAACGACGAAATTTGTGATCAAGAGAGCAGCCGTTACACGAATATTCATTAGTATCAGTTTTCTATTTCTACCAGTTCTTAGTAATATCTCCAATGCCTTCTGCTCCTGGGCACATTCAAGTTAAAGGAATCAAAACAACGTAATATTGCAATTTCCCTCGAATTACATGCAAATGACTTTATCGACACTAAGAGTGGTGATTGTGGAAGCATATGTGAGTGGTTGTTTTTGCTATTGAAGCATTTATTATATTTTGCATTAACCGCGTGGAAATTTAAAGCACGGGACTAAATCTCCAGTTGCTGTTCGCCAATTTGAGTGAGCTCACATAAGCAATAATTCAGAGCTTTGGCAATCAATACGCGGGACAAAAAATAAGCCGAAAACGTCCCCAAGCGCAATAAAAGAAAGGGGAATCACGGTGTGCAAATTTAATGATTGCTGCAAATTATTCAAAGCCATTGCGGGAAATTATTCAGCGAGTAACGTTGGGGCTGGAATGGTCTGGTTCCTGGCTTTGGTATAACGGAAAGCAACATCATAGCGGTAACCCGCAGCTGAAGGCGACACTACTCTCACTTGAGTATTTACTTTCCATTCGTAAAGGTTTATTTTATTTATTGTTTTATTATTTAAAGTCGCAACAACATCTAGGTCATTAGCGACTACTATTGGGCTTAACGCTATGGTAACTGTGATGATATACATGATGTGTTGATGATAAAGTGGTGAAAGGACGAACATAAATACAACCATGGCCGAGGCGGGACTCGAACCCGCGACCCTTTGGTCCGAGATCGCTACGACACAACTGCTTTAGTGATCTCGGCCACCGAGTATGGGCGGTTTATTTATTGGTTGATTAACTTTTTCGTGTTTCCGGTCAACAGCTATGGTCATTACTTCCTTAAGTGTGGTGCATATTTCATCACGATAGGTGGTGGTGTTTTTCCTTTGCTCGATGATGAGATCCTGAGCTAACCTATAGGTCGGCTAGCGGAATTTTGTTCATTCAGAAACCTTCCATCAGCGGAACACCGCCCCAGCGGGGACAAGCTCTAACTGTAAGCTCTCAACAAATGTGTTAGTGTAGTGCATGTGAGTGGTGTGTAAGTAAGGGGGTGAAGATAGGATAAGGAAGAGGAATGAAAGATCACGCGCAGTCCGTGGTTCGTTTGTTAGGGTACTCTTGCGGCATTCGCCTGGTGTTGATCGGAGATACCACGGAAAACTACCGATCAGAGCACTCGGCCGCTAGACTTCTCCTCCAGACAGCGACTGAATTCGATCTCTCTGTGTAGCTAGCGTGGCAAATCTGACGTCAACGGAACTCGAACCTTAGAACATCCCGACCCACGACGCTGCAGCGGTAGTAGATGTTGAGTGCTGACTGAGCACCTGAAGACCTGAGCACCTGAACCGGTCTCTGAAGAGGCGGCAGTGGCGGCGTCGACGCGTATAAAGGTGGCTCCACATATTCGGCATTCGCCGAGCAGCGAGCTACTGCTTGCTCGATCCCGACCAGCTGATGTGTTCGGCGAATGTTCGCTCCCTTTGTTGTGTCCAAAAAACCGACACGCGATGGGTAGAGCGAGCGCCAAATGTTCGTCACTCAGCAAATAGCAAGCGACCTGTCCACACTACTCGGGATTCGGCGAGCGGTTGCTCGCTGTTCGCAAGTGTGTGGAGCCGCCTAAAAACCAGTCGCAAAATAAGACGCAGGACCGTGATGTGACTCATGGTGAGTTTCAGATAACTACTGCTTATTAGACTTGCGCACGAGCGCGGATCCAAAAAGCAACGGTTATCAGAAACTCACCATCTGTCACCCTGCGTCACGTCACGGTCCTGGCTCGGCGTCTAGGCTGGCTAGGCGTCACGTCACGGTTCCGGCGTATGAGGCCAGTCGCAAAATGAGACGCAGGTCCGTGACGCAGGGTGACTCATGGTGAGCTTCAGATAGCTACTGCTTATTGGGACTGCGCACGAGCGCGGGTCCGCACGAGCAATGGTTATCAGAAACTCACCCTGCGTCACGTCACGGTCCTGCGTCTCGTTTTGCGACTGGCCTCAGGGCTACCTGATTGTGCGCGGCGCAGCGAGCGGCCCTTGTTACGAGCGCCACGCAGGCTGTGCGGGTCGCGCGCCGAGCGGTGACAGCGACGGGACACGAAGCAGCGGCGCTCGTTCGCGTCGCCCGCAGAGGATCGGTCCGCTCGGGGCTGATAGGAAATGTCGCAAATGAACAGCGCCCTCCGGATAACAGAACATTGAGGGAGTTGCTGGGAGCGGGGGGCAACACCATACTTTGGATTTATCATTTTTGTGCTAATATTTTATGAACTTCCCGGAAAAGCTGTTACTACAGTTCACTGTTAAAAACCAGTTATAGAAATAATCATATACGATTTTTTTAATATTCAGTAACTTCTACTATTTCAAAATGGTAGTAGAATATATAAAATATAAGGAAATTAATTTACGTGTTTATTATTGTGTGACTACAGCGACAATTGAGTAATAAACTTTCGTTTGATTTTCAGCATTAAATGTATGTAAGGCAATCAACTATAGTACACCTGATTAAATATTTATAAACGAGATGCTAAATGTGCTCGCAAAATGAATTATGTATCCATGTCTGTGATGTTGACGTAACTCTAAAATGCACACTTACCAAAATACGCACATGTTTCTGAAATTACGCTTTCCGCTTTCCTCTTAAATTGAAAATGAATCAATTCTTAATTGGAATTCAATTTTATTTCACATTTCTTCACTATATCGTTTATTTAATTTTTGTGCCTCCTTTTTTTTACATGCAGTGTATCTTGTAATTATTTTCAGATATGATGATGATCGCTTCAAAATAGAAAACAGTGAAGCTTATTAAATATTTATATAACTTTCGAAGAACATCAACGCCTCATTGTCCACTTATTTCTTAGAAATTCCAATGTTCAAAGTTTCAAATGATCCATCCTTGATGATGAAAATGAAATAGGAAAAGAAGGGAAACATACGTACGCTCTTTCACGTCTTTAAAAAATATATATATCGTTTATGCGGTTCAATATCGGCACAACCCGAGAAATAAAGTTTCGAGATAAATGCGTTTGAAGTTTTAAATAGTGGTTGAATTACAGGCATCACACGCTTCGTAACTGATGCATTAAGTGGTAAGCATTACTAAACGGCATCAATGTAGTTCTATTAATAATAACAATTATAAAATGTTTTAAAGTATTTCTTAACTTAAAATTCGTATTTTTCGAGTTGTGCCAGTGTTGCAGCCCAGGACCGATACGTGGAACTTTCCATGATTTCAGATGTATTTCCAGAATATCTTGATTTATACCGCGTATGATGCAAAAGTCGGAGCCCAGGAATGCATTGCGTGGTAGCGAGCGCGAGTTGGTGGTTCGTGTTTTGACGGCGGCCGAGAGAATAAGCGGCGGGGGGGTGGAGGGGGGAGCAGGAAGGGACTGCGAGGCGCAGGGAGGAAAAAAAAAGCGTTTCGATTCGCGGGGTGAATGGCGCGGCGGGGCGCCGGGGGGCGGGGGGACGGATATCGCCGCTCCAGAGCAAACGCAGGCGAAAGCGATCGGTGTAAAAACGCGCGCAGAACAAACCCCCGGCTCCCTCCTTCGCTCCCCACGCCACCCGTTTGCGACGCGACGCGTTATGAGGCGTGGCCCTCCCCCCACCATCACTCCCGTTCGCCCCGCCACGCACCGCTCGCCCGTGCGCTGCTTCGCCTGACACGCCCCGCGTCCCAATGCAACTGGTCACGTCCTGCTGATCCACAACATGCCCGACAATCTCTGGACATACCCGACAATCTCTGGACATACCCGACAATCTCTGGACATACCCGACAATCTCTGGACATACCCGACAATCTCTGGACATACCCGACAATCTCTGGACATACCCGACAATCTCTGGACATACCCGACAATCTCTGGACATACCCGACAATCTCTGGACATACCCGACAATCTCTGGACATACCCGACAATCTCGAAATACCCGACATTCTCGACATACCCGACAATCTCGACATACCCAACATATCCGACAATCCCCACACACCCGACAATCCCCACACACCCGACAATCCCCACACACCCGACAATCCCCACACACCCGACAATCCCCACACACCCGACAATCCCCACACACCCGACAATCCCCACACACCCGACAATCCCCACACACCCGACAATCCCCACACACCCGACAATCCCCACACACCCGACAATCCCCACACACCCGACAATCCCCACACACCCGACAATCCCCACACACCCGACAATCCCCACACACCCGACAATCCCCACACACCCCACAATCCCCACACACCCGACAATCTCCCCACATCCCCGAAAATCCCCCAAAATCACCGATAATTCCGACATCACCGACTATCGCGACATTCCCCAGAATCCCGACCTACCCGATATTCCCAACTCACTCCGCCACAACGCCCTTCGCCGACGAGACATGGTATGCAGCCACCCGCTCCCAATTGTCTCCGCCACACAATCCCGCTCTGCCACACACCGTCATGCGCCGCCCCCCATGCTCCTTCCGCCACATCCCGACACGTCTAGACACGGACGCGTACATCCCCCGAAACCATATCCCACGCCACGTTCCGACATTCCTAGTCACGTCGCACAGCGCACGTGCGTCGACGTCGTACAGCGTCTCAAGTCGCGGCCCCGTCACCCTCCCCGTCACATCACCATTGGCCATGCTATGACCCGCCACATCATTCCCGCCACACCACGACCCCACCGTACCATTCAACACCACGCCCTGCCACAACACAACCTGCCAATACACCCCAAGCCGTCCCACCATACTCCACCGCGGCCCGTCACGTCACGCCCCGACAAGCCCCGTCACGCTCCACCTCGCCACGACCCGCCGCCGCTCCATCCGTTCCCCCCGCCCCGTTCCCTCCCGCGCCGCCCTCGGCCGTCGCCGCCCGCGCCGATCGGCGGCATAAAGCTCCCCCGCGCTATCTGCGCGGCGCAGCGCAGGCGCCGAAATTAATGGACCGCGCCCCACAAAACGTCGCCCGGCGCGGCGCGGCGCGGCGCGGCGCGGCGTGTCGCTCGTTGGCATTCGGACGGCGCGGCGGAGGCAGGCGCCCCGCGTGCAATCGCTCCCCGGCGGGTGCAATCGCTCCCCGAGAGGGCGGGTCGGGGAGGACGGCGATAGGATGGGTGGGCGGGATGGTGAGAGGTCCGGGCTGGCGAGAGGGCGTGTCGGGGGAGGACGGCGATAGGATGGGTGGGCGGGACGGCGAGAGGGCGTGTCGGGGGAGGACGGCGATAGGATGGGTGGGCGGGATGGTGAGAGGTCCGGGCTGGCGAGAGGGCGTGTCGGGGGAGGACGGCGATAGGATGGGTGGGCGGGACGGCGAGAGGGCGGGTCGGGGGAGGACGGCGATAGGATGGGTGGGCGGGATGGTGAGAGGTCCGGGCTGGCGAGAGGGCGTGTCGGGGGAGGACGGCGATAGGATGGGTGGGCGGGACGGCGAGAGGGCGTGTCGGGGGAGGACGGCGATAGGATGGGTGGGCGGGATGGTGAGAGGTCCGGGCTGGCGAGAGGGCGTGTCGGGGGAGGACGGCGATAGGATGGGTGGACGGGACGGCGAGAGGGCGGGCTGGTGGGACGGTAACCGGCCGGGCGTGGGAGAGAGGGAGGGCGGAATTATGAGAGGGTGGGTGGGACGGGGTGAGAAGTGCGTGGAGACGGCGGAAGGTACGGCAAGCGGGTGCGCAAAGGGCTGGGTGGCTGGGCGGGCTAGCGGCCGAGCGAGCGATCGAGAGGGCGGGCGGGCGGTCGGGCGGGCGGGCGGGCGGGCGGGCGGGCGGGCGGGCGGGCGGGCGGGTGGGCGGGCGGGCGGGTGGGTGAGTGAATGCGTGAGTAGGTGGTTACATGAGAGGATGGGTGACTGGGTGGTTGGAGGGCGATCGAGCAATTGGGGGGGTGGGCGGGGGCGGGCGGGCAGGCAAGTGAGTGAGCAGGAGGGTGAGTGTGTGGGCGGGTGGGTGAGTGAGTGAGTGGGTGGGGGGCGGGTGAGTGGGGGAGCGTGTCAATGAGAGGATGGGTGGGTGGGTGGGTGGCGGAGAGTCAGCGACGAGACGTCAGTCGCCACGCGCCAAACAAGCGCTCGGGCGAAGCACCGGCTCCCTCGCCCACTCAGCAAAACAGCGAAATTGCTCTCGCGCCAAAGACTGAGCGACGTGCGTCGACGCATTCTCCTCCAATCGAGGGGAATCCGGGCGAAGCACAACCCCCAACGCATTCGTTGTCCCTCGTACGATTTTTTATTGCACTTTCACAAAAGAAAATCTCCCAAAATATTAAAAGACATACGTTATTCATTTTAAGGCGATGATAATAATAATGATAATAACAAATATGTAATAATAGCAATGTTAAAGATAGAAGGCAATATGTATCAATTTCTTTTAGTTTGTATATGTTATCTATAAATATGCTAAACTATCTTGTGCAGCCGAAACATTTTGAGATTGTGTGGTCGATCATTCACGTCTGCACTGTAATCATTACATTTGTGAAGTTTAGAAATGTGAAGTTAGAACATTTCCCACCTTATGTTCATCCACAATTAACATTCCACTCCAAATCACTCCAATTCTAACTACCCCTACAATGATCCCCCCAAACCCCTACAATTCCACTACAGCCCATTCATATAACAAAATTTCAAAGTGTTTAATCCTGCACAAAAAATAAAATACCTTCTAACGTGGCACACTCAGCTTCAATATTCAATGCTCCATATCAACACTCCCAACACTCAACAACAATCTGGAGTTCAGCAAGCAAATCACACATACAAAGACTTCAAACTTAGCAAATCGCTTCTTATGTACCATTAGAAACTCACCCTCGGTTCGTGTCGAATGAACCACCATCATTAACTTCGCAAACTTCCCATCACTTTTCACCGGGAGCGGCGGTTCAGGGCATCAATTGATGCCACTGCAGAGCCTCTAACCGGGCGACCCTAGGGTTCGAGTCCCGATGGTGGCAGTATTTTCGACATTAGCCAAATTGCTAGGTCGAATTCGGTCGCTGTCTGGAGGAGAATTCGAGCGACCGACTGCTCTGATCGGGAGTTTTCCCTGGTTTCTCAAATCAATACCAGGCGAATGCCGCAGCAGTACCCTAACAAACTGGCCACGGAGTGCACGCGAACTTTCCTTGACATTCCTTCTTTTATTCCCATCCCTTACCCACTTGCACGCACTTCACTACCATACATGTCGGGAAACTGGTCGGGAACTTAGAGCTTTCTGGGAAGGTGCCCCGCTTCTGGGAGACCTGGTTGAGGAAAACCCCGCTAGCCGGCGGTAGGTCGACGCCGGATCTCGCCATCTAGCAAGATCACCGCCACCTCCCGCACAAAACACGCACTACATTTACGGGACTTCTGACCTTATCCGTTGACGCGCACGGAATCACTAGTAATCAATCAATCGACTCATCAGTACTCAACCAATTCGGCCCTAACGTTTATTACAAAATCCCTTCGATTCCAAAGCTCTCCACTTTCTACTAGGGTAAAGAAGTCCTGACAAGTATACGTATCTGGATGAAACTACCTACACACTTTTTTGACCCTCCTTAACCCTCACTAGACTCATTCCTCCAAATTATTCTTAGCGATTATTTTCTTAAAGAATAAGCGATTATATTCTAAATCTCTGTACCGACTAAATTCAGACACCTTGCAAAAAGGTCGTACACCTAAACGTAACGTAATTTAAAAAGAGATGAACACCTTGCACTCATTATAACTCTACTGTTCAATTATAGCAATAAAACGATAATCACGGTGTTACAAAAATAAAGAAGCGAAAAAGAAATAAATTTTGAAATGCGTTTCTTTTCTAATGTTCTGACATATTATTGTTATTTAGTTAATCCTTTATAAAATATACTATTTTGGGAATATATAACCATACTTCATTTTGTATATATTATTGATTCTTTTGTCTCGTATTTGTATACTGAATATTCCAAATATGTTATATTTGATTTTCTTAACATTTTTCAGTATATTGTTCTCAGGTTGATACAGTAGAATAAATATAACTACATTTAAGTTCATTTTTACATAAATAAAAATCGTAACATTTCACGTAAGATATTACAACAAGTGTATCTGTTTGTAACTCTGTTTCTCTGTTCTGATAAAGTTTATTAACTGAATTTATGTGCGCACCTTGCCAGAGTGGAACAATGTTTCAACTATTGGGTTATAATTTATGTAATTAATTTATAATTTTAAAGAAAATATTACTGTGAAAATTTAGCAAAATCTGTCGAGTATATTTTGTATTAAAGCTCATGTCGAACATTCACATTTATTTACACAGATTTTCTTAGAGAATGTTATTCCCAGTTTAATACTATCTGACTAATTTTAATATTCTCAATTTGTATTGCATGCAACTTTATTCGTGGCTTACACGGAATCTCTTGGGCGGTCAAATGGCCGACAAGTATAGTGTAGCACAAATTCTACGAAGTTTTGCAAGTTTGAATCTAATTATTGCAAACATTTTTAGAAGTAGGCTAAATATTATTCTTACTCTACGTAGAA
Organism: Acheta domesticus; assembly: GCA_031308135.1. NCBI lineage: Eukaryota > Metazoa > Arthropoda > Insecta > Orthoptera > Gryllidae > Acheta > Acheta domesticus. The sequence continues at coordinate 199,715,352 of JAHLJT010002406.1, forward strand.
AATATCATGTTTTAGAGAGAGCTTAGCATGATGAAGAGAAAGTGAAACATGACATTATAAAAATAGCCAAAAACATCGCTCATGATTCTGGAAGACTACATAGACTCGCACACGGAAAAAATCATCAAGCACAGAAACGAGGCGGAATTATCGTGAGTGAGTTATAAAATAGAAAGATGAATAACTCTAAATCAAAACTTCGTTAAAAAACCCTTTCAATAATCTTTATTTTACATGCGTGCGTCATTTTACATGCGTGAGTGACACACCAAAATTATGGATTAAATGTTTTCCATCAAGACAAGTCATGTTGAGATCAGAAATTAACGTCCTGTGAGCGGACATGCTTGCATATCAGGTAGTTAAAGTTTAGTCGAATAACAGATTAATCCAGATGTTGATGCAATGAAATTAATAAGAATCTTTTCTGTTTTTAATCCATTGTGTAGGAGCTACGTAGTCAGTTTATTTTTATGTGAAATCAACATTCATTGTTAACCAACTTACGTCTCGTAATTATTGGATCCATTCCACGTATTCAACTTAGACGTGAAATAATTTCCAATTTTACATAAATGTGCAACACAATATTAGTGTGCAAGGTGCACGAGAAGCTCGTATTAAAATTTCGCATTCAAGAATTATCATCTAAGTTATGTGTTTACAGTACTGTATGTTTCCTGTCAGTTTTTAAGCCGGGATGTATACTGTGATATACCAAACTGTATTAAAATAAGTATTCACGACAAAGGTTGGATACGAACATATTGTATAGTAAAGATTTGACAGTTGAGAGTGGTTGCCATGGAACTCGATAAACATTGGGTGTGAGATTCCAACAACAGGCACATGAACGCTGTAATCAATGTGGAGTAGTGGGTTGGGTCAACGAGCTGGAGTTACGTAGAGAGGCAAACGGCCTTTTTCAGCGCTCCTTACGTGATATTCGTGAAATATGGCCGCCATGTTTTAAGGTGTCATGGCGTGATTATCATCATGGTACTGTATTAGCCCTGTCTTCAGTATGTTATTCCTATATGTGATGAATTAGTTTCTTTAACACGTTGTGTAGTCACAATCCATGTTTTGGTACGAAAAAATCGATTCATAGCAAGCAAAATGTCCGTCTGTCCGTCTGTCCGTCAGTCTGTGGTCAACGCTAGTGCCTAAACCGTTCACGCGATTTTCTCAAAAATTGATACACTCCGATCATTTTAAAGTAACTCGAGGCTCTGCGAGTTTGAAATGGATATTTTGATTTTGGGGGCACTTTCTATGAACTGTCAAAAACATTTTCAAAATGTTCTCAAAGATAGCTTCAAGTTTTTGTATCAAACTTGGTTATCGGATAGCGTAAAAAGGCGCTTAAAAGAATGACAGGCCTCGCTTTTCGTTGAAATTTTTCAATTCTCAAAAATTGCAAAATTTATATTTTTTTCGGCGTCTTCGAACAACTACAATATTGATGATTGAGATTTTTCCTTAATAAAATGTTCTTCAAACACAGATCTTAAAATAGTCATGTACAATTTTTCGAAAATATGAGTAGTTTTGGCGTAATTCTTGAAATGTAGAAAATTTAATACAATTATTTTATAAAAGAGAGCTACATTTTTCCCTTCAAATATACTCCTCGTATGTATCAAAGAAAGGTAAAACGGATTGTGCTAGTCCCATTTCCAGTGAACTAGTTATAATTTCGAAAATTGCAAAAAGTTAACATTCCAGAACTTCCATATTGATGAAATATTTTTTGTCTTAAATGAAATTTCTTCTAAAACTAGAGATGCTACAACAGAACATTCACTATCTCGCATTATTTGTAAGGACTCCGCGATATAATACTTCATGAACCTGCAAAAATGTTTCCAACCAACAAAGGTTTCTTTCCCCGCTTCTTTGACGTTTGGCACCTTTTAACATGGCGGAGAGTGACTCTACTGTTTCAACGATGGCGACGCTATTGCCTCTCTATGTATCTCTAACTCGTTGGGTTGGGTAACCTAAAGTATTTTTGCATTGATACATGCTAAATAACCGGATGCAAAAAGGAACTGAGGGTAAAAACAATTGAAAGTTTGTCACCTGTAGAAAAGGAGGAAGAGCCTCTTTCACTTCGTTATGACATCGTGACCGGTGAGGATCGGATAGGTAATTATTACGTGTGGCGAACTTCTTGAATTGGAACTGAACTTTAACATTTTTTGTGGAAGTTATCAGCATCGGACATTGAAATAAGGTAGAAGATATTATCATTCATTATAACTTCGCGTGTGAAGAAGATTGTTTAAAATTGTTGTAGAAAATTTGAACTTTAGAATTTTAGGAAATCGTGATATGGAACATTGAAACTATTGAGAATGTTATGAACTTTGAGACTGGACAAATCTACGATTATTTGACTTGAAATCATTATATTTGAGATAGTAAATATTGAATTGGTTGTTGAACTTTTATTCAAAACTTTAATGAGTTTCGAGTGACATCGGTTGATAAGAAAGTGAAGACAGAAGTATTGCGATAATTGAAACAGTGTCGTTTAACTGAGCTCAAGGTGATTGTTCGTGGGCAGGTGCACATCCGATGCGCGAAATAGCAGTGCTCGCGAATAGGAACTATTATTAGTGGATATCAGCGATCCGTGTTAGAGAAGATATTGGTTGCAAGGAAGAAGAGTGAACGGCGTGGAGTCCGGAGGATCGTCATCAGAAGAGTTCTACGTGACGACGTCCGAGAAATGAGCTCATGGTACCGTAATTGATTAGACATTAACAAAAGGGTCATGACCAAACGCATTAATTCTCAAAAGTAAATTTTAAACGTTAAAGTAAATGAAGAATGATTTTAGATTCATTGTTATTAATAGTTAAGAAACAAAGTTAATCTGAATAAATTAATTTGTTGTGGTTTTAACGAATGGAATATCTCATTATTATTATTATGCAATCTTGCATTATCAGTAGCTAGCAATCTTTGCAAAAAGAAAACTTTGAGATGTTTCTCGTCTTCCGTATGGCGGGCGGATCGAGTAGCCCATCCTGAATATTGGTAAGCAAATGGTAGATAGTGGGCAAAGTACGAACCCATTGAATCGTTATTTGAATCTTGAGCTAGCTAGGGCAATCAAATTAAATAGATTAAAAGTAAGAATGTTGATTAACAAGTTTATTAATTGGATGATTAATTAGTGAGTTCAGTAGAAGGTCATTTTAAAGACATATTACAATACGGAGAACTCCTCGAGTCTACAACTATCACATATCTTAAATTACACTTGAACAGCCATTGTTCAAAGAAAATAGTAATGACTTTTCAGTAGACGGTCGAAGCTTTTTGCTTGCAACCAAGTGCGACTGTACATAACAATCCTAAATTCAATTTTTCTCTGCCAGTAGATCAAATGTAGAAATACTTAGAAGATTCGAAACAAAAACCTTCAGAACATTATATTTTTATAATAAATTAACAGATTTAAAATATACTAACAGTTTTCATAATAACTTTTTATTACGCGAAGCAAGATGGTTCGTTACTTTATAAAAACCAAAACTGCGGACGTTCTTACGAAAAGACGCCAGGGGCATTTGAGCAAATGAAGTAAACATCCATTAATAAATCAATATATTTGGCAATAACCAACTCGTATTCGTGCTGAAATGCTAAACATCTAGGAAAAGAGAAACCGCTCCTCTAATCACAAATTAAACTTATTATGTAATTACCACGTCTGATTCAATGTTATCGTTTTCATCTGAAACCAATTACAGATTGTTCATTGCGAACACATTGTGAAATTTGCGGATGTTATAATATGTTGTCTCTGGCCAGCCTTCTTTTAACAAATTGTTAAAAGAAACATTCTGTAATAAAAATGTATTATGAAGGAACGCATATGAAGTTGAACGATTTAATTGTTTTCGAAAATTGGCTGGTGACAACATATTATATAAAGATAATTAACAGACAAATATAAATAGTATGCACCCATTATTGAGTGTAGGTCAGTAAAAACACCAATTCCAACTGCCAACGTTTCGAATTTTATTAAGCCTTAATCAGGGCTACAAACAAACGAATTTTTTTACACATTAAGTACAAAAAATTGCTCAATCCTCTAACATCTACCAGCCTATTACACAATTTTGACCAATACGTATAAAAATTGTATTATTACATACCATTTTTGGATCTCTCGGACCTATCCACGATTCTCGCACCTCATCTTCCCCACATTTTCATTCTTACACTTCTTAGCTTTCATTACACATGCATTCCTTCCACGCCACATTACCACGCCACCTTGGAACTGCACACCTGATCCTTACAATTCCTCTCACCTCTCACACTGTCTATGCTGCCGGCTACATCATACCACTTCCTTTTTTTCCTTAACAATTCATGTTGTGTTATTTGGCGTCTTTTTTTAAATATAGTTCTGGCCAAAATACCCGGAAATCCACACCAAAATTCCTCAGATACTGTATGCATTATGTTTAACAAATCAGTTCATTTACTATGTATGAATTGGATTAATTATACGGTAGGGCTTTTACTGACCTACACTCAATAATGGATCTACACTATTAATCAACAGAGGTCAAGGAATAAAGCACGGACAGATATAAAACAGGAAGTTATAATAATGTTTATATGGGGCTCGTGCGAGTTGGCGGTAATTCGTCCCCCTTGCGGCGGGGCTCTGCGACAGTCGCACGCGGCCCGCGTGAGCAGAGGCGAAAGGCGGGCGGGGCTTTAAAAAGCGCCGTGGGTCGGACGCGCGCTCGCTTCGCCTGAAGAAAGCCCTCCGCGCTGTGGCCAAGCGGAAAATTGCCACGCGGGCGGCGGAGTGCGCAGACGGGGAGAGAGAGAGAGGGTGAACGGGGGGGTGGAGGGTGCTGTGGCATGGCGGGGTCGTGTCGTGGGCGTCGCGCACAGCTGGGTTAATTAGCAACGGGGCGATAGCCGCCGTCGCGCCGCTCGGCCGCAGATTGCGCGGGGCGGAGGAGATGGGTTGGGGCGAAGGGGGCGACGGGGAATGCAGGGCGGGTCGGGGGACGGGGACGGCGGGGGGAGGGGAGCGGAGAGGGCGCCGGGGGGTGCCGGGGGCGGCGGACGCCTGGCGGGCAGGGGGCCCGGAAGCGTGGCGACAGGGCGGGGTGGTGGCGGGGCGACGGGGGCGGCGAGGGCGGCGGAGCCGGCGGGGGAGGAGGTGGCGTCGGGAGCGACGGGGAATGTAGGGTGGCGAGGGGCCGGGAGATCGGGGCGACGGGGTGATGGGAGCGGCGGAATGACGGGGGCGGGGGGTCGCGGGGGCGACGGCGGGGGCGGAGACTGCAGCGGGGGCGGCGCGGGTGGAGGAAGTGGGGGCGGGGGCGGGGGAGGCTGTGGACACTGCAGCGGGGGCGGCGGGGGTGGTGGGGGTGGGAGGAAGCGGGGGCGGCGGTGAATGCGGGGCGACCCAGTCAGACTCGCCAAGGCGACGTCCGCTAACGCCAAATACATGCACATGAGGCGACGTCGGGCTGCATGCGACACGGGGCAAGCAAATACAAGGCTATTAGCGGCGACCGCCCTCTTTTGTGTTTTGCATTCTTCGCGTTTCTCCTCAGTGCTGAAATGGACGACGGGCAGACCTTTAACCTGCGGGTTTGAAGTCGTATTTTTTTCTTTTTTCCGTATACTAACCGACGTTTCTTCATCGTCTTTCGCAGCTCTCATCTCAACGGCGAACAGTTTTATTATACTAAGCAACATATAAAGAAGCAATATATAAAGAACATTTATTATACAAAGCAAATATTGCAATGTTGGATGGTTTCCATTCAATAAGGTTGATATCGATGCTGCCAATGAAGGTTAACGCACCGTTAGAGAAATAAAAATCGGACAAAATTATCCCGAATTACATATTTGGCAGTAAAAATGTAAAAATGCACTAATATTTCCAGGAAAGGCTTAGGCAAGTGTATGGTTCTTTGAAATATTTCGCTCCATTTTTTTTGTTAATGACGTATCTCGAGTAACAGGCAGAGAATGATACTATAGAAGATGAAGTAAAACATTAACGCCTTGTCCATGCCTTTCTTGCCTTCCGCTGATGGTAACATAAACACTAAATTTGTCAATTTTGTTATTTCTAACCTTTCATTTCAATTTTTCAGTAAACGGAAATTCTTTTATTAACAAGTCCCTGTATTTGCTAAATGAATTAGGTACTGAGTGAAAGCATTGCTAAGATGTTAGCGGCTTTATTTTTGGTATCAGCATCGTAGTGAAATTTTTAGTCAAAGCAAATGATGTAACAGAGAAGCTTTGCTTCTTAAATAACTGTCTTCGTTAGACAAAGTACGACTACTTAAAACCAACCGGCGTTAAAGACGTATTTTCTAGAACTATATGTGGTGCACCGACATTAACTAACGAGAGGATAGAAAAGGGACGAATTGCTTTCGGAATTTTAAATGAACGATTTTTTAATGGAGTATTCACACAAAAATAATTTTGTGAATGAAAGTACATTTTTTTCAACTTACATAGGGTATCATTCGCCTTTTCCGTCTCTATTTGGTATGCGTTGACACAAATTTAAGAAATACCGTAAGATATCAAATGTGATAGTTTTAAACGCGAAGGCGCGTATTATCTACTGGACAGAAAGACTGACAGTGGGGCTATTGGATCTATTTGCCCCAGCAACATTTACGGAGCGGTCTATTAAGCGAACGAAATTAGTCGTTAACTTGTCCACCAGTCTCCCTTGAAATTGAATGCTCCTCAACAGCTGACAACAGCTGACGAGTAGTCCGCGTTTATCACAAAAACGTGGTGTGATATTCCCGCTCCAAGTTTTTGATTGATCCAATCCAACACTCCCGATTATGTGACTTTTTTTTCATGGCCGGCTTTTACTTTATTAGATGAGATCCGAATGATGTAGAATTAATGACATGAGATCCGAATGATGTATAAAAATGACGAAATTGAAGTTGAACAAGAGAATCAGGAAATTGAATCTGAACCATTTATAAGTAATATATTTATTGACTTGCGGTATATTTTTCATTCATAAAGTCGATGTTTTAGGCTTAAGAAATGCAAATTATTTTCAAATTTGTAGGTTACAATAGGGGAGAATAAAAAAGAAAATGGTACCTAATTCCAATGCGCAGGGTCGTTATACGAATTCACTACTCAAAAACACTAAGCTCGGCTGATGCTCGCAAATCTCTAACGAAAAACTACCGATCAGAGCTGCCGACCGCTAGAATTCTCGTCCAGACAGCGACTGAATGCGATCTAGCTGACAAGCTAATGCCTAAAATCCTGCCGCCGTTGGGAGTGGAACCTAGGACCTCCCGGTGAGAGGGACTGCAGTGACATCAATTGTTGCACTGAGCCATCTCTTCTGGTGCGCAGAGGAGGAGACGAACACCCCTGACCCTTCCTCCGCACGCACGTGAACTGTCTACAACGATTTTATCACTTAAATTATGATTGTCTGAAATACATTTTCTTAAAGAAGTTTCCAAATCAAATTTTAAGACAGGTGCGCGTGTCCACGGATTTTAAGACAGGTCACGTGCTTAGCGGAAACGCCTCGCCTTGCTCCGCTGTTTCCGCCTCGCTGCTCTTGCGATGCGTTCTTGCGGCGTGACGCGGGAACTTTTCCCGCAGCCGGCGAGCCCCAAAACCATTGGCCGGCGCTTCAACTAATCTGTTTTTATTTATTTATGTCAAAAACAGTTTAAAACTGTGTGTGACGAGCTATGGGGAGAAGTGAATTTTGTGCACGTTTTCATAATTCTGTGATCTCTACCCTAAACCATATTCTAGTCGAATTTTGAATACAGAAAAAATAGCGTCTTTTTTCAAGTTTTGTTCACAAAATATTCGCTCCTACATAATAACATATATGTTTAAAGGTAAATTAGCTATAAATTTGTGCCCTTAACCCTCATCATGTTCTTCACGAAAGAATAATACTTTTTGCCGCGACAATATGGAAAACGAATTTAAATAATTATATTTCCCGCTGAAATTCAGAAGAGGTGCACAAATAATGAAGTTACATTTATGTCCAGAAGCAAAACGAGGGACAATCTCAGCATTTGCTTAAAGGATCAGGAAAACTGGACGAAAAACCTGATCGAGATGGGGATCGCTACTACTGGATACTGATATCCAGCGCCGACGACGACCTGCCAGATATTTCCCGTCAAGACTTCTTCCCCTCTGTTTACCTGTGCGAGTGAGTGTGCGAGTGAGTGTGCGAGTGAGTGTGCGAGTGAGTGTGCGAGTGAGTGTGCGAGTGAGTGTGCGAGTGAGTGTGCGAGTGAGTGTGCGAGTGAGTGTGCGAGTGAGTGTGCGAGTGAGTGTGCGAGTGAGTGTGCGAGTGAGTGTGCGAGTGAGTGTGCGAGTGAGTGTGCGAGTGAGTGTGCGAGTGAGTGTGCGAGTGAGTGTGTGAGTGAGTGTGTGAGTGAGTGTGCGCGTGAGCGTGAGCGTGTGTGTGTGTGTGCATTTGTGTAATACGTATGCCTGTATTCTTGAGTGCAGGCGAGTGTACGAGTGAAATCCAAGAGGCAAGAGTGCAATCCAAGAGACAAGTATTTGGAAGGAAACGTCGCGCACATTGATTAGTGATTCCAGGCACGTCAACTGCTAACGTCATTAGTCCCGTCAGTGTAGTGATTTCTGTACTGCGGGAGACGACGGGGAACTTCCCAAGCTGGATGGAGAGATCCGGCACCGACCTGCAAGTCGACTCGCGGGGTTTTCCCCTAACAAGGCCTCTCCCACCAATGGGGAACCGCTCAATCGGGGCATCCTCTACGTTCTTTCCTGGTCTCGCGATATGTGTGGTTGCGTAGTGGGGGAGAAGACAGTGCAAGAAAGGCGAAAATACGTGGCCGTATTGGTGTGATATTGATCTGAAAATACACGGCAAACTGTCGATTAGAAAAGCTGGCCGCTGAATTCTCGTATTTTCTCTAAATTCGATATAGCTGAGTAAGTAGTTTTGAAACAGAATCATAAATGTTTTTTTAAACAAATTGTAATTATTTATTCCATTTTATTTAGTAAATAATTAAAATTTGTTTAAAAAACATTTGTTACTATCTCAAAAAACTGATTGTCTTAAAATTTGATTTGGAACCTTCATCAAGAAAACGTATTATAGAAAATCATAATTTAAGTGATAAAGCCGATCTAGATAGCGGAAATCGCTAAAGCAGTAGTGCCGTCGCGATCTCGGACAGAAGGATCGCTGATTCGAGTCCCGCCACGGACATGGGTGTGTCTGTGTTTGTACGTGTGTGTCGTCCTTTCACCCCACACTATCATCATTTCATCTTCCATACCCCCACGGCTAACATACCTGGGGTATATAAATATAATCCAGCTACATGCTGATCCCCTAATAAAAATTACATGCACCTGCTACCGAGATAATGATATTGAGCCCCGGTAAATGAAGGAAGCATGTATACGTGGTCCAAGTCGATCCATTCGCGGGCAAAAAAAATTAAGTGATACAATCGTTTTAGAAACCCATCACTGTCAGGACTCGCATATTAACACCTCTCGGCAGAGTCAACTGCAAAGCCGGCTCTGAGTTAAACTCAGCCTGTTCGGCACCGTCGTTCCTACCGTCGCGCTGGAGGGAGTGGCCACGGGACCGTGTGGCGGCGTTAATATGGCTTATCTCCTTCGCGAAGACTTAACTGCGTCGCTTTATTGGCCATGAAAACGCCAAGGAGGAAATCAATTGGAAAAATTAAAACCTCCCTGGAGCGGAAGCGTCAACAACCTTCCCGCTGCGCAGTGGCGCCGCTGACGGTGCAATCTGCAGCTTAGAGAAATGCTCTCGCTGCACAGCGGAAGTCGTTAACGAGAGCATTAGCCGAGGCAAGATTATAAACTTGGCAATGAAACTTTTCGCAGTAAATTGGAATCTTAAAATGCCATGCTACTCCTCTTCAGAAAGTACAGAAACTACATAAACAGCTATATATCTGTATTTTTATTTTTTAAAGATCAGACAAACAAAACTAAACGCATCTGGATGTCATGCAATCTGTTGCAATGTGGCCTGAGTTATTTACTTTGAGATTAACTGTCATTAAACCCATAGACAGGAAAGAAGGCAGAGAAAACATGTACAAATAATCTCTCTCTCTTTTCTCCCCGTCTAAACCTTAACTCTTCTTATCTCCCTTCGTCTCCCTTTCTGTTTTTCTCTCTTTCCATTTCCGTTACTGTGTCTCAACCTCCCAAACTACTATTAATTTCCTCCCCATTTCTTCGTGTTTCTTTCTCTAAGAGCAGCGTCCTGAATCCATACTTCAGACACGCGTACATTACAATAATACTTAAATCAACTTCACGACGCATAATATAAAAATTATATATCCTAATTACAAGTAACAGCATGATTTTATCGTCTGAAAAATATGTTTAGCCGGTCGTGCTTCATCGAGTCAGTGAAATGATTCGAAAAGTCAAGTATGTATATTTCTCACGCTCTCGTATTTTTAGTGTGGGAGGAGGCATATTGATGAAGTTTGCATTGATCCCAGCCACCGCGTGCGCGCACATTGACTATGCAGAAGAAACAGCGCTATGCCACCAGTGCGTAAACGCAGATGCGTGGGGCCGTCCATGTAAATTGTCGTAACAAAACAACGCACGCAGTGAAACAGCTAGCGCGGCGGACAGCGCGACCTCGTCGCTGTGTCCGTCAACGCAGAGTTCTACCGAGTGAGATGGTTCCTGACACAAACTGTTGCCACTGCGCCGTTGCTGACGAAGAGGTTACGTGTCCCGAAGGTCACGGATTTTAGACACTAGCTAGATGGTTAGATCAAATTCGGCCGCTGTCCAGATGGGCATTCTAGCTGCCAGCTGCTCTGATTGGAAGTTTCTCGAGTTTACTCCGTTCAATATCAGGTGAATCCCGGAGCATTACCTAATCAAACGGGCCACAGACCGCGCGCGATCTTTCTTTCTTCTACGTATATTTACTTTCCAACTCTCCCCTACGTATATTTACTTATACTTCAACATGTCGGGAGACCATTTGGTATTATAGAGCTTCCCGGCTGAGGTGGTGATCCGCTGGCAGTGATACGAGAAGGGTAAATGTAAGTTTGCGATGGATCTCACGTTCCAGTGGGGGAGAAATATTGTCACCAGACGGGATATAACGAACTGATTAATGACCATAGAAATTGACGCGCTCGGAAACAAAACATCAATCAGATCAGTTGACTACTAATGCATGGAGAATGTACCTTCTAGTTGGCGAGGGTAAAATAACGAAATGCAATAGAACTTATGAACAAATGGTTCACATCTCAGCAAAAATTTCAGTTTTTTAACATCTTTTGACGCATGAGAGGTTTTGTAATTAAAATTATATGATTGTTTGGATTTTAAATTATAAATATTTGAATAAACACCAAGTATTTATTGTCAATAGGAAGTACTTTTTATATTTTGTTGGCGAACGTACAGTGCTCTTCCTAATGAAAATGTGTGATCCTAATAAATCTTACGTACCTTGTCCTCAATTTTTCAAACTGTGAATGTACAAATTCCTTGAGATCGAGGTCTGCAACGATCTATTGTTGTTTTTTTCTGCGGCTGGGCAGTTGTTGGGATAACGCGGTAGGTAGAGCGTTCGCAATATACACGAGGCGCATCCTAAAGTAAGTTTCCCTAGTGTCAAAGAATACAAAAAACTTTAATAATAATTTCACAAAACTTTAACAATTTCACAAAACTCTTGCAGTGTTGCGAAACACAAAATTAAAGGCTCACACTGACCAAGCGATGCTACCTGACTAACACAGCAAACAAAAACCAAATGAATGTAACATTGAAAGGTTACGAGGCACACATGGCCGGGTTGTCGAACCACACCACTGTCACAGCACCACCGCTCCTACAAATCACACCGCTGTCCAGTAGAGGGTCTCAATGCAGAAATCGTGAAAAATGCCCTTCACCGCCGTGGATGCTTCATGCTCCCGGTCCACCATAGCTCCATCCGCTTGGCCCACACTCCACCAGCTGTGTCGCCCGCTGGCCGCACATGCTCTGGGCGGTGCCCCGGGTTCGACCCCGGGCAGGGCTCAGAGGGGCGGGCAGCCGGCTAGCTGGCGGCGGGGGGGGGCGGACGTAGGCAGGGGGAGAGATACGGGCGCGACGGCGCGATGGTGTTGGTGGCGGCGGTGACGGTGGTGATGTAGTGACGTCACCGGTGTCGGCGGCGAGGGTAGCTGATTGCAACCTGGCAGGGCGGCGGAAGAGCTGTCACATGCATCAAGGCGCGGGGAAACAATGATTTAATTAATGTCTTCATTCCATCTCATTGATTGATTGATTGATTGATGGATTTTTTTTTTTTTTTTTTTTTAAGTGGGACGCGCGAATGTTGGAATTGGCGCCCCCATGACACCCTGGTCTAGCATGGAACTCCCATAATTTAGCGGGAAGCACTCCAAAGAGTGCCCAGGTGGGCGGAAGTCGCAGGAACTTGTCCGCGCCGAGCAAAATGTGCTAACATTTATTGGGGCCGGGCGCATGGCGATGCTCGGGTTCGGCACTGTCCGTCTCCCACTCACTTCTTTCAGCAACAAGCACTGAGAAGTCCACCACAGTTCTGCATTATCTTGAGAGACTCCATTCCTACTATAAACGAGTGAGGAGGGCATACAACAAACGAAAGCATAGGCGTTTGCCTAGCGTACATATAGTAATCACCTCGAACCATTACTGAGTACCTCGTAACAATTACCTTAACCTAGAAGTAACAAAATCACATAGAATTTGTAGCAGTGCTTAATCAAAAAATTATACCAATTAGTACAACAAGGAATTAATAAAACGCATAAAATGTCAAAGAACACCAAAAAAAACCAAGTGGCAGGCCCACGCAGTATGACCTAAAAAATGATAGTGGTACGCCTGTTCACCAGGCGGCGAAGCGAAAGAAAAATCAGCTGAGCATCTCTGGTCGACAGAGGGGGAAAAGTAGAGATAAATATCATGGATTGGGGCTTACTCGTTGGAGGATCTAGCCAGTGCACATAACTTTTGTACTGGTCGCAATAACTTGCCCTGGCTAGTTCGTACTTCAACAGTACGCACGACTCCGGCTTGATCAGGGAACAATTTCTCCACTACACCTAATTTCCAGTGAGAGGGCGGAGATTCCTCAATTAAAAGTACTAGATCATTTACAGCTAGTGGTGGTGACTCCCTTTTCCACTTTACCCTTTGTTGCAAGGTGTGGAGGTAATTTCGCGACCAATATTTCCAAATTATTGCTAATTTGTTATTTAAATGGCGGAACTGTTGTGCAGGAGTAATCTGCACAAGAGGCGAGTCAGTATCTATAGGAAAAGTATTAAGCGCGTGCCCGTAGACTAAGTGATTCGGGGTTAAAATTAAATTCACATCCGTATCTGTAGACGTGACTACAAGCGGTCTTGAGTTTAAACAAGCTTCTATTTTGGCTAAGAGGGTGTACAATGTAAGCAAGGGCACAACTTGTTGCCCTAAAGCTCGACGCAAATGGAATTTAAGACTTTTAACACAAGCCTCAGCTAACGAGTTTCGGTGAGGAGCGTAGGTGGGACAAAAGTGCCAGGAGGTACCCTGCACCGATAAAAAATTGGTGATAACCTCTAAATCCCGAGCGGAAAGAACAAAGCGATTAGCCTCGGCTAGGATACGACTAGCACTTTTGAATGTACTAGCGTTATCACTGTACATGTGCACAGGATAACCTCTTCTCGAACCAAAACGTTCAAAGGCCGCAATGAATTGAGAGGAGGATAGATTTTCGACGATTTCTAAATGCGAAGCTTTCGTGGAATGGCATATAAATACAGCAATCCAAGTCTTCTGAGACATTTTTGATCTCGTGAGAGACGGCCTTGTCAAAATTGGGCCACAATAATCTACGGATGTGTGAGCCCATGGCCGAGAAGGATTTACGCGGCTAGGGGGCAATGAACCCATAATTTGCTCCACGGGTGCGCCGCGCCAGCGTCTGCACGTCAGACAAGCATTAATTACCTTTTTTGCTACCCGTCGTAGGGAGGGAATCCAATACTGCTGGCGCACACATCCCATCATCATTGCCAAGCCCGCATGTAGAAATGCGAGGTGTATCATTTCTAAGAACAGGACGGTAAATTTGTGGTTAGGCGGAAGTATAATAGGATGCTTGTTTAACCTCTCCACCTGAGAATTCATTAAACGGCCACCCACCCGTAAAAGCCCATCAGGGCCTAGATAAGGATTCAAGCTAAGGAGCGATGACTTGGGAGGTAATCCCTTTTCTTTTGAAAGTGCCTTATATTCAAGGGGGTACATGTCTAGTTGAATGAGCCTTATAATAACCACTGTGGCTTCTCTCAATTCAAGCGGTGCCAACCAACCCCTTCTCCGCATCTGAGCCGAAGCAGGGTCAATGCGAGCAACAATTGCAGCCCGTATATTGTTAATGAATCTTAAGCATAGCGCCAACACCCTTATCAATTTGTGATATTTTGAATATCTGCTAAGTAGCACTTGAACAAATGAATTTTGGTTTTCACCTACATCTGACGAGGGCATACTTGTTTGGTATGCAGTGAACATACAACAGAGAGCATCTACCTTACCATTATCCGCTACCTCAGCATCGACAAATGGCTTGGCCCACATTGACACTGGCTGCTTCAGCCACGGCGGTCCTACAAACCAGAGGGTACTGTGTTGCAGTGCCTGGGGGGAGACACCACGGGTTAGCAGATCAGCGGGATTCTGTCTCGAGCTTACATGGCGCCAACAAGATAGTGGATAGGATGCCACTATCTTTGAAACTCTATGCGCAGTGAAAGCATCCAATTTATGATTGCTTTTCACCAACCAGTGCAAAACAATAGAACTATCTGAAAAAAGATACACTTGATTAATAGAACACACAATTCTCAATGCTCTTATTACCTTCTTGGTCAATTCTACCAATAACAAGGCACTACATAACTCCAAGCGAGGAATAGTCGACCCTGACAGGGGAGCAAGTCTTGATTTAGAGCACAACAAGTGGCTATGCGCAACGGATGCAGAATCGTGATTAACTAAGTATAATGCAGCTCCGTACGCCTTATGAGAGGCATCACAGAATCCTACTAGACAAGAGGGAAGGTGACCCTGGGGTAACACCTTGCGTGGGAGTATAATTGATGGCAGTAAAACAATCTCATTAACCAAGGACTGCCAACAACAAGTAAGATCAGAATCAAGAGGAGTATCCCAATCCAACTGTAAAGACCACAATTTTTGCAGAAAAAGTTTCAACTTTACCAAGAAAGGATTCACAAAACCTAATGGGTCATAAATAGAGGCTATTAAGTGCAACACAACCCTTTTTGTTATACACGGGAGGTTGAAAGTGTTTGGATCGGAGTGTTTGCTATATGTAATGCAAAGTGTGTCTTTATCAGTGTTCCAAGTCAAACCCAATATTCTGTGTGTATTGTCTGAGGCCAGAGGCGTGGAAGTGTATTGTGTGTGAGTGGTGTTGAGAGTGGCCAGAAACGATGAAGAATTGCTATTAACCTTTCTCAAATTAAAATGAGCTCCCTTTAGCACTTTTACAATCCTTTGAAATAACGATGCTGCCTTCTCAGCACAGTCACTCCCAAACAGTAAGTCATCTACATAAAATCCCTGCTTGATGGCTGAAGCCACCTCAGGATCATTTTCATTTATTTCCTCAGCCAACTTGTTGAGACACCTTGTACTCAGAAATGCGGAGGGGGCCATACCATAAGTAACGGTTTGCAAAGTAAAAATTTTAATGGGGTCGTGAGGGTTCTCTCGCCACAAAATTCTCTGAAATTTAGTATCAGCATCATGCACCCGAACCATTCTATACATTTTCTCAATGTCTGCTGTGAAACAAACATTAAACAATCGAAATCTAAGCATGATGTCAATGAGCTCTGATTGCACGTTAGGGCCAGCGTAGAGTAGGTCGTTTAAACTTAACCCAGAAGAAGATTTGGCACTACAATTGAAGACTACACGCAGTGGTGTAGTAGGGGATTGTGGATTCAACACACAAAAATGAGGTATAAAATAGAAAGGAGGTGCTATCTTACTGACACATTCAACTGCATGCCCCAATTCAATGTATTCTCTCATGAACTTGACATAATTGTGCCTTAATTCTTTATCTTTAGAAAATCTGTTTTCTAAAGCAAGCAAAAACTGCTTGGCCACAAAATGTGAATTCCCCAATAATTGTGGAGGACGTTTAAAAGGCAAAGATACACAAAATTGCCCATTCTCCAACCTAAAGGTGTCCTCATTAAATTTCTTTTCACAAGGATGCTCCAAGTGTGAGAAGTTTTCATCACGAGAAGAGGAAATCCTCTCAGAATTCCAAATATTCTCATAATCATTGACTAAGGAAGGAGAGTGTGCAGTTAAGAAAAAGCACTGATCTGGGGGTGCCGCACTTGGCAACAGTGTGGGCAATCGATCCCCCGCAATGACATTACCAAACTTAGTATCAAGAATAAAAAGCTTTGAACAATGGCTGCTCTTCTTAGTGTTAAGCACCTGAAAAAATAAAGAAGAGCTTAATAAAATATCTAATTTTTTAGGAATAAAGAATTGGTCATCAGCCAATTTTAGGTCAGCAGGCAGCTTCAGGGCAGCTAAATTAATGTTCCTCCGGGGGGTGGCTTTGGAAATAGCAGGGACCACTAAACATTCTATTGCCCTTTTCCACCTACAACACCGCGAGGAGATTAACACATGAACTCTAGCATTTGAACCAGAAGTAAGAGCATTAACAGAATGAATCGTAGCATTATGCCTAATTCTTTTGAGACGGAGGGCCTGTACCAGTGATTCAGTTATCAAGGAAACTTCACTACCAGAATCAAGTAATGCCCTGGCTGGCAGGGTTTGGCCCAACTCATTTGTTGCATTAACAATGGCTGTGGGAAGGAGAGAACCAATATTAAATGTCTGGCTAAGAACCAAGTGTGATAACGTGGAAACCTTTGTATCGTGTGGTTGTTTTGCAGTAATCTGGGTGGCAGATGCTAGTCCAGCAGAGGTGTTGGGAGCACTAGAACAATGAGGTGATGCCAAATTATGGACATTTTGTGTAGAAAATTTATGAAGCATTGAGTGGTGGTTCTTACCACAAGTTTTACAACTTCGTTGTGAGCAATGATGAGAAGGACCCTTCCTTCGAAGACAGTTGTAGCAGAGTTGATGAGAAGAGACAAAATCCCATCTCTGCTGGACAGCCAGGGTACGAAAACGAGGGCAGGCGAAAAGTGGGTGCTCTCCAGAACTGCAGGCAATGCAGGCTCGAGCTGATGACCCCTCTTCCAGCTGAAACACCTGTTTGGCAGGTGAAGATTGTGTAGGGCGCTTAGACTTACTAACTGAAACAGAATTCACATCAGGATTAGCAAGAGGGGCAATGTCTAGGGCTCTTGCCCGGAGTGAAAGAAAATCTAAAACATTTTGCAATGGAACAATATCATTTTTTGCTTTAGCAAGGAAAAATGCTTCCCTTGTTTTGTTATCCAATTTACTGAGCACTAAAAATTGTACTATTATTTCAGCCATAGGGACTGTAGTGGGAACTGCTGACATAGATAGCCAGTGAGAAGTTACTACATTGTGCAATTCTCTTAAGGAGGAGGCATCACCAATTTTGAGGGAAGGAAAGGAGAAGAGAGCATGAATGTGCTCTTCTAAAATTTTCGATTTATCGTCATAACGATCTCTTAATAAAGCCCAGGCCTGTTGAAAGGATCTGTCTGATACTGTGAGCACAGAAATCAACTTCAGAGGTTCGGCCTCGAGACTACTCATTAAATGCACCAACTTCTGCGAGTCCGGTATCTGTACCTGATTAATGACTAATTGAGTAAACAAATCACGAAAACGTTGCCAATTTCTATACCTTCCATCAAATTTTGGAATTTTAATGCTCGGTAGCGAGGCATGATGACACGCCGAGGCAACAGTAAGAGGCTTTTCAAAGGGCTCGTATTTTTCATTCAATAGCTGTTTTACAGCCAAGTAAGCATTTTCACATTGCGAAAAATTTTGTTCATGAATCGTGCTAAAGAACTCTGTGGAGCTGATCGCATCCATTTTAAGAACTTCGATATCCTTCCAAACCTCGCATAACCTATCACGCAAGCACGCGAGACTGGCTACTGTTGCTGGTTGCAAAGCTTTCAAATTACTTTCAATTCGTGAAATTTCCCAAATAGCGAGACTCCACCTTTGTGATAATCTTAATTCAACTGCACCTGGCTCCTTAGCCCTTACCTTTGACTGAGACATGGTTAAATAAGCTTGCTTACTAATAAAAAGAACTGAAATAATTCACGATAGCATTTAAAGGGTATGAAGTTTCATACGCGAAAAACCATCTAAAAATTTAAGGACCGACATGTATTTGTTAATTGGAAGTCAACACCACTTTCATAAGCAAAATGAGCTATGTAACTATCGTCAAAATACATTTAACCCTACAAACTTGAGAACCTAAGATCAGGAACGTGAAATATGAGGTTAGGAAAGCTGCATAAGATTTCCAGGAATTGGAAAGGCGTAACCAAGAACATGCTTTTAATTTGCACCATACAAACCGCAAAGCAAAGCGCACATAACACAAGTAAATGTTACAACAGCACTGCTAATGATTCTACTGTAATTTTGTTTTTTTTATTCACAAAGGCACGCGTTCCGTGTGCGCATCACGATGACGCGGCATGGCGTGAACAAAACCCTCGCGTAGTCAGTGTTACCAACGAACGAACGAAGTATTCGTTCCCGGGTTTCAAGGCACCATAAAATGTCAAAGAATACAAAAAACTTTAATAATAATTTCACCAAACTTTAACAATTTCACAAAACTCTTGCAGTGTTGCGAAACACAAAATTAAAGGCTCACACTGACCAAGCGATGCTACCTGACTAACACAGCAAACAAAAACCAAATGAATGTAACATTGAAAGGTTACGAGGCACACATGGCCGGGTTGTCGAACCACACCACTGTCACAGCACCACCGCTCCTACAAATCACACCGCTGTCCAGTAGAGGGTCTCAATGCAGAAATCGTGAAAAATGCCCTTCACCGCCGTGGATGCTTCATGCTCCCGGTCCACCATAGCTCCATCCGCTTGGCCCACACTCCACCAGCTGTGTCGCCCGCTGGCCGCACATGCTCTGGGCGGTGCCCCGGGTTCGACCCCGGGCAGGGCTCAGAGGGGCGGGCAGCCGGCTAGCTGGCGGCGGGGGGGGCGGACGTAGGCAGGGGGAGAGATACGGGCGCGACGGCGCGATGGTGTTGGTGGCGGCGGTGACGGTGGTGATGTAGTGACGTCACCGGTGTCGGCGGCGAGGGTAGCTGATTGCAACCTGGCAGGGCGGCGGAAGAGCTGTCACATGCATCAAGGCGCGGGGAAACAATGATTTAATTAATGTCTTCATTCCATCTCATTGATTGATTGATTGATTGATGGATTTTTTTTTTTTTTTTTTTTTTTTTTTAAGTGGGACGCGCGAATGTTGGAATTGGCGCCCCCATGACACCCTGGTCTAGCATGGAACTCCCATAATTTAGCGGGAAGCACTCCAAAGAGTGCCCAGGTGGGCGGAAGTCGCAGGAACTTGTCCGCGCCGAGCAAAATGTGCTAACACCTAGGTCATCAACAAAAAAATTCATGAGACTTTATTATAGATACAGAACTTACTGCATAATATTTCAACATAATTACAACCAGAATCGGGGCCTTTGTCATACCGTCCAATTAAAAATGTTTCCCTGTGATGAAGAAGTCCCCTGTCTGAGATAGGGGCCTGTATTCCTTTAGCCATATGTTAACGGTTTCGATGGTGTGACGGTTAGCGTGCCGGACTGTCATACCCAAGTTACCCAAGACTGTCATACCGCGGGTTCAAACCCGATCGAAGCCGTGGATTTTTAAGGGCGAAAAAATACTTCGTACGCCTTCCGCGGAGGGGAAGTAAAGCCGGCTGGCCCATGTTAGTAGATTTACTTGCATGTAAAAGATCCTCAAGCCTAAATGACGCCTCTGAGCTAAATTCAAATCGCCTGTTGCGTCGCCCGAGATAATACTTTCTTTCTCCGCTAGGTGAAAGGAGCGTAGCGAAATTTGCGTGGTCAGACGGAAGAGCGGGCCTGATGGCCCGAGTCTCGCCACGTAAAATAAGGCATTAACAACAACAACAACAACAACCTTCTTGTTCTTCTTCCGTTAGCACTACAACCCTTTGTGGGTCTTGGCTTTCTCAACTAAATCGTTCCACTTTTTCCTGTCATTCACTATCATTCTCCACTCTCCCTTGAGCAGCACCTGAAGATCTTGGCACATGTCGTCCATCCACAAGATTCATGGTCTTCCTTTCTCTCACTCACCTGTCATTCATGACATGATCTTTGGGAGTCTATTCATCTGCATCCTCTGAATGTGTCCCAACCATTTGATTCTTTAAGCCTTAATAAATTGTATTACATCTTCCCCTTTTATCAGATTTTCTAATTCTTGATTTGCTCTTATTCTCCAGATATCAGCATTTATTTGAATTGGCCCAGATATTTTCCGCAATATATGTCTTTCAAATATTATCAGTTGATTTAGATCTTTGTCTCTGAGTGTCCATGTTTCTGCTGTATATGTAACAACCGGTCTTATTAGAGTTTTATACATCCTAATTTTTATGTCACTTAAAAGGGGTTTTCATTTTAATAGTTTTTGATTTGCATAGTATACTTTCTGGCCTTTTCGTAATCTTTCATTTATTTCAGCTTGTGTTGTATTCTTCTCATTCAGGATAGATCCCAAATAGTTTATGTCTTCCACCTTTTGGAAATGATATTTGCTTATTTGTAATTCTTTATAGCTTTCACATGAAAATCTGCGTCACCGTAATTTGCATAATACTGATTGGACAGGAATTTCATGGCGTGTGGGAGATGCTGGTTACTCAGAGATAGCATTGTTTTTCTACGAGACAATGCTAATCTCTACACGGCTCGGCTCGCAACCGATCTTAGAAAGCAGTTCTGCGAGAGCGGACACCGTATAGTTCGGAACAAGCCTCCCAGCGATTTCCATCCTTCCTGAAGACAATTCTACACATTTCGCATTCGCCGTGTAGTGAGCTATTGCTCGTCCAATCCCAAGCAGTCGTTGGGTTCGGCGAATGTTCGCTCCCTTTGATGTGCCCAAAAGACCGACACGCGGTTGATAGGGCGAGTGTCGAATGTTAGTCAATCGGCAAACAGTAAGCAAATTGTTATGTGCATAAATGAAAGTCGCACGCTAACTCAACAACAATTTATTGATTCATTAATTGCAACAGTTGTCAGCCACATTACCAGTCCCGGGCAATCTCCAATGCCCTATTGATTCCCTAATTACAACAGTTGCCAGCCATATTGTCAGTCCGTGGCAATCTCCAATGCCCTGCTTCTCCACATGTCCGGCTCCTGGACGTTTCCCGCCGACTGCTAGCTGAGGTCGTCGCCCCACGACGATAGACTCCTGGCTGCTGGTTCTCTGGACTGGACTGCCCTCGGGGTGCCGACCGGCTCCCTTTAAAGGGCCGATGCTAGGCGGTGACTCGCTCTCACGGCTCGAGCCTGCTGGGCCGTGTCCACAGCTGCCGCCACAGCTGCCGCCGCCGATCCCCGCCAGAGCGCGCTGTCTTGCTGCTCGCGCGCTGTCTTGCTGCTCGCGCGCTGTCTTGCTGCTCGCGCGCTGTCTTGCTGCTCGCGCGCTCTCTTGCTGCTCGCGCGCTCTCTTGCTGCTCGCTCGCTCTCTTGCTGCTCGCGCGCTGTCTTGCTGCTCGCGCGCTGTCTTGCTGCTCGCGCGCTGTCTTGCTGCTCGCGCGCTGTCTTGCTGCTCGCGCGCTGTCTTGCTGCTCGCGCGCTGTCTTGCTGCTCGCGCGCCAAATCCGAAAGTTATGCGCGACGTGATAAGCGCAACATAACACAAATCATCCACACTACTCGGGATTCGGCGAGATCACTACTCGCCAAATATCGAACATGAGAAGCGCCTTTACCACCCAAGATATTCTTGTCCGGCGTGCATTGCGAGGATTACAGTGAAGCAGAGTTGCAGGTGTCTGTCAAACACTGGTGTACTCCAGGCTGCAAAGGTCTGGGAGCAGGGATACAAATGTTGATCTCACAGTAAGCTAAATGTTTCAAATCTAGCGGTATGTGAAAAATCAGTGCAAGTGCTCTTCATCCTACAGTACGTTTTTTCATAAAATTATGTTTTCTTTTTGTGGTCGACCTAAGAAAACATACTTTCTGGATGGATCCTGTACCCTCGCCGCCACATAGAATGGGCAACGGCATATTCTGAAGTCCCAATCCTTCTGCACATTCTGGCAGCACTGTACGGAGGATAACGCCATCTGGTTCTTTCATAGTTAACTATTACAAAATAACATTCTCTACCAACTGCCGTCGCCTGAGAAGCTGATAGGGCAGATTTCCCCCAGGTTTCACCCAATCATCATCTCTAGTATGAACGTTCCCTATGGATAGGTGTGTTCATCCTAAGGGTTGAGAGTATTGGCGCAGAAGGCACAGGGGGGCGGGGTAGTCGCGTTGCGTCCGAGAGGAAGCCATTCGATCGCATACAAGAAATATATCAATAAAGTTAATATCATACATTACAACATAAAATATTCAGCACATGCAATAGAACTAGTGGATTTGAAAAAGTTTATGCATTGCTTTTTTCTCATAATCCATATTTACTTGCGAAAATTCAAATGGGTAATATCATCCCCTCTTTTAATGCAAAACAATTGAAGTATGAGAACGAATATTACGAAACCGAGACGAAAAAATGAAGTGGACGGAGGCGGCTCCAGGATCGATAAAATGTTTGTGAGTGGGAAGTTTTGGCGAAGTAATAGTGTTCAAATATCAGTGTTTACGAAATTTAACATTTTAGCAACAATTAAACTTGATATTTAGTAATAATTTTGCATCGCTTGTCAAAATTGTTATTTTGCAATATTCACGTCAGAGACAATTTGAGGACACTGTCGGGTTGCATAGTGCACATTTCGAAATTGTTTATAACATTGTTAATTGTTGCAAAATTGTTAATTCGCAGTTTTTAGTTCTGGGACATCAAGAGCCCCTTCTAACTTCAGAATTTCAAAAATTGGAAATTGTTAATAAATTTGCAAAATTTGCAAAAAAAATATTCTTTTCTAAACTGCCTTCAAACAAGATGCAAAATTCCGCAATCCAGTCGGCGCCATCGCCTTTCGTTTTGAGATATGTAATTGTTTATAAGAAATTCGCATGTCATAACTCCCATTTTGTGGGGGGATTCAATCTTTCTGCAGTTCCCTCACAAATCTACCCTTCAAGCCGTTTTGCAGACGTAACGTGCATTTAGCGGCACATTTTGCACCCGAACGTGACAGCACAATGCTATTTGAAACTACCTTCAGAATGCTTATATTTGATTATCGAGTCCAAATCACGGGTACTTGAGTTCTCACAAATGTTCTCTAAATACGTAAATGCCAAGAAGGTCATCTCATGAAAACGCACAAATTCTCTGAGCATATGAATGAATCAGTCATTTCAACGACAAACCCACTTCCTTATAATAGTAATAACATTCCCAATTTTTTAATATATTGTGTTCTTTAAATGCGTCCCGTGTCTCTGAAAAGCAAACATTATCATTATCATTTAAAAAAATTATAACCATTCTTACATGCAACACTCACAGTGCTGGATGCTCGGATTGACATGAAATTTCACCAGCTGATAGAACACCATGCAAAACCTATATACGCAAATTTTGAAGTGCTATGGAATATTATAAATAGTGTTTTATTGGCATTTTGTATCAGGACCTTTCGTGATCTTTGCGCTTCCCGCAGCGGGCGAGCCGTTGCTTCGGCAGCGATAGGAACGTTGCGCGGCGTCTATCAGCTGATATCTGATTTCCAAGCGCGTTCGTTTAAGAATTCGTATTTATCTTTTCTTTCTTCTTCTTTCGTTTGGCTCATCAAGGGACCAAGCACCAATTTCATTACTTCTTCCTTTGTCCTTCTTCTTCCTCCAGTACCCTTTGATCTGCTCGCTGTGTATCATCTTTTCTTTATTGTATCTGTTCATTATTTATTTTTAATTGTTTACTGATTTGTTGTGCATTTATTTATTCACGTATTTATTATTTAATAAGTATTGCCTGATTAATTAAACCACATTGTAATCTTTACATCCTGTAAATAATGCCAGTATGCATTTAATTATCGCATTCGAATTACTCATGTATGTTTTCTCGTCCTACTCCTCCATCAGAACCTACAAAGTAAACACCCGCTTTTGTCACTCCGCCTGCCCTCCAAGTAACTGAGACCTTGCCGACACTCCGAAAGTGGAGACGCGGAGTGTGAGTAACGGCCGCAGAACCAGCGGCGAGCAGCGATTTCCGCCCTTCCACGGTCGGTTTAGCGACTTTAGTCAAGAAAGGTCCCAATACTAATTATCGCCAAAACACTACTTGCAATGGTTCATAGCACGTACAAATTTGTATGTAGGGGTTTTGAAAGCCTCTGAACAAGCTGGAAAAATTTTTAAGTCAATCCGAGTATCCAGCATGGTGAGTATTGGGTGTTAGGATCAATAAGTTTCTTTTCAACTTTTTGTTGCGCCGTGACGCGTCTACAAGCTCTTGTGCGGGTATTGAACGCTTGATATAATCCTCCTTGAAATTCTTTTTTTAATGTTGTCAGCCATCGTCAGTCATTTACTTTTATCCCTTCGGCCAGAGGCATGTTCACATCTCCATTTAATCGTTTGTAGAAAATAATTAAAGTTGGTATTATTAGCAACGGAATTGTAGCGTTTTATTGAATTTCAAAGGACTGCTTGGATATTTTGGGGTTTAGTGAACAAAATGTAGTTACCTGAATTTGACGCTATGAAGAGTAAACGAAAAATGAAACAAAAGTCAACAATTAAACTGTCATCAATATTCGTGCTAAATGATATGAATATACGAAAATGAATGGACTATCTAAACTAACACGTGAATGTAAAGAAACTCACATATAAATGTATAGAAAACGAAGTAAATATAATACCATTCACAGTACTGAAGCATACAGAAATATAACTAAAGTACTGAACGAAAAAGAAGCGGAATACCACGCATTTCAAAGTAAAGCAGGGCATTCCGTGTCGTACTTTATTGTATTTACTCATCAGTGAACAAAGAAGAAATAAAACATGAACGTGAATCTTAGGGCCACCTTGTTCGTAACGTATATAAAGTGCGATATTGGGTAATCATGAAACCTCTCTCTCTCTCTCTGCACATTATAGACTTAGAACCACACAAAAACAACAAAGGAATTTAAGAAATAGACAAATTTTAGAATGCAATCTCAAATTTGAACCATCATGTAAAAAGAAAACACCAGTTCAATGCCATCGGTGCCCAAAATACGGTCTTACGAGAACATACTCTAAGGCAACGCAAATAGATGCGTAAAATGCGGCTTTTAATATTAACAATTGAGCATCGGAAAGATAAAACACAGCCGGCTAAATGCGTTCTGAGTTCACGAAAACACACAGGACGATACCCAATTAGAAATGTTGTCAAATACACCAAAATTATATAAATAAACGAAACAGAGAAAAGAAAGAAATATCCCCACTGTTAAAAAATCACTAAAAAGTCCTCGTTCCAGAGTTTCCTCCCCTCCTTTCTCACTTCATTCAAATAATACATTTTTTCAACTCAGAAAATTCCTCAAAATTAAGGAACCCTCTCCATTCACAGAAAAATACCATTTACTGCCCATCTGCTTACATATCCAGTAATCCGTTAGAACCCTCCCCCTATAATCTAACTTACTACCCATCACAAATAGACATGCGCAATGTAATTGAAAATTCCTTCCAAAGATAAGAAAACATTATAAAACAGCAATTCGAACAAACAGGATCACTACGTTAATATCCAAAATGCAGAAATGAAGCTAACAAATAAAATTATACTCTGGAACGGGAATGGATTAATCCAACACCGCAGAGAAGTAATAACTACATAGGATATTCTTTGTAGAACCAAAACTAAAACATAAGATATTTTTGTGACGATCCTTGGTTCGCGCCACACAAGACTGTCTACAGGATCGTAATGCCACTGGATGATCTCATTTCATCGGCAGTACAGGTTTAGGGATTCTCTGATACGAACAGAGTGTTTTATTTCGAAACGTCCGTCCGACGGTCCGTTTGTCAGTCTGTGACCACACTAATGTCTAAAGTATTCGTAGAATTTTTGGCAAAAAACATACCATTATCGATCTGCCCCGACTCGAGGCCCTGCAAATTGAAAATAATTCTTTATATATTATGGATGATATAGTTGAAGCGATTTTTCCTTCAGATGAAATTAGTTCTTGACAGTAAATTCTTGATAAAATATTACGTAAACTTATCTGAAAATATTTGTTGTTTTCGCGTAATGTTTATTGAAATATGAGCAAAATAAAAAAATATTAAAACTAAGATTTTCTGAAAACGGAATCATATTTTTGTTCTTTCACATACTCTATGGATAGCGCTAAATTCACTGAACAAAATGAAATAAACTTTATTTTGATGTATTATTTGTTTTTTCAAGAAATTGTTTGCAACAAATGTAAGTTTTCGATACATCTCAGTAATATTTACATTACGGGCGTTTTTAATCAATAATTGCATTTGTGAGTGTAATTGCTTCAAATGATTTCAACTGTAGGTTCTCTAAAATTCAAAACTCTATCTCGTGAAAATGAACTAAAAATTTTTCATTTTCGTAACAACAGAAAGCGACAGTTTTTCAACAATTTCTCCAAATGTATAAAAGAAGGTTCTGCCCTCTATGATATTCTTAAAGTCGTATTTCAGTTTTATCGATAAGAAAGCGAATAATTGGGAGTCAACAAAAAACTAGTAGTTCTAGAACAGCACGTACTTTCTCACATCATTTCAGAAGTACCATTATCGAACATTCTGAGACTTCGACAAAAATGATATCCCGCGCCATTCTTTTAAAATTTTAATGTTCTATTGGTGAAAATAAGTTTAAGAAAATGTTTTCGGGCATTTTTTGAGAAAATGTTTTTTTATAAAGTACTTAAATTTTAAGCATAAATTACGCAAAAACTACTCTTTTTCTCAAACAATTTTCCGTTTTTAAAGAAAAAACAAATGGCCGTTTTTAAAGAGCTGACTTTTTAGAACGGATTCTGTTTAAGGTAAGAATCTCTTCCTTCACATTTGTAGTTTGAAATGTTAAGATTAAACAATTTTCGAAAATACAGAGTTCGCCGGAAATGGGACTTTTTTTCTGTCGAGGAGAAAATTTAAAGAGAACTAGTGGTGCTACAAAATGGCACAGACATTCCCTTATTAGTTTATTTCCTTTGGTCTCGGCTAGGCTATTCGAACTTGGTATATACTTTTGCCAGCTACCATCTATCGCCAACCAAAATTACTTTTTTTAAACATTTTTTTTTTAAATTTTCCAATTTCTTAATAGTAAAACGGAAATATTATTTTGAGAATATTAAAGAACAGTGGAAAACTCCTCTTATATGGCAATTTTCCTTAAAAAATTTGGAGCCATTTTTAAGAGAATGGCGTTTTACCGCTACTGTAAATGCGAAATTTGAAGCTCTTTTTCATAGGAATCTTTTATGTTTTCGAAAAACTTTATTTGAAGTCATTTAACCCTTCTGCTACTGAGGGAGGTAACTGAGTTACCCCAACGCATATTTTATTATTTCTTCTCATCTTATAATTTTCTTACATTTTAGATACCTTGTGTAGTTTTTTTTACATATTTATTTAAACTATCATTTTGGAAAAAAACTGCGTTTCTTTTGCTCTTAGTCAAGCTGGAGTTACTACCTTAGACCCGTTGGTATTGGACGTTCGGGATTTAATAACGTGGTTTGAGGTTATATTATGAGTGGGAGAAGGGAGATGGTTTTGTGGACATTCCTACGAAGTGTTATTGAAGAACTGGTGCATTAATACGTGTATGTGAACATGTCGAAGAATTACAGTCATGAAAATTTTGAAAAGTTATTAATGATTCACAATCCAGGCAATTTGTGTGAAGAAGATCGTGAAGTATAGATTGTTTTGTGAGCGTGATGAAGAAAATGTACAGGTTATAGATGAAGTGGACGATATTATTTGTGCTGAAGACGAGGAAAACATGAATGATGACGTATTCATCAGTTCAGGAGAGTATTAAGTGAAAGAGACAATACAAATAGTGCAATGTGCTCTAAAAGGACATCATTTGGCATTCGAGACCTCTTCGTTGTGGACGAGGTCCTGCATGTAAAATATATATCGTTTAAAATCTCTAAATACTTTATTAATGTATCAAAATAATGTTTAATCTGCAAAACCAAACAATATTACAGCATTTACGGTAAAAATATAAAACTCAATTGAATTTTCCCTGGGGTAACTCTGTTACCCCCTTTGGTATTCGGACGTATGCAAAAGACCTCGTTAGTCGAAGGATTAAATCACTTTAACTCAAAAATACAATAGGGTCATTCTTTTTATATTCGACCAACAAAATTCCCGACAATTTTCAAATTACCTAAAAACACTTTTTAACTTTTGTTTTGTGGTTAAAATTATGAACAAATACAATCTTATATTTTTTCTTTTCGGTATTTTGCATGTAATCATTACAAAACCGTTTTTCATGAAAATACGATCTTCCTCTGCAGACGACATGAACTAGATAAAACGTAAATGTTAAGATTATTACATAAATTTTGTTTGCATATTTTTCAGATTCCTTGAAGTTCTTTTAAGTGGCAAAAGAATAGAAATTACACATTGTATTGCGTTTCAGGTACATTTGTAACGTCATGATTGAAAAAAATTATGAACATTTTCAAAATTTATTTTCCAAAATACACCATCTTCGATTTTCAAACTTCAATTCCTCATTTTCCGGAAATGAGGAATTTTGAGCTAGTTTTCACAGAAACGGTTGAGTTGTCTAGAAAATTTATACGACACTATTTAAACCACATATACTCATAAACATGATAATGTGAACAAATTGTCGCTAATGTAAATATTAACGACGTGATAGACAAGTCAACAAAATTACATTTTTGTAATTTTTGAAAAAAAAAAAGAATAGAGTAATATGGCATTTATGTCATCTCATGGAGTACATTTAGCACTATCCTATTTGCCCAAAATGGCACATTTTGCACCCAATATTACGCAAAAACTACTTAACGGTTCAGACAAATGTACCTGACTTTAAAGAAAGAACTCACTTTGGAGAACGAATTTTATTTGAAGGAAAAATCTCTAGTCTTCAATTTTGTAGTTGGAGGAAGATGCCGAAAAAAAATCCAAACTTGTGCAATCTTCGCAAATTCAGAGTTAACCGTGGAAATCGGACCTAAGCCACCTTAATACTGTATTTTACTCTATTCTTACAAGACATTTAAAGCAAAAATTAGGAGCCGTTTTTGAGAAAAGTTTGAAATTGTCCGGAGGGCTTCATGTAAAGTATACTCAAATTGTTTTAGAAAGCTTTTCAAAATCTAAAAGCTTCGACTAGAGACAGATGAACAGGGGTTTCTTCAATCTGGAAGAAATGGTACGCATGGTTTAGGCTTCCGGACGGACCGACATGACGGACGTTTTGCTTTCAGTTGCTTTCTCGATATCAAAGACCTACAAAACCGGTATTCCAAGTACACCGCGTGTTAGGGGATTTTAGCAACTGGTTTTATACACTTTTTCGTATCAATGAGAGCAATGAATATTTCTGCCGAAAATTCGCAATTTTGTTTCGCTAGCGATTACATAAATTTCCCTATATACTACGTATATTACTTCGTATATAGGTATGGATGCGGAAAAGTAAAAATTGGAACAGCTTTTTCAAGGAAAAAATGTAAAAACTGTCTATATTTTGCACAAATTACGCAAAAACGCTCATATTATTGATAAATTGTAGTACATGACCTTAATTTCAAATGTATCTTTAAAGAACACTGTTCTAAAAAAAATCTCTAACTTCAATATTGTAGTTGTAGGAAGGCGCCGAAAACATTTTTGGACGTCTTTATTTTTCGAAAAAAATAGTTATTTCAACGACAAAAATGTGACCTTCACCATTCCCGTAAGCGTTCTTTACGCTATCCGAGGCCAAACTTAATCAAAATTTTTGAAGCCATTTTTGAGAAAATCATGAAAATATTGAGGCTCATGAAAAAGAAACCCACAAAATCAAAATGTCATTTAAAACTCAGAGGGCCTTGACTTCTTTTAAATCGATCGAGGAATATTAATTCGGAGAAAATCGGGAGAACGGTTTAGGCGCTAGCGTTGACCGTAAATGGAGGAACGGAGGAACAGACAAAGAGATGTTTTGCCGTCAATCCATTTTTCTGTATCAAGATCCCAAAAAACATGGATTCTTATTTCACATCGTGTTAGATGAAGTAATTTGCTATATTCTTGTATACGTACACGATTTACCCACTTATTCTTTACCAGGACCTGGCAATAAGAGTTGTTCTGTCGAAAATTCTCCAGTACACGATACAACACTTTCTCTTGTCACGAAATAAGTATGAGAAAGTAAAAATGTATTACAGGCGCCTATAGATAGTTGCTGTAAAGAGGATGGGAAAAATCGAAAAGCTAACTCAGACCAAACGTATCAAGAGACTAACGAATACGAGAATAGCGAGTTGCTGTTTTAATCTGAGGGTTGTTTCTACTTGTAAAATGCAGTATTTTACGCCTCTGAAAGAGACAGATCTCACATCCACTAGTGAGATAGCTTTTCTTGCGTGGCTTGGTTATTCTGAGGTATGTGAAAGAATTAATAGGAAGTTGTTCAATTTTCTTAGCCGTGAGTGAAAATATTGAATTTTTTTTTGGCAACGCTGCGTAGCCCCTTATCTCATTTCACTTGGAGTCGAAAGTTCTTCCAAGCGGAATTGGACAAGACGGTAGTAGCTTGAGGTGTGTGAGACTCAACAAAAGGTTGTGTGTCTCAACAAAAGAGATGCATTTATTCAACTCGTTTATGAACTATAATATTCGTAGTAAGCACGAAGACATCACTAATATTTTCGCCAGAATCAGTCATTTTTTGCGTTAACGTTTGCCAGGAATAGTGTTTTTGGAATGAAAAAAATACTATTAATATTTTTATTCAAAATCTGTATTATCTTTGTTGTGTGTTAAAGACAGAAAATATAAAATATATTTCTACATACATCTGAAATTGTTAAACTAATAAGATAACATTGTAATTAACTCCAATAGCATAATCAATATCCAGGAAAATTTCCACCTTCAATACTCTTTTTCGAGAAATTTAATTTTGTAATGAATTTAGTTTGAATAAATAGTTTAGTAAGTTGGTGGAATTTTTGGTAATAATGGATAAAAATACCTACGCAGACTGGGATTTGAACCCGCTAATTCCCGAGGTCTGGAATAGTATCTCTGTGACACTGAGCCATCCATTCCGTGTTTTAAAGCGTTTCTTATAACAATACATTTCTTATCCACGAAACTGGAAATCAATATTACTTATACAAAAAATTAATGTCAATTAAATTTCAATGGGCAGGAATCACAGAAGTTTTTCAACTATTTACCTCTGAATGGACGTGAAAATATATACGATCTCCGATAAAATAAATGTAATCTAAATAGTTGGGTCTAGAGAACGTAGCTTTGAAAAATCTACGCGCAATCTGTAGGGTTGTGCGTCCATCGCCATTAACCCCTCATGCCAAGATATTTTTCAACCGGAAATATTACATTTTCTTGTCGACACACGAATGAATATTTTTTTCCTTTCTATAAAGAATATTAGAACTTTTGAACATTTCAGAGAAGAAAAACGCTACATAGAAGAAATACATTTATAAAGATAAATATGAATTTCACTGTTTACTCGGAATTTCGAGAAAATTACAAAGAATTGAATGAATATTTTTCGGCATCTTATTAAAACTTGAATATTCAAGATTGAGATTTTTCCTTCAAATGAAATTTCTCTCCTTATTTAGTTTCTAAAAATTTATCCTGGTTAATTGTTTCTGAAAAATGTTGCTTGTTTTCCCTTATTTACTTGGAATGTGGGACAATATTAGAAAATATTAAAAGCAAGATTGGATGGAAACGGGTTGCAAAACATTTTCAGTAAAATTTTTGTGCGGATAATAGGCCTACTAATGCATGTGTAAGAAGACACAAAAATGTCATTTTGCCAAAATATCTAGAAAAGTATTTTTTTATTCTTGTGATTAATATTGTACATTGTTATACAATACTGCATTCGTAAATAGATGTGCTTCAAATGATTTTTAATGAATTTTCATGAAAATCAAAAAGGGTGTCTTGAAAACTAGATCAAAATTGCAGAGTTGCAGGAAAGCCTCAAACGATATTTCCCCCAAAACGCTCCAAATATTTTATCGAAAAAATTCGTATTGGATTAGGTTTAACTCTGTAATGTTGTTAATGTCACATTTCAGTTATATTTTAAAGGGACTGAAAAATGAGAAAATATGAATTAAAAAAATGACAGCAACTCTAGTTTCTTTTCATATAACTACGAAAATGATCTAAAACTTGCGAAGTTTGGGCATACAGGGCGTCCCGCCAACTATGGGCCACCCCCATAACGTCTAATCGGTTCCCGAGATAGAAATGCAGTTTTTCGTTCAATAATGCGGAATCATGATGCAATACGGTGAGTCCGTAGAGATATTGTTTCAAAATATTTTTTAGTTTTCGATAATTTAAATCTTTGATTTTTAAATAGTAAGCATGTATTTTTCTCACTAGCAATAGATAGATCATAAATAGACGAATGCAATTGAAGTAACATATGTTAATGTTTTGATAGTATTTGACGTTACAAAATTATACTTTCTCTGGATGTGGTTTTAAATAAGTGTACATGATTTCCTGTAGTAACCCTTGCAACTGTCCCCTTTGGGGAAAGTTTCCTTCGTGACGCCTGCATTTAAGGGGTGAGAGGGGGAGAGGCCGCGAAGGTCAACTTCCCTACAAGGCGACAGCTCTGATTGCGCAGCAGGAAAAATTGCCAAGTCTAATTTAAAATCTCATGACAGAGAGTACACATTTATGCACAAAATATCGTCATATTAACATCTTTATACATCATGCATTACTCGTTTTATGATAGATCGATTTCTAGTGAGAAAAACATAGGCTCAATGTAAATAATCAAAGGATGGATTAAATTTCTCCGCAAACTAAAAATAGATTCAAACCATATTTCGTACACCACATCACTTGTCCCCATGATACGCATTGTTGAGCGAAAACTATTGCGATTATCGGGAACCGTTTCGGAAGTATAGGGGTTTATGGTACCATAGTTAGAGGGACATCTTGAAAGCACCAGTTCGACGCTGTATACTAATGGAATCTCAAAACCTATGCTCCAAAGCTCTCAAATCACAGCCGAAGAGTGATTTAGCGGATCGAAAACACTCCCAAAAGCAGTACCACAGCTTTGGATTAATGTAGCGATTGTTAATTACGAGGTGATACGTCATTGGTGCGACAAACGTGCAATCCAGTTGGAAATAAGGGAAATTTTTGCTCGGATTTAAAGTGAATTTTATATGCCTAATTCGTTTAAAAAAGAAACTCGAGAAAGCTTATGCCCACCGCTAGTTTTTCAATAGAGAGGGGACAATATTTCGACACACAATTACAAGCACAGAGTCTAACAGAGTCCCAATATAAAACCTCGACCCTTGCTCGAAATTTTCAGAGTACGGAACGTAAGGCTGAAGATCTAAGGATTTGAGAGTTAAATGTTTACAAAATTGTATTATAGTAACCACCAAGGCCACAATATAAAGTGTTTGATATAATGGCATTGGGTTCTTATTCTTTCAATATTTATGTGTTATAAAATTTTGGTAATTATGAGGGTTGATAACTCACTTCAACTAGTTGTTTAGAAAAACAATTTATGATTGAAATGGAAATGAAATATAAGAGTGGATCAAATAGGTGCATTTCATTTCCATGTAATTACATTCATAGACTTGTAGAATCTAAATATAATTACTACATGGAGAATGTTAAGATTATTTCATTGCTATTTTGATTTTGTGCAAGTATGTTTCTTTTTTCCGAAAAATAAGTTTAAGTTGAAATATTGCAAACTTTTCTTCTTTAAGTATAGTTGGGAACATTAATGCCTGAATGTAAAATCTTAAATAGAAACAACCATTTTTTCATTTAAAGACTTGATTAAACATAACCTAACAGAGCCAAGCGATTTGAAGCCGCTGGCCATACATGAATACAACTCGGCTCCTCGATCAAAAATGTTTTTTTTAAACCAAACTATGTATTTTTTCGTGTTAGATAGGAATCCGAATCAGCCAATATAAAGGGAGGGGGTCCTCATGTAAAATGCCAAAGTTGGCTCCCGCCGCACACTCAGGAGAAGAGTGCGAAGAGGGGAAGTTGAGTTGAGGTCTGACAGATGTCCCCCTTACAGATATAATTTTTACCTTTGACATTTTTTTGACACGTGCATATTTTTCGAATATTTGGATTTCTCAAAGTTAAATAGGCACTCTGTATACTTGGTAGATGTAAGGTATACGAATTTTCACCGGGCATCTAGTTAATAAAAAAGAATCTAATGTTGAGTGAGGAGTGGTGTCATCTGAATAGAAGTAATTGTAGTGTGGCCGTTGATGGAACCCAGAAGTTAGTTGTGTGACGTGAGTACCTCCCAGCTACTCCAACCTCGCGATAATACAATACTATATAAAATATTTTGGGAGTTATTGATCGAGTTACGAATGGGATGTATTAATCATCAGCAAGCACGTGAATGAAATTACTTCTGCTCAGATACATCCGTTCATCCTTGACACCAGTACCCGGTTTTCAAAAGTAGGAGGGGGAGGGTTTAAATTTGACACAATTCATGTGTGAAGACGTCCGGTAGTCACTGTAAGCGCAATGGACTTCTTTATCAGAAAGAGGATGTCGCTGCGATATTGCAAACTACATCTGAAATGATTCCGGTTTCAAGCATATAAATTTATTGAAATTGTTAGGACATATGTAGTCGTAATAGCTAAAATATGTAAAAACATGAAATTGAGACCAAAGGTGTGTAAAAGTAAGTAAATAAAACAAAAATTGTTCTAATCACCCAAAATGTCTTATCTCTATAAAATATTACTGGAACTGAGGTATATTGTTCCTGTGAAAATATGTATGTACAGGAAAATGCTGTTGCCAATATAAGATAATCAAAAGGCTTTGTTGTTGAATTTTTAACGCGTTTGTGTAAATGAATGCTTTTCAAGTGGCTTCGAGTGTGAAATGACTAATCTGCTGAATATATTCAGAGATTGTCTGTGTTTCCATCATAAGATGACCTTCTTGGCATTGACGTATTTGGGGGAAACATTTTAAGAATCAAGTTGTCATGATTTAACCGATAAGCTATGACCTCGAACAACGCTCTTGGGTTCCGAGGGCATTGTGCAAAAGCATAGGAGTGTCAGGTTGAATGGGAAGAAGAAAGATGCGAATGCTATGAGGATTATAATAGCGAAAACTAATTTTAAAAAACGTAAGATTCAATTGCAAAA